>CM045768.1:121923277-122323277 GCA_025200525.1 Camellia lanceoleosa
AATATTATAAGTAATATTTTTATTTTTTAAATATACTTAATCTAGATATACTAAAGAAATGTAATATTTTGTGATTTTTTTTAAATTCACCAAATACAAAAAAATAAAATAAAATCTAGTAATACTGTAATAAATGGAATGATGGTGTTTGATAATACTACAATAAATGTGGATGAATAGACAAAAAAGAAAAATGTTGGTGGAAATAAAATAGAAAAAATATTCATAAAAAGAAAATTATACAAAAATATCATAAAAATGTTGTGATAATGATGTTATTGTAAATATAAAATTACATTTATGGATGTTTTGTTTTAAAGTGAAAGGTGACCATTAAGTTATATCATTGTTTTTAAAAATTTTATATAAAATTTATGTTTGTATATCATCACTAAATAAGAATATGTTTATGTATAATTTAATGATGAAAAATTGTAGAATGTAGTCATAAGATAAGAAGAAGAAATGATAGGAAAAAGGGCAAAACGACCATTTAAAAAATTTTAGGACATGACATCAGTAATTCAGGAGACAATTTGTAATAAGATTACAAACTTCAAGGAGAAAAATGTAATTTTTCAAACGTAAGGGAGGATTTGAATTAAATAAAAATCTCAAAGGAGTGTCAGTGTAATTTTCCCTTTATTGTTGTTCCATTGTAGATTTTTAACAAAACTAAGGCTTCGTTTGGAAAAAGAAATTTGGACTAAAAAAGTACAAAAGATAAAATAGACTAAATAAATTAATAAGATAAAATGTTACATCAAAATCACAATCATTTCATTTTTTCTTTCATAAAAGTCAAAAAAACCAAAACAATCAATCCAAACGAACTTTTTAGGTATGGTTTGGAAAGAGTGTTTAGTGCTTTAGCTAAAATAGTCACAAAAAATAAAATAGGCTTTTTAGCCCAATAAGATAAAATATCACATTTAACCCATAATCATTACATTCTTTCTCTCATAAAAAAAGTCAAAAAAGTCAAAAATCTTTCTCAAACCAGACTTTTTAGCCATAGGCTAAAATAGCCAAAAAAATAAAAAAAAACCAACCCACTTCCCAAGCCATGCCTTAGTCCCAAGCTAAAAAAGTCCAACTCAAAAAAACCAACTAAAAAAGCCAGACTTTCTAGTTTTGAATTATTTATTTATACATATATTTTTTTGTCCTCATGATTTTTAAAATTTTTAAATTTCATTTAATCAAGATATACTTAAAAACAGCATATTTGTGAACAATCTTTTAAAAAATTACTAAATACAAAAAATAAGTACATTTTTGTATTTAGTAAATATAGCGATCTCGGTTTCCCTTTTCTTTAATTGTTGTACCCAGACTTTGGTTCCGTGGAGTTGGTAATTGTATATTTTGTTGTTATCCTTTAATTCTCTATGTTTGAATTTTGGATGTATTGGGCGTGTTTTGAGCAGGTGGGTTGAGCCTTGGTCTAAAATCTAGTTGCTAGGTTTTTGGTCGTTCCGCTCGAGCGGGTTATTTAACGCTCGAGTGGAGATTGCACACTCCCAGTATTTTGTGCCCTGCAAAACTTTTGCAGGTGTGATTTCTATGCTCGAGCGGGTTTCCTGCGCTCGAGCGTGTTGCGCTCGAGCGGGCTTGTTGGCGCTCGAGCGGGTAGTACATTTTTGGTGTAAGTTCTGGGAGGGAGAAATCTATGCTCGAGTAGACTGGTTTTCACGCTCGACTGAATGTACTTTATTCTTGTGTCTTGGCGCTCGAGTGGGCATTCTTGCGCTCGAGCGGACCATGATTTTTGTTCTTGACGCTCGAGCGTTGTGTTTTCCGCTCGAGTGGGAATGTCGTATAACAGAAGGCAGTTGGGCATTTCTAAATCACTTTTTACATCCTCACTCTCTCTCTTACTTTTCAAAAACGCCATTTGAGAGCTTCTCTCTCTAATGCCTTCACTTCTCTCTAAGTGTTGATCTAGTTAGAGTGTTTTCCAAACCTTTGGCCTTTACAAAAAGGTTGTTGATTTTCGAGGGCTATCTTTTGATCTAAGAATCTCGGCATTTGGAGCATTCCCGTTTTCTTCATCTTCTTCGTTGGGTGTCAACTTTTGAGGTAGGAATTCCTACTCATTATTATGGGTTTTAACCTAGATCTTTGGGCATTTTGTTAAATGGTTGATTTTGGGATGTTAGGGTTTGAAAATGTTGAAAGAGGGTTTTGTTATTTTGATTCTAAAATGTGTATTTTGGGTTTCAAAATAATGATATGTTGTTGGTTGTTGATATTTGAACCATTGGGTTAATATTGGGAAATGGGGTGAAAATCCTAATTTGTTGAAGTAATTAATTGGTATAATTAATTTGGGAAAAATTGTGATTTTATGGAATTGAGTTAGAAATAATGAATTGGCTCATTATATGGTAGAATTGTGGAGTTGGATTTAGTAATCGCTCATCTTTGAAAACATTGATAATATATCTATTGGAGTTTTTATTACATTTAGAAATAATTGCTTGGGCTACTGGGTGGAGGTAGTTTTGATTGTTGTAGACAATGCATGATGATTAGGCAAACTAAAACTAATCAATTGGATGTGTCATTGTAGGCGTCACTGAACATCTGAGGAAATCCCGTTTTGTTCAATTGGGTTCACTACAGTTCGGACTCAATTTGTGTCACGATCCTGTATCTAATCTGATGGAGCACAATGCAAGACCGATGAATCATCAATGAGTCCAAATCCGGCAAATCGTGTTTGAAAACAGATTTTATTTAAAGAAGTGCCAAACATGGACTGGTTTTCCAGATACAGAGTCACCACGTAAATATTTTATTTTGGGAAATTTAGGAAACCCTGACTCGTTGCCTAAGGCCACGTGTCCGTCATCACCAAAGTTGCCTCGGCTCGGGAACTTGGGTACGATTGGGGAAGGTCACTTTGTGAGCACCCGCTTCGATCAAAGATCGGTCTCTACTAATCATGATATCTAGTGTTGAAAACATTATGCGTTCTTATTCCGGTTATTAGCTTAGATTTACTATGTGATGAGCACAGCATACAAGTATAGACTAGATTGCTTGAATTGGAACAAAACATTTCATGTTTGTTTTTGAAAGTGGTTTGCTACTCGAAAGTAGGCTTAAAATGCAGATTTCGCCACCCTCGGATGGGCTTAGAAAACATGATTTTGTCACTATCTAGTGGGCTTAAAACTCACAGTCAATGCATTATTCCAATTTAGATAATCCAACCTTCACCCACAGGTATTCAAGCAGATATGTCACATAAGCAGTTAGCCTCATGGTAAGCATGCTATCATGGCAGTCACTCACACACATGCAAGAATGCTAAGGCATAAACACTTACCGAGTACTCCAAGCCAAAGAAAGAAGCTAATTAGAAATCAATGCATGATCCTAATTATACAGAAATGTCTAATGCAACACATGCAGGAATATAACTACAATAGGCTCGGCTATTCTAAAGATGGCATGTGAAATGCTATAACTAACAAGTATTCAACTCGGAATTGAAATACAATGCAGTTAGTATGATGCGCCGAGCCCGGTGCATGCAAGACAGATGAATGGATGCAAACATGCGAGTATAAGTATGCTAATTGAAACATGCCCTAATCTAACCATCATAAGCTGGTAAATAAAAGGGAGAAAGACGTGGGGTTGGAAGACATACAACACACACACACTTATTACAGTTGTGCCCTCGCTCGGAGGGTCCGAATAAATAATACAGTCCAAATAAGTACAAAAACCTAATTAATTAGGAAAGTAGTAAACTAGTACGCAAATCTATGGACCGCCTCAGCTCTGTTTCAAATGATGAATGATGCATGCTTGAGTTGCCTTGCGCGGAAATCCATTGCGATGCCCCGATTGGCCTCTGTATACAATTAAGCCGGAATATTACGCGAAGCCCCAAAAGATCGGTTTCGATTTGCAACAGAGAGCGAGAAAGGGCATGACAAAGTATTTTCACATATGTATGCTTGCACGGATTCTCGTGCCACCAATCACACATCTCAATGCATGATGGCCGATGAGTCGAATTATGCGACTCGATGTGAAATGAATGCACATGAAAACAACAAGGCCTAAACTCCATCATGGGTAATCCGGAGTGTCGTGATCGAATTGAGACACGTTAAGTCACTTGAGTCTGAAGCGTCCCTCGTGTCCCGTGTTTGGGCTAACTCCTATCCCAAACACAACGCAAATGAGATGGCATACACAATGCGACTAACCTAAAACCTAGCATATGCAATGCTATAAAATGGCATACACAATGCTCGATGTAACATGGCGTACACAATGCTCTAACATACAACCTAGCATGCGCAATGCTATGAATCGAAATGGCATACACAATGCACAATGGACTTACACCAACATGAGTGGACCTCAGCCACACTCACATCAGTGGCCATAAGATGAAAATGAGATAACCGAAATGCGTGTACACATGTACGTAAACCGAGGACCGATCCTAAGACACAACATGCAACTCTAACAAGGCATGGCAAAGGATGAGAGATGGCATATGAACATGTAAATTCCAACGCTGAAACATGATGCTAAATGATCTCGAAACATGGAAATATGGCACCCGATACATGAAGTAAACCCCGAAACTCAAAACTAGGCACATGTATTGACTTATAGCTATGCAAAGCAAGTATTATTTGATCATGAAGTCTAAAGACAGAGCCAAGGCAGTCCCAAAACATGCACATTTCTAGTTTAAGGCATGGCCAAAAGATACTAACATGATGGACTAAAATAGCATGCAACATTGGCTAGCAAACATGGTTTACATGGCATGTATATGAAGCGTATGACAACTCATCAAACCAGCCAAAAAAAGTGAATAAAATATGTCAAAATATGCCCAAATAATCACTGAAATGTAGCCAATGCATGCAAAAATGATGAGTTCCTTTAGAGGTCCATACAAGGGGTTATTAAGCATATACAAGGTAGACATGTAGCAAGACCAAACCAACTCTGGAAATGGATTATGACAGCCCTAAAACTTAACAAATAGGCCATGAAATCAGTCTAGGAAATATGCAAAGGAAGGCCTCTTTGAGAGGTCTTGAATGAGATTGCTCTACACATGCATCATAGACATAAGATATGGAAAAATGGGCTTTTAACAGAGCCTAGGAAGACCTTAAACCCTCAGAATAAGGCCTGAAACATGACTTCAATGCATGCAAAATAGAGTCCCTTTGGAAGGCCAAACATGCTAGTAAAGAGAATGAGGGGTGAGAGGGTCACCCCTCTATGATTTCAAAGCTCAAAACCTCATCAAAGTCACTGAAAATCCACTGGATTTCACTGGCTAAGAGGCCAAAACAAGGCCAATGCAAATGCTCAAATGTATGGCTCAAAGCATGTAGAAATGAAGCATGCAAGGAAGGAGATGACTCCAAACAGAAAAGTGGCCTCAAACACACTTAAAGAGGAGGTCAAAACAAGACTTTTTCCAATTTATAGCATATCTCGAAAATGTTCACAAGTAAGGCTAAAATATGATGCAAAAATAGCCCTAAAAGAGAGATTGAACAAACAAGGAAATAGATGACTTCAAACAGCAAAGTGTCCTTAATCAAAGTTGAAGAGGGGGTCAAAATAAGACACTTTACAGTTTGGGTCGAAACCCAAAAATGCAATCAAGAAGGGCTAAGGTAGAGAGCAAGATAAAGCTTCAAAAAGGGGGAAGATGACTTACCCTTGTAGCACAAAAATGCAGCAGCTTTTGGTCCAAGAAAATGAGCTCCTAACCTCTGAAAATCAGCCTCAAGGTGTTTGAATGGGTGGTGGAAGTAGTAGGCTTGGAGGTGTAGTGTTAAGGCCAAGAACAATGGGTGTTTTGAGCTTTGATGAGAGAGATATGGAGGGTTGTATGTATAAATCGGTTTTTTTCTAACCCTTGCAAAATGAGGTGGAGGGTTATGCATTATAAAGGAGAAGAAGTGAGGCTTCTTGGAGAAGCCAAGAGAAAGGTTCAAGGCTTCTAAGAGAAGCTTGACCAAAGGTCAAGCTTCTTGAGGAAGCTAAACCAAGGGTCAAGCTTCCCAAGAAGCTTGACCAAAAACAAACTCTCCTTGAAACCAAGCAAAGGGGTGAAAACCACCTTAAATGGACCAAAAATTAGGAAGACCCTGACGGAGGCGGTGCAAAACTAGCACGGTTGGAATGCACCCAGGAGACAAACTGGCCGACCGGGTTCAAAGGCCAAGGTGGTAGGCGGCCACCTCACGGTCGGCCGACCAGGGGTCAAAAGGTTCAAGAAAATTCTTGGTCGGCCACCCCAAAAGGTGGCCTCACGATGAGTGCAACACATTTGTGTAGAAAAACCGAAAAAGTGATCCAAGAGGAGAAAAACCAGCTTTTAGAGGGGTTCAAGGGTCAAAAACAATTCTTGGTCGGCCTACCCATATTGGTGGCCTCCAGTGTGCACAACACAATGATGGTATGAAAAGCGAAATTGTGGCTCAAAGTGAGAAAAACCAACTTCGTCGGAAAATCGGCTTTTGGAGAGAAAATGAGAAAGCTGGTTTTCAAAAAATTGCTGGTCTCCCACCCTCCTACAACCTTCCTAATAATGAAAATAAGGTCTCGCCAAAAATGAACTAAGACGGATGCAAAATGGAGGTTCGGGCCAAAGCAGCGGCAGGGCCAGCAGTTAGGCACGAAAGTGGCGTTCGTCCACGAAGATGGTCTCATGGGCCACAGTGTCTCTCACAAGAGAAGAGGCAAGGTGTGTGCCAAAAGAACAAGCGGAGGTAGTTAAGCGGTTCGAATCGAGGCACTGGCGGACGGCTCAAAAATCGAAATCGGGCTCGAGCGGAAAAAAGCGACCTCGACCACGAAGCGTAGCCTCGGCCAGCGAGAGATGGTCTACAAGACCTCTCCTCCTTTTGGGAAGAAAAGCAGAGAAAAAGGGACCTAGTTGCAAAACCGAGGCAAAGCAAAAGAGCCACGAGGTGGGAGGTAAGGCTCATAGAGACTTTGAAACCTCGGGCGAGCACAATATGAAACATCACCAAGCGTTGATTGGTGACGTTTGAGTCTTAAGGTCGGTCAAAAATGGGGTGTCTACAGTCATAATAGTATGACGGTTGATAGAATACATTAACGTTATGTATCAATTGATTGTGTATATGACCTATGCGTATATACCTTGTGTGTACGGGAGGAGATAGGGGATGTACTCCACGGTTTAGGGGAAGATAGGGGATGGACCTCTAAACCGGATATTGTTTGGGAGAAGATAGGGGATGGACTCCGCTAATACAGCTCATATGCTTGTCAGTTAATATGTTGATACAGCTCTCATGCTCATCTATGGAAGTGTTGATATAACTCATATGCTTATCTGTTTAGGTGTAAATCCAGCTTGTATGCTTATCTGTTGAGATGATGACATAGATTCTATGCTCGTTTATCGAAGGGTTGATACAACTAGTATGCTTATCTAATGTAAAATGGGAAAAGTTTAATATGGGTTACTGTCTCATATAAGTTGTTGGCTAGGTTACGGTAGTTGTTATGAATGGTGAAATTGATAAGAAATGGAAAATGAAATGAAACATGGACATAGTGATCATGTAATGGGAATGGATTATGAATTGATTTATGAGAACTAGACATTTACCAATTGCTAATGTCTTAGTTATTGCTTATACTGTGTTTAGCATATCTCTACTAGGTGTTTGCTCACCCTATATGGGACATTATTTTCAGGTACAAGTAGCATGCCACCTCCAAAGACTTAGCTTGGATGGATATGGAAGTTGAAGACTCTTTTTGATTATTTTGTTTGTATTACATGTATATCAAGCCAAGGGCTTATTTTGTATAGCGTTAGTACTCTTCCTTTGTGTAACCAAGTGTTGACTTGGAAAGCTGTAAGCCCGTAGGGCAATTGCTTTTATTGTTAACATGTAATACGGTTGTAAGAACTACTCTGATGAATGGAAATGTGTTGATTTCTTTATATCAGTGCATGTCTAAAATGATGGGTTTTATGTATTATTTTGAGGGCGTTACAGTAAATTTGATAAATTTTTTCATAAATGTGGGGGCCGAATGTATGGAAAAATCAGAAGGTGCGTATTATTGGAAGACTGATATTAATCGGCTGTATCCTACGAGAGTGGGGAGCCGAATATAATATATGTGCCGAATAAGTGTAAGTCCTTAGGGCCGAATAAAAGAAAGGACAATGATTAAAAAGTAGGCCTTGGCCCCGAGGATTGATCTGAACATGTATAAATATAGGAACAACGGTTATAGAAAGGTATGTAAGAATCACTTCACTTAACTTAGTAAACAAGCTATCTTGAGTGTCTGAACTAACTTGTCCGTCGGAGTGCTAATTCCGGCACCCCCGACCGGAGTGTTTGTATCTTTTCAGGTGACTAGCTGAGGATCACTAGCGTCTCCCAGGATTTGAAGAGTATTTCCAAACCACTTCTTCACAATTGGCGCCGTCTGTGGGAATACTCAAATACATCCATGGCAGGCGTGACTGCAGATCCTCCGGTAGCCATTGACGAGATCGCACAAGGAGATGACCTCACTCCAGCAAATATGCTCGGAAAAGAAACTATCACTGCAAGACGCGCTTTGAACCGACTCACCAGCGACCTTAGACCAAGAGACAATGCAGGCGATTATGGAACAAGCAAAGCAGAATGAACAAAGGCTGGAGAACATGATCACTGAAAATGAACATCCCCGTCAAGATTTGGCCCTCGAAGTCGCAAAATCGAGAGAAGCCATCGTCAAGATCGAACGACCTCAGGGCGGTGGACAACGACCTCGAGCCCGACCAAAGGATACCGATGGCGACTCCAACTCATTGCCCACGGAGCTCAAGAAGGGACAATCCGAAACTTCCGGCTCCTCGAAAAGAGTCTACATACAAGGAACAAGCGCGGAGGAGGCGGTTGACGAAGAGGACGACGATCCTTTTGTTTGGCGGATTGCAAGGGCGGCCTGTCCAAGTTCAAAGCTCCGTCATTCACTCTTACGATGGAAAATCAGACCCCTTGATCATATCGTCACTACAAGCGAGCCATGACATTGCATATAGACAACGAAGCCCTCATGTGCCAAATATTCCCCTGACTGGGGCCATTAAATTGTCGGTGGTATTACAAAAAAAGCTCCCATCAATTACAGAAATCCTCCAGGGCCAGGTTCATCACCAGCGAGGTATAGCCGAAGCAGGCCGACTCTCTCTGGGCTATGTAGATTCAGTCAGGAGAAGCGCTTCAGGCGTATTCGGCGCACTATTGGAAGTGCTTCAACCTCGTCGACGACGCTTGCAACGACTCCATGGCCATCATGGCCTTCAAAATGGGACTACATCTTGACAGTCCTCTTCGCAGTTCCCAGACTAGAAGAGCCCCCAAAACAGTCTATGCGCTGTAGAAGAAAGTTGAAGAGTATTGCAAAGTGGAAGATGATGCCTTGAGAATAAAAGCCGGCCAAATGTCCAACAAAACGGCCCCCCCTGAAATTGCTCAACCAATAAGTTCCATGCCATCTCCTAGCCCAGAGCCTCGGCAACACGCTAAATGAGACAAAAGATGGGATACTCGCCGATCAAGCGATCAATGCTCCCACCGGACGAATGAACAACTGCAAGTCGACGGAGCATTTGAGGCGTCGACAAGAAGTACATGAGTTGTCGAACCAATTGCTACAATAATGACCAAAGTCCAACACCTTCCATTCTTCTAATCGCCGTAAAAATGGTGGGGCCGCCCGACCGCGAAGAAGGGATAGGCGGTGCGAATATCACAAAGATCACGCCACGAAGCGAAGAGTTATTACGCATTAAAAGATCACTGGAAGAACGGTGCAAGGCGGCCATGCATTATGTGAAAAAGGAAAGCCAACCAAGGCACTAGCCTTAAGGCGGACTCACCTCCACTTGGCGTGATCCATATGATCTCTGACTTACTGCACCCCAACCGTGCACACAATTCAATCGCATCAATCCCCAAAAGCAACGTATTAATTGAATGGCCCAAAGAAGCTCGACAATTACTTTCAATGACTCCGATCTTAGCGGCTGCAACTTCCCACATTGATCCGTTGGTCATTAAATTACGCATCATCGGTTCACGATTGATCGCATTCTCATAGACCCGGGTAGTACTTCAGAGGTTATGTATAAGCAAACTTTCATGAAACTCGGCCTTAACGAGTCGGATCATCTTCGGCGCCTCACTCATTGTTCGGCTATTGTTAAACTTTAATATGAATCCTGAATACCCGTTAGGGAAGATCATACTACCTGTTCGAGCGGGCTCCAGAACGGTCGAAGTAGAATTCCTGGTCGTAAAGCTCCCTTCGCCGTATAATGTCATCATGGGGCGAACCTGGATACATATTATGAAGGCCGTTCCAAGCACTTATCATCAGCTTGTGCGCTTCCCGACAGCCCATGGCATTGAAGAGATCCGTGGCTCCCCCCAATCGGCACAAGCAGAGATTTTTTTAAAACCCTATCACTGACCCGACCTGTGGGCTTTGATACTTGTATATATATCACTTTTGTAATGCAAACCATTTTCCTTCGTCGCCCAATTCATTTCTCAAATCCCATTGTAACGCTCGTCATAACGACGATTCAAAGCCCCCCTTTTTGGTGCATGTCACTTTAGGGCCAATTAAGTCTCTGGATTCGGGCGCCCTTCGTGGATATCACGATTGGCCAGATTAAGTCTCCGGATTTAGAGCCCCCTTTGGTCCATGTCACGTTAGGGCCGATTAAGTCTCCGGATTCAGAGCCCCCTTTGGTACATGTCACCTTAGGGCCGATTAAGTCTCCGGTCGAGCCCTTCGGTGCATGTCACCTTAGGGCGATTAAGCCTCCGGATTCGAAGCCCCTTTCGGTGCCTGACACCTTAGGGCCGATTAAGCCTCTGGATTCGGGCGCCCTTCGTGGATATGACGATTGGCCGCATTAAGTCTCTGGATTCGGCCCCTTTGGTGCATGACACCTTAGGGCGATTAAGTCTCGATTCGAGCCCTTCGTGTATCACACCTTAGGGCGATTAAGTCTCGGATTGAGCCCCTTGTGTATGACACCTTAGGGCGATTAAGCCTCCGGATTGGGCGCCCGCCGTGGATATCATGATTGGCCATATTAAGTCTCGGATTGAGCCCCTTGGGTGCATGACACCTTAGGGCGATTAAGTCTCCGGATTGAGCCCCTTGGTGCATGACATCTTAGGGCGATTAAGCCTCGGATTGAGCCCTTTCGATGCATAACACCTTAGGGCGATTAAATCTCCAGATTCGGGCGCCGCCGTGGATATCACGATTGGCTACATTAAGTCTCGGATTGAGCCCCTTTGGTGCATGACACCTTAGGGCCGATTAAGTCTCGGATTTGGAGCCCCCTTCGGTGCGTGACACCTTAGGGCTGATTAAGTCTCCGGATTCGGAGCCCCCTTCGGTGCATGACACCTTAGGGCTGATTAAGCCTCCGGATTCGGAGCGCCCTTCATGGATATCACGATTGGCCACATTAAGTCTCCGGATTTGGAGCCCCCTTTGGTGCATGTCACCTTAGGGCCGATTAAGTCTCCGGATTCGGAACCTCCTTGGATGCATGACACCTTAGGGCCGATTAAGTCTCCGGATTTGGAGCCCCCTTCGGTGCATGACACTTTAGGGCCGATTAAGCCTCCAGATTCGGAGCCCCCTTCGGTGCATGACACCTTAGGGCTGATTAAGCTTTCGGATTCGGAGCCCCCTTCGGTGCATGACACCTTAGGGCCGATTAAGTCTCTGGATTCGGAGCTCCCTTCGTGGATATCATGATTGGCCACATTAAGTCTCGGATTGAGCCCCTTGGTGCATGTCACCTTAGGGCGATTAAGTCTCTGGATTGAGCCCTTTGGTGCATGACACCTTAGGGCGATTAAGCCTCCGGATTCGGGCGCCCGCCGTGGATATCACGATTGGCCACATTAAGTCTCCGGATTGAGCCCCTTTGGTGCATGTCACCTTAGGGCGATTAAGTCTCGGATTGAGCCCCTTCGGTGCATGACACCCTAGGGCCGATTAAGTCTCCAGATTCGGAGCCCTCTTCGGTGCATGACACCTTAGGGCCGATTAAGTCTCCGAATTCGGAGCATCCTTCGTGGATATCTTGATTGGCCACATTAAGTCTCCGGATTCGGAGCCTCCTTCGGTGCATGACACCTTATGGCCGATTAAGCCTCGGATTGAGCCCTTTGGTGCATGACACCTTAGGGCGATTAAGCCTCCGGATTGAGCCCCTTTGGTGCATGACACCTTAGTCGATTTAGCCTCCGGATTGAGTACCCTTTGGCACGAACAAAACAAAACTTCGCCAACATCGAAACAAGGTGCTTAATTGAGCATATAAAAATTGAGCAAGGCGCCAAATAAGGTGCTTAACTAAGCATATAAAAATTGAGAATAAAGGCGCAAATGTTTGAAATAAAGCTTTTATTCGATCAAACAGTTGTTACATAAACGCAACCTGCATTTGAGCATTACAATTTTTCTTTAATCAGACAGTTGTTACATAAACGCAGCTTGCATTTGAGCATTACAATACCCATTTCCAATCTCCAAAGCTAAAAGGGGAGGAGACGCATTGGTAAAGCGACAGCGCCGAATCAACTCCCGTCACCAGGAAGTCCTCTGCGGTTTGCAATGCCTTGAGCCAACTGTGCCCAAGTCCTCCCCTGATACCATTGACAATGTCAAGGCAAAGATCCAGGACAATGAAGGATAAACCCAACGGTCATTGCCTTTCCTTTCGGGGTGATCTGCTTGGCGACTTGAAGATTCATGCCAACTTTTGGACGCCCCACTTCCCATCCGGATGGGTCCTCTGCTGCGCTCCAGGGCAACACCAAGTTCGGCTGAACTCCAGTCTAACTAACATCTCCACTTATCCCACCTCACATAAGTGATTGTCTATCTCTGTGGCCTTCCTCCTTTATTTTCAATCTTGGCGTGATCTCGAGGCCCCAATCCGAGGCGATTTCACTAACACTAAACTCCATGAGAAAAGCGTCGGTTGACATTAGCTCTGGCGTAGTTATCCAAACGACTTTTTGAAGCACGTGCTGGCCAAAAATCTAGGCCGAGCCGAGTTGAATTTGCATGACCACTCTACCCCGGCTTTCGGCTTCCTCGGGTTACAATAGCCTCATTCGAGAATAAGCGGCTATCACGTATGGATCGACCTGCCGATCAGCGTTTATACATTCATTCAAACATATACAATGAAGCAAACGCATACATACCAAATCTGACGCAACAAAATATTTATCATAGAATGTTTTTATTCAATAAAACAAGCAATATATTACATAGTTTTGAGCAGCGATCTGCGTTTCAACCTTACAACAAGTATACTTATCTGGCGTCACCCTCATCCTCACTCTTCTCGACTTCAAAAGCGAAAAGCGGAAAATGTTCTTTGTGGTAGAGTGGCGATGCGAATCAATGCCCGACACTCGAAGAGCTTCTGACTTGAGATGCCTTGATCAACCGTGCCTAAATCCACGATTTTCACATCGGCAAACTTCTTGACAAGTTTTTCCTTGGTCTTTCGATTCCAACTTTTGGCCTTCATGGAAACCTTTCTCATAGGCCCTTCCTTCGCGTTCTCCATTGCGAACATACTCCGTCTCACACGATCGGCAAGCGCGAAGCGATGAGTCGTGGTAACCCTTTCTTCCACGATTGGGTTTCCATGCCCGGCGGGCTGTGCTGGGCCGCCTTGTCCGCCTTAACTTCGCGCTCAAGCGCCTCATGCGAGCCTCCAAACTTGAATCGTTCCTCTTTCTTCTCCATTTCTCGGCGGCGTAGCGCAATCGCATGTCGATTTCATAGGCGGTGTAAAGCCCTTCATCGCCCGTGAATGCCTTCGCAAAATACTTTATAGTCCTAACGACCTACCATCGATTGCTGAGTCTCAGGAGGAAAAATTTGTCGAGCAAACTCGACCGCTACATTTAGGTCTCGAATGATCGAGTCCGCCTCTGTCATGGATCTATTCCCCACAAATACCGCAAAGCTTAATGGGCACAGATTCGAGTCAGATCCCCTCTCGACTCGAGGTTGAGAAGATCTACCCTACGACTGCTTGTCCCACTTGGGTGACCTGCTTCAACGTCGAGGAGACTGACGCCTCTCTTGATCCCTGGAACTCCTACCCCTTGTGCGCGAAGGGTCACCACCTCGAGTCATGTCTCCACCCAGCTCAACTAGCGTCCTCGCTTCCCGTCTGCTGTTAAAAAAGAGTCTGTTCGACATTCACATGATACCTTCAAAAGTTGGAGTTAGTTATTTACTGTATTCATAAAAGTTGTACCCTTAATCATTTATCCTTTACAGAGGTAGCACCCTCGAGGCAATTTCATTAATTGTGAAAACCTCAATCGCCCAGCGTCGACTGGATAGACCCGCCGGTGCCTAAATAGTCATGCACCGCCTGGGGCAAGAGTAGATTAATCAATCTATTCGGCTTAAGTGCCCCAGCCGGCTCATGAATCAACTTCAGAATCATCCTGCATCGCCTGGGGCAAGGGCGTGATAGATTTATCAATATATTCAGCTGAAGTGCCCCAGCCGGCTCATGAATCGACTTCAGAATGATCATGCAGGGCAAGGCGGATTAATCAATCTATTGAGCTTAAGTGCCCTCATGAATCGACTTCAGAATGATCATGCACCGTCTGGGGCAAGGGCGTGATAGATTTATCAATATATTCGGCTTAAGTGCCCCAGCCGGCTCATGAATCGACCACAACTAAGTGAATGATCATGCCTTTGCACAGGGCAAGGGCAGATTAATCAATCTATTCGGCTTAAGTGCCCCAGCCGGCTCATGAATCGACTTCAGAATCATCCTGCACCGCTTGGAGCAAGGGCGTGATAGATTTATCAATATATTCGGTCCATGAATTGACAAAACTCCTAAGTGAATGATCATGCACCGCTGGGGCAAGGGTAGATTTATCAATATATTGAACTTAAGTGCCCCTCATGAATCGACGAATGATCATGCATCGCTTTGGGGCAAGGGCGATTAATCAATACATTCTTAAGTGCTCCCCCGTCATGAATCGACTTGAGAATGATCATGCACCGCTTTGGGGCAAGGGCGTGATAGATTTATCAATATATTGACCACAAGTGCCGCCCATGAATCGACAAAACTCCTAAGTGAATGATCATGCACCTTTGGGCAAGGGCAGATTAATCAATCTATTTGGCTTAAGTGCCCCAGCCGGCTCATGAATCGACTTCTGAATGATCGTGCACCGCCTGGGGCAAGGGCGTGATAGATTTATCAATATATTCGACTTAAGTGCCCCAGCCGGCTCATGAATCGACTTCAGAATGATCATGCACTTTGCAGGGACAAGGCGATTAATCAATCTATTAGGATTAAGTTCCCCAACCGCCCATGAATCGTTTTAGCATAATACCAACGAACTATTACATCTGAATGATAAGATTGCCATGATATTCAATCATAGAAAGGTTAACAGAGTAATCATTCTATCTAAAGTAGTGAAAGGCAAAAATTCTACACCAACATAACATCACAAACTGCGCATTAGTAGTGAAACAAGAAGATAATTTTCATTAATAAATTGAGCACATACAGTAGCCAATTTATACATGAAAACTACTCGGAACCAACAAAAGTCCTAAAAACAAAAACATACATTAAAAGGGAAAACATTTCATAAAATTCGAATGACTCCCAGATCAATCCTCGAGGTCAGACTCAAGTGGCCCAACGTCCACCTGCTCATAAGGAATTGGCAAGGCCAATGCAACCCCAGCGGCATCAACGGCCTTGAGCCACCCGTGTTTGAACCCCCGATTCTCAAACTTTGGGACTTCATCTACGTATTCTTTGAAGGCGGCGCCTTTTCTGCTTGAATCTTGGCGAAGCCTCAGTTACGCCTTTTCCTTGGCCGCCTTCAACTCTGCTAACTCAGTCTCCATCTTGTTAAGCGCCTCCTCGGCTAGCCTAAGCGATTCTTTGCTCGCGTTCACCTATCTTGACATCGAGCCCTTTCCACTTTGGCCGACTCGCCTTGATCTCCATAGCATCTCTTATCATCTCAAACTCGGCTCTGCTCTTTTGATCGACCACTTTTGACTACAAACGGTCAACCCTCTCAAGGGCATCGTGTAGGCGGCGGCCCAAGTCGGCGATCTTGCCGACCGTCTGCAAAACGAGTTGGGATCGTTAGATGCCATAGGCAACCAAAATCAAAACAAGTCAAAGTTCACCTACCAAAAAGGCTGACTGCGCAGATAAGGCTATGGCCACCAAATCTGGCACGGCATGAAAGGATGCTTTATCAGCTGGTAGGGAGACTGACGCCGCCAGGCTCAAGGCTACTGCCGGGTCGGTAATGATGGATGCGTCAGAAGGAATCGGCGTGTCTCTGATCTTTAGCTGAACAATAAAAGGAACGACCACGTCCGATTCTTCTAAATGAGGCCTTTTGTTGGCAAGACTATCTTCTGAACCAGCCTCCCCCTCGACGCTACGTTTCTTGCCCCGCTCTTCCGAAATCAACCGTTCATCAATGATTGGTTGTTCAACCTCTTTCATCATTTCGGCTGCAACAATCTTAGCCGGCTCTTCAATAACGGGTTCGAAAGACTCAACCAAGGCAGGCCTAGAACGGGCGGCCTCGGCCTTTTTCCGTGCGGCCATACGCTCGGCATTCCTCTTTTGAGCCATCTGCGTGAGGCTTTCCCCAGCCATACCTTCAAAAAAATCACTGGGTAGGTCTCCCAAACCTCCAAAGATATCTCCAGAAGAAAACTCCGCCCGACACGAAGTGGACGGCGAGGTAAGCTGACTACGTCTGGCTGCCTCAAACGCCAAGTTTAGGGCCTCGTCAACCTCTTCGGCCTCCTCAGCGAACTCTCTGTCTGGTTCGGCGACTACCTCTACCACCGGCTCGACGTCTTGCCCCGAGTCAGAAGCTTCGAGACCAACTTGTCTGAGACTCTTGAAGCTAGGGAAGATAAGAGCCGCAAGCTGTCGATCGCCGGATGGAATTGGAATATTGTCAGCGGCCGAAAAAGTAGTGTAAGTAGGCTCGTATCGAAGAAGTATGTGGAGCTCTCCTTGCTACGTAAGTTTGGACGGCGAAGTATCAAGTGCTGTCATGTAACTGCATAAGGACTGGCGTCGGTAGAAACCAGAATCTTCTTCAAATTACTACCTGCAAAGACAAAGGGTTAGACACAGAAGGAAGGCCGAGTAAAAGAAAAGTTCAGTAGACACAAGGAGACACACGACAACCTGGTTCACCCCTCCGTCTGGGAATAGGGTCTAGGCGACCCTCGCCTTCACGAAATTCCCAGTTCCCTCGGACATTGACCATTACGTCATCCACACGCTTACCAGAACTGGCAAGCATGGTTACCAAATGATGGTCAGTATCCTTGGCCCTAAGAAAGTAGCACCCAAGCCGATCGGAAGATTTGGCTAAAGCATAGCAATGTCGAATGGCTGGAATGCCAAGATCGATCCTAGGGCACCGGTTCAACTCTACGATCCCCATTACGATTCGAAAAAAGTTCACGTTGGGCTGAGAAGGAATCAGACCCCAATAGCGGAGGACGGCCCTAAGGAATGGATGTAGGGGAAAACGGACCCCGCCCTCTGCAATGGATATGAGAGAGAAAACGGTTGAATTTTGATCCTCTCTCTCCATATCCAGAGTGTTGTCTGTCACTAGAGATAGATGAACATCGTCAGGGATGGAAAGTGTCCCCGGAATTCGAAGACACAACCCTCAGAAAGGAGGTCTTTCAAGTGTTTGGCCATTTTCACAAGGAATAAAGGGGTTCACCAAAATGAAAATAATAAACAGAAAGTAGGATTGCAAAGAAAAGAGAAGAAGACTTACGAGGAGCAAGGGAGACGAGGGTAGACGGAGAAGAGTTGCAAAAAATGCGAGTCAGAGAAGGGATATCCGTTGGAGGTCCAAGAGTCTCGAATACTTTCGATGGTGTGCATTCGAAAGGACTGAAATTTCAAATCACAATAAATGCGAGACGCACGATTGAGGCAGGAAAGCGTAATGATGAACGACAAGGTGTGCGCATCCTGACATCTATATTGGAGTATGCGAAGCCGCCTGACCTATTTTAACTTTTACAATTCAAGACCAAACACGCCGATTAACTACCGTCAATGGGGAGTTCGGGGGGCAATTGTGAGGGCCGAATATATGGAAAAATCAGAAGGTGCGTACCATTAGAAGACTGATATTAAATCAGCTGTATCCTACGAGAGTGGAGAGCCGAATATAATATATGTATCGAATAAGTGTAAGTCCTTAGGGCCGAATAAAAGAAAGGACAATGATTAAAAAGTAGGCCTTGGCCCCGAGGATTGATCTGAACATGTATAAATACAGGAACAATGGTTATAGAAAGGTATGTAAGAATCACTTCACTTAACTTAGTAAACAAGCTATCTTGAGTGTCTGAACTAACTTGTCCGTCAGAGTGCTAATTCCGGCACCCCCGACCGGAGTGTTTGTATCTTTTTAGGTGATTAACTGAGGATCACTAGCATCTCCCAGGATTTGAAGAGTATTTCCAAACCATTTCTCCACAATAAATATTATGCTTTTTAATTATATTTAGATTAAATTTGATTAAAACATGAGAAAAAAAAAACACACAAAGGAAAAAATATAAAATTCAAAAACAATTTTTAAAAATTAAGTCAAATAATTAATTTTAGGATAAATTACAAATACACCTTTTGAGATTTACTTAAAATATAAATTGTTTTATGTAATTTGTAAAATTACATCTGGACCCTTGAAGTTTATAATTTCATAACAAATTACCTTTTTTATTAATAAATTATCAAGTCGATTAATAATTCATGTAATTTTATTAGTGTATAGAAGAGCAATTAGAAATTTTATTTTTTAAATTTATTTTGTTAAATAAAAAAGGAAGTTTTTTTATTCTCTTTCTAAGAGTTTTATTCCACCAAACCCATATTCTTTTTAACTATTCCATTAGATCTTATTTGAGATAAGAAGACCAAAACACCGTCAATCTCTCCTATCCCATATTAATGTTGGTATTTAATGTTGATTGTCATTATGTTTTGGTAGTTCCCATGCATCAGGATATTGATTGTCATTATATTCATATTAATTTGAAATGAATTTTTGTTATTGTGTTGTCAATTACATGATCACATCATGTAATGGAAATGAATATGCACATTATTATATTCACATTAATTTGAAATGAATTTTTGTTATTGTATTGTCAATTATATGATGTGAATATTCATATTAAAACATATGAATGTGAACTTCACATCACTACATTAGATGAGAGAGAATGTTTATATTATTTTTAACGTGTTATCAATTAAAAATATATTTATATTATATAATAATATAAAATAATAACATCAATGTTATTTAATTTGTGTATGAAATTTCTTATGTCTTGATCTTTTCCCTTCTCTCTCCTCCCCCAACATTAAATATCAATATTAAATATAAGGATATAAAAGTCTAAGAAAATAGTGTAAATCAAAAAAAAAAATAAGTGCACTTTTTTAGTTTAGTCAAACTTGGCCTAAGTGGTTAAAAAATTCCTTCACGAACTTCTTGAGTTAGAACACTTCTAAATGAGATTTATTAATAAAAAATAAAGACAAGAAAATATTTATAATTTTTTAAATCACAAAGTATTTTAAGCAAACTCTATGAGTGTGTTTATAATTTGTAATTTATATTTAATTTTAATATTCTCATTTCTCTCAAAAATTCAATTATTCAAACATTGGGTAAGGGTATGCGTTCAAAATGGGTACTCAGCTCAAGTAGATGCTTCTATTCCATCATTGACCTTCATTTGTCAATCTCCCCAGCGTCAAAAACAACACTGATTGCTAGGTGGAGTCAGAGTTTGTTCGACATGGCTAAATTTTGATTTGTCAGTCATTTAACTCGTCATCTTATAAGAAGTGATAATTGCAATCAATAAAGATGATAAATATGATAAATAAGTATTGTATCAATCGTTCGAGTGATTATTTAAATGGTCAATTGATAAATACAAATTTAAATTTTCAAGTAAATTAAAATTTAAACTATTAATCATTTTTCCATCAAAAATTCTCAATTAATTTACTTGCGTCCTATTCATCTATTCTTTTGCACAATGAAATTAATTTTCAAATATGAAATTTATACAATAAAAAATATAATTAAAATGAGGTGTTAATGACATTTATAAAATTATCAAGATAATAATAAATATTTTGATTAAAATTAAAAGAATCACCAAATGTCACCTCATTTTATATAAAAATGCTCCACAAGTATTTTTATTTATATATTATTACTCTTTGCACAATTATGCTCGCAAAGTTGCTTAGAAGAATGGATCAGAGTAAATGAAACATGACCAAGGACTAGGAGGGCCACCAAAGAGAGGCAACATTGATGAGTACTCATTCAATACAATAAAGACCTTTTCAAACCACTGATGACTACATAAATTTTTATCAATTATGCTGCAGACCCCTAGTGAGGTGATGAGTTTTCACTGGTTGAAACTCAAAAAAAAAAAAAATAAAATAAAATAATATTTTTTTGGTCTAATCACGGTGCGCCACCTCACTAGGGGTTGACCCCCAGTGGCGGTCCGAACATTTTTCAAATTTTTATATGTGAATAGAGTATATATATGAATAGGATATCATGTGACACTATTTTTCACTAATCACAGATATATATGTTATTTATTATTCCTCAAACACCTACACCCAATATAAATATAATGAACTCTATTATTAAAACCAATTATAATAATAAAAAGTATTACATGATATATACTTTGTTTACATACAAAAAATAAGTTAAATCTATCACCAAATCGCCCTAACAAGCCTTTTGGCATAATAAGATAAGGATATGTGTTAAGTCGCAGTCTATTTCCAGTGGGTGTTTGAGATTTATTTATTTGATAGGTTTTTTTAAAAAATTATACTATTTAGATTGGTCTACACAAGACGAATTGAGAAAGTAAATATTTTAACATAATTTAGAAAAAAAAAAGTCCAAAAAATTAAAAAAGAGGTGGCATATAGGTGTTGCCAAAAGGAGAGGGATTCTATTTCCTATTCTCATAAAATCGACTTCTCAAGAGAAATCTAAACCAACAAGATAAAAGAGAAATACTTGTAAGATAAAGTATTTTTCAAAAACGAGAATAAAGCACTTAACAATATATAAAAAGTCTATCACCCCAAGGACTCAAGTATGTGAAAGGAAATTGATAGAGCGCCATGACCCAGCCTATTTTATTTATTTATTTTTATTTTAGGTGTAAAATATGTTAGGAGTAAATATATACTTTTTGTATAGAGCATATGTCCAAAACTATAGATAATTTTTTTATTTATTTTAAAAATTACTTTTTATTTATTTTTAATCAAGAATGTTATACCCAATAAAAGAATTTCACACGTTAAATAGAATATTATCAAGATCTACTTTTATAACAAATTCACACAAATCCCTGCAAGTCTCTCCCTCTAAGACTTTTAACCATCCCTCTTCAAATTTAATCCGACTAGCCCTCCTAATTCAACTTTGTCCCAATTTGCGCTATTCAACTTTCTCTCAAAGCTATACGTGATGTGATCTGACTTTTTTTCTTTGTACTCTTTGCGCGTGACAACTTTTTATTTATTTATTTTTAAGATGGTAATTTGATTTATAAAAAATTAAGGTTTTAAAAATTAAAATTTAGGAATAGAATTATTTTTTAGGAATTAAATATTTTTGTTACAAAAAGTGTGGTTATTATATTTTTAGCATTGAAAATTAGATATTAGTGATGAATTATTATCTTTTTGGAACCAAATTTTGTCTCAAAAAATAAACCATTTTAAGACTAAATTTTTTTGTCCTTAAAAGTGTATTTATTAGTGACATTTTTAAAATTTTGTCTCTTAAAGCCTTAATTTTTACTTTTCGGGAGGACTTTTTAGCGGTTATTCTCACAAAGATAGAAATTGGCCCCTAAATATCTTTTATAACAAAATTTTTAGTTTTAAAAACCAAAAAATTTGATCTCTAAAATACTTATATGTTGTAGTAAGTGTGGCAACTTAAAGTTTTAATTGCTCAACATCAGTAACACCAATATCAAGTATGTTTATTATGTTCACATTTTTATATTTTTACCATAGTACGTGATATAAATTGCTTGTTTACTGTAGTATTAATATTTAATAATGAATTTTTTTTTAATAGAAAGTTAAACTCATGAATTTGTTGTAATATAAGTGTATTGTTCAAACTTTTTGAATGAAAATTTTAACAAATCAATAAAAAAATTATGTGTTTGATTTTCAGTCAAAATATCTGACTATCCCATGAAGTCAATAAAAATTTTTATCAGCCTTATTTGTCATAATTTAAAAAAATTAAAAAGTCACTATCTTATTTAAGTCATATCATCTTATTTAAGTTATATCACATCTTTACCACATCACTTCAAACCCAATTCATACATAACTCATATTTCAGAAAAGATTAAAAAGTACACTTATTTAGATCATTCCAAACCACTAATATAAGGCCTGATTTGAGATATATAAAAAAAGTCAAAAAGTTATCACTATCCACAAAAAAATATAAAAAAAATTAATTTTCTACTTAATTATTACAACCGGTACTTGTCTCCCCTATAGATTTTGCTGACTTTTTAGAAAAAATTGCACAGGTAGGGTGTACAAATAACAATGTGTTGTTCTGTCCGTGGGGGCCCATCATGGGTCTCGTTTTGATAATCTAAACCGTTTAATGTGTAGAACTCGTCGAGTACTATATACGTATAAAAAATCACGTTGATCGGATATTGCTAACTATATGATCAAATCAGTTTTCTATAAGAAAGGATGGTGTTATAGCTAACGGCTGACAAAAAAGTAATACGATCAGATAGCTATCGATATCCGATCAACGTGATTTTTTTACAAACATATAGTACTCGAAGAGTTCTATACATTGAACGGTTCCGATTAGCAAAACGAGACCCGTGGTGGGCCTACATGGGCCAAACAACACCGTCCAATACAAGCCCGAAAAGGAAGCAATCATTTTCTATCTCCTAACCAACCCACTACTCTGCCAGACTGTACATGTTACTTCACTAACTTCTCCTATACACTTATTTATATAATTTTTTAATACATATTTTTTTCGTAAAAAGTCAAAAAAATTTATCCAAACATTCATCTTTTTTTCCTCAACTTTTTTGTCTAAAAAGACAAAAAATACACTTATTTAAGACACCCAAACAATCCCCAATTCTTTAAAAATCATATCACGCTTTTAGTTCAACTCATATGTAAAATTTATAGTTTGATATTTTAACACATCATTTTAACATTTCCATTGCAACACTTTATATGCTCACTAGATTAATAAATCCAAAAACACAAAATTAGGCCTCCAATTTTATTACTTTTTGTTAGAGTACTACTATTAACACCTATCTAATTTTTTTGGACTCATTAATTCTCACTTTTTTTTTAAAAATTTTAATTTTTAATTTTTTACAACTATACTCTGAAGTAAAATTACATTAATAGGACAACTTTTAATGGAACACCCACCTATCAAATGAAAACAATTATAATGACACTCTACAATATTATACACTTACCTACATCCCCATCTATATATATTTCTTACTAATCTAAACCCTAATCGTATTCTTCATTACCATCTTAAACCTACGTATTCATCTTCAATAAAAAAACATTTGAAACTACTTAATCAGTTAACGTTTTGTTTAGTGATTTCAAATGTGTTTAGTGTTCTAAATCAGTTAATGTTGCAAACAATCCTATTATAGACTTCGAGTTTCTACATATTTGTGATCGTTTTCACCATTCATTGATACTTATAGAGTAATGGAGAACGATAACAAGAATTTTGATGAGGTTGGCGTTGCATTGGTAAATTTATCAATCTTATATTTACGATTCTGGGTCGTTTTTGGTTTGGTACTATTAAGGCTCGTTCAATCTTGTATTTACTATTAAGGCTCTATTTAGTAATATAGTGTTGAATAGAAACGTTTAGTTTAGTAATATAGTGCTGAATATAAATATTTTGTTCGGCACTAGAATACTGAACGATTCTATTTTTATAGGATTTTTTTTCCATGTTTCTGTTTTTTTTTTTTTTTTTTTTGTTGAGAATTTTGTCCTTTAAAACCCCATGTATTGAGGGTTTTACTCTGAAATAAACAAACATAATAATATGTGAAGGGGGGTTAGAAGTTATCTGAAAGAAGAAGAAAGAGATTGTTGAAGAGATTTTCTATTGAGATACTATTGTTCACGTTGACAAGGAGAAAGAGATCATCATTTATGAGAGAATGAGAAGAGAAGAATAGTCGATTCGTCTTTCAATCGTTTGTTGTTCTAAACCGTTCATCGTTTACTAAGAGATGAAGAAGAGAGAGTGTGTAAAATTAGGTGAGTGTATACTTAGGTATAATGATATTATGAATATGAATAAGAATAAAATTGTCATAAACTTTTTTTATATATTTGTAATTAGGGGGGTGATTCGGAGCTCGAAAAGGGGGAGCCCGAATCCCCCGAATTTCCTTTTAAAGTAAAAAAAAAAAAAAAAAAAAAACAGAAAAAAAAAAAAACAGTTTGCCAAAAATGGAAATTAAGGGGATTAGGAAGAGTTTTTTTAGGGGGATTTTTCATTTTCCTTGTAATTAATCTTTTAAAACCTATGACATGCGATTTTCTCTTTTTTTTAAGCAAATGTCAATGTGTCATGTGCTCGCGAAGCATTGGATGCCAACCCAGGCCAGTACAACTCTGACAAGTGTAGATGTCGTGCATTTCTCTATTCTCTAACGTGGCAGATAATTATTTTTAGAACATTATGATTCAATTTTTTTTTTTTTTATTGTTTTTCCATTGTAGATTTTTAACGAAACTATGGTTTTGAATTTTTTATTTTTATATTTTTTGTCGTGATTTTTTTTTAATTTTTTAATTTCATTTAATCAAGATGTACTTAAAAGGAGTATATTTGTGAACAATCTTTAAAAAAAAATTACTACTATATACAAAAAAAAAAAGTGCATTTTTGCTTTTTTTGTATTTAGTAAATTTGATAAAATTCTTCACAAATATTATTATTTTGAAGTATATTTAGATTAAATTTGATTAAAACATGAAAAAAAAAAAACTCACTGAGGAAAAAAAATTCAAAAATTCAAAAACAATTTTTAAAAATTAAGTCAAATAAATAGTTTTAGGATAAATTATAAATACACTTCTTGAAATTTACTTAAAATATAAATTGCTCTACATGATTTTGGAAATTACATCATGATACTTGAAGTTTATAATTGCATAACAAATAGCTATTTTTATTAATTAATCATCAAGTCAATTAACAGTTTTTAATAATGTTAGACATATATTTCAATTAATAATTCAAATAATTTTATTATTATATAGAAAAGTAATTAGAAAATTTATTTTTTCATTTAATTTTGTTAAACAACAAATTATGACAATGGAGTATTTATAATTTTTCAAATCATAGGAGATAATTTATATTTTAAGCAAACTCCAAAAATGTATTTGTAATTTGTAATTTATATTTAATTTTAATATTCTCCTTTCTCTCAAAAATTCAATTATTCAAACATTTTTTTTTTTGAACAAGAAAAATTATTCAAACATTGGGTATAGGTATGCTTTCAAAATGGGAACTTTTAATGAGCTCAAGTAGATGCTTCTATTCCATCACTGACTTTCATGTTTTTTTTTGAACAGACATCATTCACTTTAATTTGTCAATCTCCCCAACGTAAAAAATTCCCAATTAATTTAGCCATCCCCAACGTCAAAAAATCCCAATTAATTTAGCCAGCGTGATGGATTGAGAGGTTAAACGGTGATGTTACATATATTAACTAGTATATTAACATATATTATGATATTATTATTAATCTTATTTATTATATAAATTTTAAATATGAAATTTTTTTAAAATTATATTACATCATTAGTTGGTACATTAATTAGTATATTAATTGATACATATAATATTATTCTTTTAAAAGGTTAAATAATTATAAAAGAAAAAAATAAAATAAAATGTTACATTTAAATCATAATTATTATTATTTTTTTTAAAAGTCAACTCACTTTTGAATGGAAGCCTTACTTTGGCCACTTGGTCATATTCATCTATTCTTTTGCCCAATGAAATTAATTTCCAAATATGAAATTTATGTAAAGAAAATATATTTAAAGTAATGTATTGATGATATTTGTAAAAGACAATAATAAATATTTTAATTAAAAATAAAAGAGTCATTAGATGTCAACTCATTTTATATAAAAATTCTATACAAGGATTTTATTTATATATTACTAGCGTCAAATCTATACTATGCATGATTTTAAATAAATAATAATTAATTAATTTTAAAATTTAAATTAAATAGTAAAAAAATAAAATTAATTAAATTTCAACAATTTTTATCACAATTTCACTTATGATTTTTTTTTCCTTCGTCTCTTTCTACCATTAATGCTATGTTTTAAGTTTTAAATAACAATAACATGAATCATAGTGTAATTAGCAAAAATTATGATAAATTATAAAATTACATTTTTCAATTTTTATTTTTAGGATCAAAAACTATACCTATGATAAAATATAAATATATTATTATTTTCTAAGGGTTTCATAATTTTAGTTTGCCATATATTTAGATGATATCATAAATTATGTGAAACTCAATAATAATAATTATTATTTTTAACTAATTATATTTTTTTTTTAGTATGCCATATAATAGTAATAATATATATATCTTTTGTGAAACTCAATCTAGCAAAATTTGTTTAGATCAAAAAATTGACTAAAATGAAAATGACAAATAATAAATTACCAGTGACTTTTATTCTCTTATCTTTCCTAAAATCAGTATTTACTTACCAAGTACAACTTTTAGATTTTTCTCACAATGGCTAGTTTTGATATCTCACATTAGACTCTTTTATTATTTTTCTCTCTCACTCACCTTTACCTAACGGATTTTCATAGTATGTGGGTGTTTGGAAAGTGGATTTCTTTAGTTGTAGGATATTATTGGAGAAATTTTTTTTTGTGTTTAGGAAGATAGTTGGATTTTTTTGTGGTTAGATGTGATATTTGTGAGAGAAAAAATAAAATGATTATAGGGTTTGATGTGATATTTTGTTTGAATTTGTTCTTTTTGGTTTTGTAACCAATTTGTCTTTTAGTAAAAAAAATAAAAAAATAAACCAAAAAATCGAGTTCCCAAACAGCACCCATGAGTTTTATTTTTTAAAATTATTTTATAAACCATAATACTCGTGTACTTGAGCTATGCATGAGTTTAAATAAATAATTAAAAATTAATTTTGAAATTAAATAATAACATAAAATTTATTTATAAGAAATAATAAACTATGGTAGAATGTATTTTTAAAAAAGTGCAATAAAATTACAAAATTTACAATGAAATATAAATTCATTTTGTCTTATTAATTTTCCAATTTAGTTTATTTTATATCAGAAATAGCCTAATCATATAATAAATTATATTTGTCAATTTATTATTTTGTAAAAGTTTAAAAAATATGTCTATTTAGGCATAAAATTATAGTTTCTCATATGTCATAATTCACAAATACAAAAGAATAAGAGTTGACTTGAGAATTTATAATTGTGCTAGATACTAAAATTGACATAATTTAATTAACTCAACATTTATCTCAACTTGATCATGACCTAATCATTAGAGAATTGTCTTAATCTATGCCTAAATATGAACTACTTAGTTCATTTATTTATTAAATTGGTGAATGAATATATGTTGGTAATTTTTATAATAAAATAATAAATATGTACATGTTTATGCATAGTTATTAAAAATAATAAAATTTTATATTTATATTTAAAATTATTGAGGATTTATAATTGTGCTAGACACTAAAAGTGCCATAATTTAATTGACTCAACATTTATCTCAACTTGGCCATGCCCTAATTATTAGAGAATTGTCTTAATTTGTGCCTAAGCACGAACCACTTAACTCATTTATTTATTAAATTGATGAATAAATATATGTTAGTATTTCTTATAATAAAATATATAAGAGTTGACTTGATAATTTATAATTGTGGTAGATATTAAAAATGACATAATCTAATTGACTTAACATTTATTTGCACTTGGACATGACCTAATCATTAGAGAATTGTCTTAGTCTATGCTTAAACATGAACCACTTAACTTATTTATTTATTAAATTGGCGAATAAATATAAGTTATTATTTTTTATAATAAAATAATAAATATATACATGTTTATGCATAGTTATTAAAAAAGTTAAAACTTTGATAGAATTTTATATTTATATTTAAAATTATTACCTGAATAATTAAGCATATTTATGTATGGAAAAATTATTTAAGGTCAACCTAAAATATATGTATTGTTCTAACCATATACTTTGGACCTCATTTAAAATTTTGATCGATCAATTAATAGAAATAGTTGATAATAATCAATTTAAATTTTATATTTAAATTATATTATAATTTCTCAGGCATTGAATATTATGAACTAATTTGAGGGATACTACTTGCTTTAAACATTAAAAGTTGTTAGAAGTTAGATTAAGATCAATTTTTATGCCAACAATTAAATTCTTGATTTATGATCACTTAACCCACTTATTTATTTTATTTTTAAAGTAGGTAAATATATTATGATTATTTTTTATAACCACATATTTATTTATTTTTTGTAAATTATATATATATATATATATATTAAGAATTCTTACACAAATAATTAAGTATATTTATGTATGAAAAAATTATATAATACTTGTAACAATCTGCTTTGGGTGACCGCTCGAGCGGTCAATTAGTTGCTCAAACGGTGATACGAAATTTTTAGTATCTTACTTGTTTGCAGGCGGGACCACTCGAATAGTAATGTGGTCGCTCGAGCATAGAAGTGAGACCTCCAATATTTTCACTGTAACTTTGCAAAACTTTTGAGGTCTTGTATTTATTACTTGAGCAGTGAAAAGTTAGCTCGAGCGGTCTCTTTGATTTTGAGCACTTCGCTCGAGCGGTCTATTCGGGACATCACATTTAAAAGTCAATCTAAGCATTTTTCTTTTACTTTTTTAATACATTTTCTCTCTCTATCACCCATTTTCGAACCCTAACCTTGAAAATACTTATTTTTCTTAGTTTTACGCAAGATCCACCTTAGATCCTCTTTAGATCTAGAGCTCTACTGATTATTTTGCGATTTCATCAAAGCTTAGAGTTGGGTCTTCATCTTTTGTCATCAATCTTGAGGTAGGGGTACTTTTAACTTGTTATATCTTTTATTTGAGACTCATATATGGTATTTTTATTATGGGGGTTTTTGGGAAGTGGGTTTAGGGGTTGAAATAGCCTCAATGTAGAAAACAAGCCAAAAAAAATATGTAAACAAAAAAGGTGCAATCTATCTGTAACAGGGTCCACTACGTAGGGTGTGGCTAGGTTGCCCCAAGTACGTGAAAAGATGATTTTGCCCTTGAATTTTTTTTCAAAACCACAGTCATTCAATCATTAGGGGCAATTTTGTCATTTCCCTTTCCCACATCATTTCAAACACATTTTCTAATACAACGATCAAACAAAAAATTGAACCCATCTTCCCAAACATAAAAACTAAAATAGCTAAATAGTCAAAAGGGCAAAAAATAGCCACTTCTGAAACGAGACATATATATACATAAAGATATCAAGAGGTGTGAATATTTGTAGGGGTCATATCTCATGGTTTTTCTTTGAAGAGTTTATGGACATATAGTGTTGGTTGTGTTATGGACGATGAGAATTGGCCTTTAAATTCCTTAAAGGAAAAATTCCGAATTTTCTTAAAATTCTAATTTTCAAATTTGTTCAAAAAAGGGGGCTTTGGTTCAATTGACTTCCAAATCTTGAAATTGAATGTATTGACTTGATTTTATGTTGGAATATGAAATTTTGGAAACCTCTTAACACAAAACCTTGAGGTGGTGATGTGTATGACTTGGAGAATTTTTTAAATTGTGAATGTTTAAATTGTTAGATTATCGTGAATAAAAGTTATCATAAGGGAATTGAGATTTGGAAACTCATGTATCATATGCATTCATTACTTATACCTTGAGATCATAAATTGTTAATAATTGGAAGGTTTTGGAAAGGGGGTAAATAGCGTATGAGTTCAGATTGTGAGTCGGGTTGTGGTTTTTGAGTTGTGTAATGTAAATTGGTATTTGCGCGGGGAATCAAGGTGTCCAATTGCCCTGTTTTGTGCATAATGCCAGATGAAGGTGGGAAATAATTTTGGGTATCTATGAGCTTGCGTTTTATAGTGTCGGCAAATGTGGAAAACTAGATTTTGGGTGTCCACAAGTACACCGTTTCAGGAGTCGGCAAAAGTGGAAAGGGAAAGGTTTTGGGTGCTCATTGCCTTGCCGTTTTGAGAGTCGACAAATGTAGAGACTATTTTTTGTATTCAAACCTATATATATATATATAGATGGATAAGCGGCTCTTGTAAAGGGACATCATAGCGTATTTACACCCTATAATTTTTGTTATAATCTGTTGGCATTGAGCATTTCGTATCATGATTTTATAAAGAAAGATACTTGTATTTTCTTATCCAATTGCATGGCATGATCATATGTCTTTCGATTAACTTTATAACTTGTTAATGGTATTTCTTACTGGGCGATTGTTCACCCTAAAACTAACAACCTTTTAGGAGATGATGCAAATGTACTGCCGAAGTGAGTTGGCAAGGAAAGGATTTTGGATGGGAGCACAGAGGCTCCATGAATGTTAACTGTTGAAGCTTTAGGCTATTTTGTGTTGGAGATATGACTCTATCTTTTGTGTAATCAAGGAAAATCCTTGAAAAGCTGTAAGCCCTTAGGGCATCATGTTTCTCATTATCTCCAGTGTTTTGAACTATTTACTCTTTCGATTAGGGGTGTGTGCAGTACGGTACAGTTTGGGCGGTTTGAGAGTAAAATTACAAACTGAATAGCGGGTTAGCAGATTGATAAATTGCAGTTTGGGCGATTTTTGGCGGATTGGCAAATTGAAGAATATTCTAACTAATTATTACAAACCGAATAGCGGGTTAGCAGATTGATAAATTGCGGTTTGGGCGATTTTTGGCAGATTGGCGGATTGAAGAATATTCTAACTAATTATTATACATTTGCATAATAATAACACTAATTTGTATAATATTTTTTAGATATATAACACAAAGTAATTTTACATAATATGTTTCATATATAAAACTACTAATTTGTAATAAATTTCATATCTTAAATCTCTCTCACACTGTCACGACCCAAACCCGCCCCTAAAAGTTTGGCATCTTAACCGGCCAGTAATCCTAGATTACCACAGGCCTTTCTGTACATAACATAAATCAACGGGGCTCGCGGAAGCGAAAACAAAGAAACTAATAGTCCAAAGAGTTGTGCATTTATATGAACATACATATACATGCAAAAAAAATGAGTTAATTACCCACTATATTACATAACATGCAACAAACATTCATACATACATCTTAGGCTCTTGCCACATATACATTCAAAACAAACTCACTATACGGCCTTCCAGGCCTAGCCCAGCTCGGGGCGACCAAACATCTGGTGGCTTGATGCAAAACTCAGCCTAGGCTTGACTCCCAGCATGCTCACCTATAAATACATAAATACAAACAATGAGCTAAAGCTCAGCAAGTAACATTAATGTAAAAGGGTTAGTGAACGAACTCCAACATTTCATATAAATCTGTAAAATATAACATTCATATACATAATCATGATCAGTCATCATAGAACATACATAATGGCATACTCCACAGAACCTTTTCATAACCTTTTCATAACAGTCTGCAGTCTAACGAGATCTTGTAACTGGCCATGGGCCTTCATCTTCATGCCCTAACCCATGACTGATCACATCATGGGCCTGCATGTTCATGTCGCACCCATGACCTAACTATCTATGGATGCCATACTAGATTTGCAAATAGGACATTCGTTCACAGTTTAAAATCACATTTCAAAACATATCATATCATATAACATCTCGTATAACATTTCAAATATATTGCTTATCAACATAACTTTACAGAAATGTTACTTACAGTGGGTTTCTGATACCGATTGCACGGTCTTCACGTCTTGTCCTGCAAATATCAACAGTATAACACGTTTCTTAACATTCATCATCATCAAATCATATAATTCATGTCATTCCATTCATTCATTACATTCTTTCATGTTCATTTCATGCTCATAATCGCATTATCTTAGCTTAATTAAGGCTTAAACATGCTAGAAATGCGATGAAGATGCCAAATCATGCCTTGAAACATTTTAAAAAATTTCGAAAAGCGGTCCCCGCCGAAGCGGACCAACCCCGCTTCGAGCGGATGTGAATCGAGGCAAAATCTGGATCGTGTAATCCCGCCGAACTGTGAAAAAATCTGGGTTCTTCTTCCAAGCTTCAAACCAATATTCAACCTCCAAAATCATGAAATTCAAGGCTTATACACTTGCAAAACAACTTCATTTACGCATCATAAGTTTTAAACAAACTCCATATGCATCATATAAGAGAATCAAACTTGACTTGAGATGAAAACTCATAATACATGCTCATTTAAGTTTCTTTTTTTCAAAATCTATGGAGGTTCTTCCTCAATCATGTCAAACATGTAAAGAAACCATGATCAAAACATAATCTTCATACTATTATACCACAATCTCAAGTCTCACGTGCTAGATACCAAGAATCAACAATCAATTCCATGAAAATCTTACCCTTAGATGGTGAATTGGAGAAGTTTAGCTTGATTCCTCCTATTTTCTTCCCTTTCTCTTCTTTCCCTTTGCTTTCTCTCTTTTTCTCCCGAGCTCTCTCTTCTCTCTCTAGATTTTTCTTCTCTCTTTAGTTGAGTCAAATGGGTCAACAATCCTTATCTTATATCATATATATCAAATAAATCAATTAAGCTAAAACACTTAAGCCAAACAAGGCCCTTACATCATAACTAAACAATTGTGCCAATAACTTGAGCCAAACGGAACTTAGCGAATCAGACGAAATTCAGTCCTCAATTTATTTTCCCAAATGGTTCTAAAAATTCACGGTATCACATAGACGCATTCAATTTCATTTTTTGAACTCATTACGGGCTTCAATTTCAGTCCCGAAGTTGTAATTCCAACAGATATTTTCCAAGTCAAACAGATATTCTTCAATTAATTCGTCTAAACACGTAATTAATTACCGATAATTATGACGTACATTTCGGGGTCATTACACACACTCATTTTTATATTAATATTTCTTTGGAAGTTAAAAAATATATATATATTAACTATAGCGGAGCGGAGTGGAGCGGTTCACTTGGTGGATTATAAATTTTAAAGTTTAAATCGCGGTTAGAGCGGTGTAGATTAATGCAGATCAGTGCGGTTTTAGCGGATTAGGTGATATTTTGCACAGCTCTACTTTCGATGACTGTATTAATGCAATGATATAATCACATGAATAGTTTAAGGGAGAAGAAATAACTTTTGAGACATGTAATAGACTATTTAATGCTTTAATTTGTTGTCATTAGTTATAATGTTCTTAAATCAACACTGTGAATTGATGATGAAATATTGGGGTGTTATAACACTGGGTCGACCTAAAATATAGAGCTTGTTCTAGTCATACCTTGAGCTCGATTTAAAAATTGATTAGTTAATTAGTGAAAATAGTTAATAATAATCAATTTAAGCTTATGTCTAATAATTTGTTAAGTTATGATGGGTATGAGTTGATATTGGATCAAATACTAAAAGTAGCATAGAAACTAGATTTGGTTGACTTTATGCTATATATATCAATCCAATTTTTAGATAATCGTTTTAGTTCATGCCCAATGATCACATTGCATACTTATTGATTTTTTTTAAATGGTAAAAATATGGTAAAATTTTTTATAACCAAAATAAAAAATACGAATATATATTTGGCATATTTATTAATATTCTAAAACTTTAATTAAGAAATTATATATTTATTCTTAAAATATGTCTAATATTAAATTATATTTACATCTGAAAGAATTATTTAAAAACAGATTAAGCTAATTCATAGATTTTATTTTTAGTATAGAACTTGATCAAAAACAAATCATAATTTTTAATTTAAATTTTATTAGATTTTTATTTAATACAAATTTTCACGTAAAATGTTTTAATATTTTAAAAATAATTAATTATTTGTGAAATGAAGTTACCATTATGAAAAACACTAAAAAAAATTGTCTTTTAATAGTGTAAAAATCCATTAACTAAATAATTAAATTGATGAGTTATATTATTTTATTATTTTTTTTTGAAAACAAAATCAATGAATGTGGCGAATAGGAACTATGCTTATAATCATGCACACTTAATTTCTTTTCACACCCATCACATGTATTAAAAAAAATTAGAAAATTGGTGATAAATCCAATTTAGAGAGTGTTTAAGGTATTAGGTCTAGTGAATTTTTTTTTATTGATGAGAGATCCACCATTTATGAAATAATTTAGTGAGAAGTCATTTTGTTGGTTTTAGAGGACATTTTGTTTTCAATTTTACCCCTTATTTATCTGTTGACTTTTTTATTGACTATCTATTCAAATTTATATCTATCTGTTCAAATTATTTTCTATCTGTTCAATTTTTTCCCTTATCTGTTTAATTTTCCCTATTGGTTCAATTTTTTCTAATCAATTGAAATAATCTGTTAAAATTATCTATCTGTTCAATTTTTTTTCCTTATTTTTTCTTATCTGTTAAACCTATCTATTTATTTATTTTTATCTATTTAATTATTTTTATCTGTTGGAGGTCTGATTTGTTGAAAAAATTAATCTGTTAAAAACAAAAATCTACGCAATTGTGATTGTGTTATCTACGTAAATTATTTTGTTCTTGTAATTTTTTTGGGGTCCAACTTGTCTCATGTTTGAGATCAAGACTGGACCATCCAGTCTGGCCCACGGGTCCATTTTTGGGCCACGTTTCGATAATTCAAATCATTCAATGTATTGAACTCGTTGAGCATTATATCCCCGTAAAAAATCACGTTGATCGGATATCGATAGCTATTTGATCGTGTAGATACTCCATTTTTGACCGTCCTCAAGACTTGGACGTCATCGTTTGAACACTCGATGATCATCCATGTTTGTGTTCGTTTTGAGTTCTCGGAGGTCTCGGTTGCATGCCTTGCCTCAAGACCTCTCGACTTGTTTGTTTTGTGCTTGGTTGTGGACCAAACACTTGTGTTTTTACTTCTAAGGGTAAGGAATGGTTTGTTGGCCATCCCCACACCTCACCGGTTATGGCTTGAGGCCACCGGCCCTGTTTTCTTGCTACCGGCCAAAGGTGTTGGCCGGTCGGCAATGTTTTTGGTCGACCGACCATTGTTTTGGTCAATCGGCCACTTTTTCTGGCCGAGACCTTTTCTTTGCCTTTTTCAGGTATTACGCATACCAGCTATGCCAGCTGGTAAGCACGGATCCTGCCCTCCATACACATGTATGGAGGATTTGCACCCTTGTTTTTGTTTTTTGAGGAAGCTTGAACCTTTTAAACCCTTATTTTAGCTTCTTGAGGAAGTTTGAACCTTTTGAACCTTTGCTTTAGCTTCTTGAGGAAGCTTGAACCTTTTGAACCCTTGTTTAGCTTCTTGAGGAAGTTTGAACCTTTTGAACATTTGTTCTAGCTTCTCCAAGAAGCTTGAACCTTTGCTCTAGCTTCTCCAAGAAGCTTGAACCCTCTTGTTTCTCTATAAGAGAGGGTCTCCCTCTTCTTTAGAGAGGTTCCAAAAAAATTGTCTAAAGCTCCAAGATAGATCTCTTTTTATATCTTTATATTTGGGGTTCAAAAGGGTCTTGTTCTTGGCCTATTACACCACACCTCATAGCCACACACCTCCACCATTCATCTAAGGTCCTTGGAGGGTATTTTTAGAGGTTGAAGAGTTGGTTTTGGGCTGGAGAAGCTGCTGGTTTTGCTAAGCTACAAGGGTAACCCCTTTTATCTCTTTTTAGCATTATTTTGATCCTTCTCTTAGCCTCATTTTCATACATATTTAAGCTTTGTTGTCAACTGAAAAAAGTCTTGTTTTAAGGTCCTTTTCATGTTTGTTTAAGACCATTTTGTTGTTGAGGGTCATCTACCCTCTTGCATGCTTGTTTTTGCCTTGTTTTGTGCCATGCCATAAGGCCTTCGAGCTAGTCTTTTCTTGGAATTCCTACTACTAAAATCTAGTGGATTTTCAGTGGTGAGAATGTGGTTTTGAGGGTCAAAATCAGAGAGGGGTGACCCTCTCTCTTGTTGTCTTGTTTACTAGCATATTTGGCCTTTCAAAGGAGCCTATATTTTCACACCTCCAAGACTTGTTTCAGGCCCTTTTTGGTGACTTTTAGGGCCTGCCTAGGCTCTGTCCAGAGTTGGTTTTGTCATTTTGGGTGTGCCTCTTGCATGTATAGAATAATCCTATTTATAGCTTATCAAAGGAGCATGTCATTCTTGCATGTGTTGATCACTTTTCAGTGGGTTTTTGGGCATTATTTGGCATGTCATACCTCTTTCTTTCGCTGGTTCAGTGGCCTCCTGAATACTTCACATACTTGTAGTGTAAACCATGCTCACTAGCTTACATTGCATGTTGTTTTAGCCCTTGATTCTAGCATATTTTGGCCATGTTCTAAACTGATTTTATTCATGATTTGGGCTACCTTAGCTCTGTTTTGAGGTCCCATGGTCGAATGATGCTTTCCATGTATGCTTGTAGTGTAATAGCCATGCCTAACTTTGAGTTTTGAAGCCTATTGCATGCTTATATTGAGGTGTTTGCATGTTTTAGTATCATTGTGTATGATATTTTAGAGCTTATTCATTCACCATCTTCCCATGTTTATCACTCTTTAAGCGCATTTGAGAGTTGTGCTTGTATGCCCCATTTATGAGCCATTGCATGAGCTTATTTTTGCGCACTTCAAGACATCATCTTAGTCCATTTTGCCACTGTTTTGGGCCTGCATAGGGACTTTTTGGGGCTGGTTTAGTCATTTGTGCATTGCTTTGGATACCTCTAGTGTAATGTGTTTCACTAGTGAGTTGTTTGCATGATGTGAGTTGTTTGCATGATTCAGGACCATCTTGTATGCCATTTCAGAGCTGGAACTTGTGCTATTGTATGCCATATTTCATCCTTCCAATGCTCTTGTAGAGTTGTGCTTTGTGCCCTAGACTCGGAGCCATTGCACTTTGCACGTTTGTACGTGTGTTGTTGCCTCATTTTCATCATGATTGGCCACTGATTTGAGTGTGGTTGAGGCCCATTCATTTTAGTTTAAGTTCATCTTGCATTGTATATGCCATATAGTCCATGTTGTTGCATGATTGACCATTGCATTGTGTATGCCTTGATCGTCTCATTGATAGTCTTCATATATGCATTGTGTCTGTCATTCTTAGTTCATAGCATTGCGTATGCTAGTCACACCCTTGCATGTCATCCTTTGCATGTTTGCATCATTTAGTCGCATTGCATTTAGGTTGCATGCTAGTGTAACATTCATACCATGCATTGTTTGTTGCATTGTGTTTGGAATAGGAGTTAGTCCAAACACGAGAAATGAGGGACGTTTCGTACTCAAAGTGACGAAACGTGCCTCGATTCCCGGTCGTCGACACTCTTGACGACACATGATGGAGTTTAGGCATTTATGTGTTCATATGTGCATTCATTTTATATTAAGTTGTGCAATTCGGTTCCTCAGCCATCATGCATCGAGATGCGTGATTGGTGGCTCGAGGGTCGAGAGCCATACTCTCTTGAGTTCATAGGACGATAGGGAGGGTGGTTGTGCATACATTTGGCTTGTAAATTCCATGCCATGCACTGTCTGTCCTCTGTTGCAGCAAAACCAGTGTTCTGCAAGAAGAAATGGCCGGTCGGCCACTTTCAGTGCCGGCCGACTATCAGTATCTAGCCAATGGCCCCATCTTTGGTCGATGACCATCCTCCCATGGCCGGTAGTCCTGTCTCCTGGCCGGGGACCTCCCAAATGCTTTCGTGGAGTGGTTCGTAGTAGCCTTGGAACTTGCGCAGCTTTCAAGGGCATGAAACAGTGCAAACAGAGGCAACAGTTGGCATGGCAACGGATTTTCGAGCGAGGCGAATTGAGCATACATCATCCAATCATTTCGAGGCGGAGCTGCGGTGGCCTCTTTAATTTCATACTTAGATTGTTTTGTAATTAATTTGTTAATTAATTAAGGGCTTTGTAATATTTAATTAGCTAGGGTAGTTAATTAATTATTCGGTCTGTATTATTTATTCGGACTCTCCGAGGAGGGCAATGTTGTAATAAGTGTGCGTGTGTGTGATGCATGTCTTCCAACCCCACGTCTTTCTCCCTTTTATTTACCATCTTATGATGGTTAGTTTTAGGGCATGTTTCAATTAGCATTTATATGTTCGCATGCTTGTATTCATTCATCTGTATTGCATGCATCGGGCTCGGCGCATCATGCTAACTGCATTGTATTTCAATTCCAAGTTGAATACATGTATCGATTGTTGCATCTCATATGCCATCTTAGAATAGCCGAGCCTATTGTAGTTGCATTTTTGCATGTGTTGCATTAGGCATTCTTAGCATAGTTAGGATTCATGCATGATTTCTAATTAGCTTCTTTCTTTGGCTCGGAGTACTCGGTAAGTGTTTATGCTTTAGCATCCTTGCATGTGTGTGAGTGACTGCCATGATAGCATGCTTACCATGAGGCTATGTGCTTATGTGATATAACTGCCTGAATGCCTGTGGGTGAAGGTTGGGTTGCTTGAATTGGAATAATTCGTCGAAACCCGTGTTTTAGCCTACTTGCGAGTAGCAAACTTCAATCCATTTTCAAAACAAACGGATATGCGATGCTTTGTTCCAACTTAGGCAATCTAGTCTATACTTGTATGCTGTGCGCATCACATAGTAATTCTAGGTTAATAACCGGAATAAGAGCACATGTGTTTTCAAAAACAAGATATCATGCTTAGTAGTGGCCGATCTTTGATCGGGCGAGCGGGGGTGCTCATGAAATGACCTTCCCCAATCGTACCCAAGTTCCCGAGCCGAGGCAACTTTGGTGATGACGGACACGTGGCCTTAGGCACGAGTTAGGGTTTCCTAAATTTCCCCAAAATAAAATATTTAGGTGGCGACTCTGTATCTGGCAAAGCAGTTCATGTTTGGTACTTCTTTCTAAAATCAGTTTCTCAAAACAATGAATTTGGACTCTTTAGTGATTTATCGATCTTGCATTGCACTTTGCGAGATTAGATTCAGAACCGTGACATCGAGTCCAAACTGTAGTGAGCCCAATGAACAAAATGGGATTTTCCCGAGACGTTCAGGGACGTCTACAGTTTCTGGCGACTTCGCTGGGGATTTAGAGAACTTGACTCGAACTCATGATATCTTGTTTTGATTACACTTATGTGTTTCTTTGCATTGCATTTGCATTGGTGCACCTAGGACACCGTGTTTGCCATCTGCTATTCCTAAACGGTTTGCCGGAGGCTCGCTTTGAGAAGCGTACCATAAGGCTGACCGGTTACGGGGGTTGTTACGATGGGAGCACAAACCCCGGTTTTTACCGAGGCACCCTTTTTGAACATTCGACCTAGTGCATATCGGAATCCATAATGACTATCCCAAACTAGGACAGGTTGCTAACCCGATTGTAGGTTGTTTGAAACCGCTGCGTGCGTAGTGAAACCCTAGCTCTTGACAAAATAGGACAGGGAAACCCTACCCCTCCATAGGGGTGTTTTGGCTCTTACTTGTTTGTTATGTGCTTTTAGAGTGTGCCTCTATAGGAATGCATGTATCAGTTCGCAAGTTTGGGTATCAAGCCTGAAGGCATCAGTATTTTGGGGGGATCAGTTTTACTTGAGGGTATCAGTTTACTGGCAGAGTTTTGGGCAGAATTCAGTAGAAAGTGCAGTCATTCAGCTATGCTCACATCTATTCCAGTGAAATTGGGCTGAGATGCTGCCTGTTTTCTCTTTTGCAAGGTAGTCTTGGAACTATAGCTTCAAAAGGCTCTGATATCCCCTGGGTACATTGGACTTGTGTTGATAGACTTTGTTAGGTCAAAGATTCAGTTCAAGCGTAATCAGTGTTCCTTTGCCAGAGGCAGGGTAAAAAGGCCAGTCAGGCACAGATCACCAGTTCAATAGTCTTCAGATCAGCGATCATTCTCCATCTCACCTGTGCGCAGTTGGGTTGAGATATCCACTTTTACCTCAGGAAGATACACCTGTTATTCAGCTATATTAGCACCTTATGGCAGGCATGGAAGAGATGATGCGTCAGCTCCAGGAAACTATGCAAGCCATCTAGCAGGATGCTGCCCGCCAGACAGAAGTGGCTGCACGTCAAGCAGAAGTAATGGCCCAACAGGCAGAGTTAATAGCCAGACTTCAGCAGCAGCAACAACTACAACAAGCCGGAGCATTTGCGTCGCACCCACCTCCTCCCCCACCTAGAGTTCCGATACTCGAGGATACTGCAAACGTCCAGGAAGATACGGACGCCTAACAGACCGGGCCACGCCACCGCTTCTACCTCAGACATTTCAAAGGCACTGGCCTTTTCAACAGATACACTGTTTGAATCTGAGATGGACCCAACCGCCCTAAAGGTCAGTAAGCTTGAGAAGCTATTCAAGAATGCTCAATGTGTGAATTCCATTCCGGACATAGAGGATGGATACACCGATTCGGTCGTGACTCTGCCAGACCGATTCAAGATGCCACATATCGATCGCTTCGATGGCTCTGGATACCCAATGGTGCACCTCCACTTGTTTTCTGATGTCCTGAGGCCAATGGGCTTGACCACAACCCAGAAGCTATCATTATTCGACCGAACCATGTCTGGGATAGCCGCAATCTGGTATGCGAAATTGGAGAACTCTGTGAAACAGAAATTGGAAGAGATGGCCGAGGCCTTCATTGCTCAAAACTCCTATAACACGCAAATCGAGGTCATAACTCGTGATCTTGAAGTCACCTGCCAAGAGCCAAATAAGGGTTTTTCCGAGTTTGTGACGTGATGGAGAGCAAAGGCCTCGATGGTGACTATAAGGCCTTCCGACAAAGGCTAGATAAGGATGGTTATGTGCAAACTCCAACCCAGGCTGATGCAAAAAATGATAGTCTTACCCCTTCCCACCTTTGCGGACCTACACGAGATTGGGGTACAGATTGAAGACGCAATGAAACAAGGTCTGATTGACCACGAAAGGGAGTCACCCAAGAAGGGTTATACACGTGGTTCGAATGCGACCACCAGTGATGACGCAGCTGTAAGATCTTCTGAAGTTGGAATGGTCACCACCACTCCGAAAACAGCCACCCCCTTTGTTGGTACATCCAATCCAAACCCCCAAACCTCGACTATCTACCCCGAGGCAAGAGGATTTTCACCCCACTTTATATGCCTTTGTCTAAAGCTCTGGGGGTCCTACTCAGGAAAGGACATCTGAAACCGTTAGAACAACGGCCTCTACCCGATCCTCTCCCTCCAAAGCATGACTCGGCTAAGTACTGTACTTTCCATCAACAAACTGGTCATGACAACGACAGTTGCGTCCGTCTTCGCCACGAGATACAAAATTTGATTGACAACAATGTCATCGCCGCACCAGTCTCGCAAAGTCTATCAAGACCGGATCAAGAACTTGGGGATAATGTGATGTGATCGGCGGATGAACCACCTGCGGGCGGCACTCAGTTTACCCCAGATGTGGTGTATGGTACACACTATTTTGAGCATTTTCAAATGCTAGCTTTTGTACTTTCTGACTCCGGTATTGAGTCAGTTTTGTTATGTTGTTTAGAGTCTGTCTTGCTGTATAGAGTCAGTCTTTTCATACTAAGTCAGTTAGGATCTGTCTTGTTGTATCAAGTCAGTCCTGTTGTATAGGAGTCGAGTGATTCCGGAGGTGTTACCTTGGACATCACTTGCTTGTTTTGTGATTGTCCTTTTGCTTTCTTTTGAGTCTGTTTCTACCTTGGAGCCAGTAATGCCAACAGATTTGAATGAACAACAGTGATTTTCACACTCTTGTGTTTGCTTCTGCCTTATGCTAGTTGTGCTAGAAGTTCTGAATGAGATGGCAGTATTTGACTAAAAACTATGTCTTTTCTGTGCTTTGAAATCATTACATTGACCTAAGTTTTTCAAAAATTTTTGAACATTGTGATGAAAACAAAGAGGAAGGAATTCCTCGGGATTTGCAAAAAATTTGATCAATTGAGAGAAAGAGAGGCATGCTAAGCCCTTAATGATTGAGATCATGTTTGTTAATGTGAGTACTGAGAAGGATCCTGGCTTGATCCAGATTGGTTCTGCATTGTCTTCGACGTGAGCGATTAGTCGCTTTCTTAAAAAATTTCAAAAAATATTTTACGTGGTTCTATGAAGACCTGTGTGGAATTGCTCTTGAGATTGTGCAGCTTAGGATCGTTCTCAACCTCGAGACTCAATCCCTTTGCTTCCAAACCTTGAAGCTTAATTTAGAATGTTCAATGGTCAACCACAATGTAAGGCTTGTGTGGCTGGATCAGAAGCAGCCCATGAACTAGGGGCGAAAATATCAGATATGATCAAAGGAAGCTTGCGAAGCTAGATCAAAAGTAGCCCTTGAACTAGGGGCAAAAATGTCAGATACGCTCAAAGAGTCAAAGATGAGTCTTTTTTGCAAACCAGGGAAGATTGGCAAGAATGCCAAATCCCAGAATGGGGAAAGAAGAAAGTATTGTTGAAGAACAACCAAGTTCCTATCCATAACAGTAGGGGCAAATTCACCCTCCATTGGATGGACTTCTACATCATCAGCGAACAACAGCCATTCTCTTGGATTCAGATGGCTCCGAGATCTCAAACCATTTAACATGGACAAAGCTAAACTTTTACCCTTGAGAGGCTCGCTGGGCCGAAAACCCGGAAGGGTTACCCAGGCAAAAGTTAGAGCAAGAAAAAAAGAAAAAGAACAAAAAAAAGAAAAATGCAAAGAATAAAAAAAAGAAAAGAAGAAAAATGAAGAAAATGAAAAGAAAAAAAGAAGAAAAGAAATGAAAAGAATTGAAAAGAAATGAAGAACAAAGCTCGCAAGGTTGAAAACCCAGAAAGGGCGGCCTTGGCAAAAGTTAGAGCGCAAAAGGAGAGGTTAATACCCGAGTGTACCTTACCCCAAACTACGTAAGGCTTGATTCCCATATTTGGGATACGTAGGCAACTTCATTTTGAAGTCCAGCCGTAAAATACTTCAAATTTGACTGTGTCCATGTGATGGTTCTGGTCATCTTTGTCTTCTCTATATCCGAGAATTTAGTTATAATTGTCACTGTGAGGACTGGTTGCCACGTGCTGCGGCGCTATTTAGACTAGGGGCAATCTGCAATCTTCGTGGCGCTTATTCAAACTAGGGGCAACTTTCCGCTGCGCAGCGGTCTTGGTATTATTCAAACTAGGGGCAACTTTCAGTTGCCATGCAGTGCCGTTTAGACAAGAGGCAATTTTCCATTGTTATGGATCTGAGGTTGTACATCTCAAGAGTGGATTCCATGCTCGTTGAGCGGTGGCCGTTTGCAAAAATAGTTTTTGAGAATTTTTAATGAGGTTGACTAATATTCTCTCAAAAATTATTCTATCTTTTCCAAAACTTGACCATTTCTTTGACCCAAAAAAAGGAAATTTTTTAGTGCTTATAACCTGACTTGCATGATTTCAAATCAGAAAATCGAACAAGCGTGTTAATCTAACTCTCATTTTTTGGTTAAAATTGTTTTAGCAGAAGCCAAAAACAAAAAATGGTCAAAATGATGAATTAGGGGCACAGTTGAGTCAGGTGTTCTGTCTTTTTCCCATTGTTAACATACTTGCCAGAAAAGGCACTCTACCTGCCAGAAAAGGGCACAACTGAAGTTAACAAAGAAATGCGAAAAGCTATCTCATCCTCCGAGGTATCAAGCTAAGTGCGCGAAGCTAATTGGAATGGATCTAGATATTCCACTCCTCATCTCGACACATCTGATCACGTCCAAACTCCCCGGCAGAGCATCGTTGACCAATGTCAGCTGCAGATTGGCTACACACCTAGTTGTAGTGTGACCTCTCTGTGAGAAAGTTCACTGTTGTAAGCAGAAAAAAGAGAATCTAGCAGAATGCTAGGGGCATGAGCCCGCAACTTCCTGTTCATCCATCAACCACCCAGGGGAGGGATGAAAAATGAGAGATTGAACAATAGAGAGATGTGCGATGAGAGAAAAATTGAGAAAATGGCTTTTTTAGAAAAATAGAGATTGAGTGCCAAAATGATGTGAGAATCACAAATGAGAAACGGTGGGAAACAATACTCAGAGAAACTGGCTCCTCATGATCTGAGAGGTCCTTGTCTTTGGAACACGTCTGAGTGTCGTGTCCGTTGTTTTGTTTGTCTTGATTTTTGTTGTGAGTCGTTTCGAGTGTTTCTCGATGTGTTTAGATTGTTCACCTTTTGTTTTCCTTTGTTGAGTCATAGTGCGCTGTGTTCAGTCGTAGGCTCAAATACCCAGTCAAAAACTTTTTCTCATTTCTCAAATTCAAAAAAAAAAAAAAATGAATCGTTTTGTGCTCAGAGTGCTGTGCCATTCTCTACATTTGTGCAAAACAGTATTTGTTCTTTCATAAAACTGCAGGGTCCACCCCCGATAAGTGTGAATAGTAAGCTAAGGACCTATCTGAAGCTATATAGGTTCCAGACTGCAAAGCAAAAGAAAAGAGGGAAAATGTTGGGTATCTGAGTTTGTTTCAACTTTAGTAAGTTTCGACATTGCATTCCATGTGTACCTCTTCAGGTCTTGCCAATGCTCTGAAGTATGAGTGTGCCTCTATCTCCAGCTCAAGATCAAGTTTGTTTCAAGCCAGGATGGTGATCAAAAGTGCTCTCCCTGAGTACCATTCCCTGCCAGAGGCATCTTGGCTGTGTTCGCAATGAGTTCCTAGGAGACCAACTGCGACGGTGAAAACTAGAGTTCGAATGGCTGTTGCTTAGAACGCAAAGGTTTGGGATTTCCGAGACTAAAGTCTGGTTTAAATACCCAGAGGCGTGTCCTCGGCTTGAAATTTGTATGGAAGCCCCATAGGTTGAGATAGCATGTATGCACCTCAATTTTGGATACTGAACCAACCTAGTCTGTCACCCCATTGGAGAATAGGGAAAGTTGTGAATATGATCAGGAAGAAAGGTAGCATCCAAAGTGTTCTACGTGAAGAACCCTTGTCAGTATTCCAGAGCCTTTGTACTGTCAGTTGAAGGTAAGTGTTCGAAGAGCACGAGGGGAGATTCTCGTCAGAGTAGAGCGGTTCATCGCCACTCACCCCATGAGGTGCTTTCTAAAGCGCCGCTATGCTTGTTTATTGCGTTCCTTAAACATCATGCATTGTATTGGATTGTACCTATCAAGTTTCTTTCTCATTCATACACAATATTGTATGTACGGTTCATTCAAAGAAGTTCCGTTTGAGATCATTTATTTAGTGTATCAATCACACTTCATTCGCTTAGTGTATCAATCACACTTCATTTATTTAGTGTATCAATCACACTCTCTTCACTTAGTGTATCAATCACACTTCTTTCATTTTCTGTATCTATCACACACATTCTCATTTTCTGTATCTATCACACACATCCTCATTTTGTGTATCTATCATGCACATATTCACTTCATTTACTTTAGTGTATCCATTACACTTCATTATCTTTTGTGTATCTATCACACCTGTTCACTTAGTGCATCTATCACACTTTGTGTTTACCTTTTGTGTATCCATCACACCTATTCACTCAGTGCATCTATCACACTTTGTGTTCACCTTTAGTGTATCTATCATACTTTGTTCACTTAGTGCATCTATCACACTTTGTGTTCACCTTTAGTATATCTATCATACTTTATTCACTCAGTGCATCTATCACACTTTGTGTTCACCTTTTGTGTATCCATCACACCTGTTCACTTAGTGCATCTATCACACTTTGTGTTCACCTGTAGTGTATCTATCATACTTTGTTCACTCAGTGCATCTATCACACTGTGTGTTCACCTTTTGTGTATCCATCACACTTGTTCACTTAGTGCATCTATCACACTTTGCGTTCACCTTTTGTGTATCCATCACACCTGTTCACTCAGTGCATCTATCACACTTTGTGTTCACCTTTAGTGTATCTATCATACTTTGTTCACTCAGTGCATCTATCACACTTTATGTTCACCTTTTGTGTATCCACCACACCTGTTCACTTAGTGCATCTATCACACTTTGTGTTCACTTTTAGTGTATCTATCATACTTTGTTCACTCAGTGCATCTATCACACTTTGTGTTCACCTTTTGTGTATCCATCACACCTGTTCACTTAGTGCATCTATTACGTTTTGTGTTCACCTTTAGTGTATCTATCATACTTTGTTCACTCAGTGCATCTATTACACTTTGTGTTCACCTTTAGTGTATCTATCATGCTTTGTTCACTCAGTGCATCTATCACACTTTGTGTTCACCTTTTGTGTATCCATCACACCTGTTCACTTAGTGCATCTATCACACTTTGTGTTTACCTTTAGTGTATCCATCACACTTGTTCACTTAGTGCATCTATCACACTTTGTGTTCACCTTTAATGTATCTATCATACTTTGTTCACTCTGTGTATCTATCACACGTTCGCTTTGTGTATCTATTACACATGCACACTGTATTCGCAGTGAGAATTGCAGTAATTCTCTTACACCCTTTCTGTATGTAATGTAGTTAGATTTGTGTATGCTTGCTTAAAACTGTTGCATGTTATGCTTCGTTACAGCTTTCTTTGTGTGATCATAAGTTATGCTCGGCTTTGTGCATTGTTCTTGTATTTTGCCCTCGCCCTCAAGCATATCTTTATCTATAGCTTGTATGCTTTGTCTAAGTCTTCGGCCTTGTCAAAAATAGGTCGTCTCTGGGCTTTGACATTCACTTCCGTCATTGTTATGACTTTCGAGTTCTGTCAAAAAAGGGCAACTGTAGACACCCAATTTTTAACCGTCCTCAAGACTTGGACGTCATTGTTTGAACACTCGATGATCATCCATGTTTGTGTTCGTTTTGAGTTCTTGGAGGTCTCGGTTGCACGCCTTGCCTCAAGATCTCTCGACTTGTTTGTTTTGTGCTTGGTTGTGGACCAAACACTTGTGTTTTTGCTTCTAAGGGCAGGGAATGGCTTGTTGGCCATCTCATACCTCATCGACCATGGCTTGAGGCTACCGGCCCTGTTTTCTTGCTAACAGCCAAAGGTGTTGGCCGGTGGGCAATGTTTTTGGTCGGTCGACCATTGTTTTGGTCAATCGGCCACTTTTTCTGGCCGAGACCTTTCCTTTGCCTTTTTCAGGCATTATGCATACCAGCTGTGCCAGCTGGTAAGCACGGACCCTGCCCTCCATACATATGTATGGAGGATTTGCACCCTCGTGTTTAGCTTCTTGAGAAAGCTTGAGCCTTTTGAACCCTTATTTTAGCTTCTTGAGGAAGTTTGAACCTTTTGAACCTTTATTTTAGCTTCTTGAGGAAGCTTGAACCTTTTGAACCCTTGTTTTAGCTTCTTGACGAAGTTTAAACCTTTTGAACCTTTGTTTTAGCTTCTTGAGGAAGCTTGAACCTTTTAAACCCTTGTTTTAGCTTCTTGAGAAAGTTTGAACCTTTTGAACCTTTGCTTTAGCTTCTTGAGAAAGCTTAAACCTTTCGAACCCTTGTCTTAGCTTCTTGAGGAAGTTTGAACCTTTTGAACCTTTGTTCTAGCTTCTCCAAGAAGCTTGAACCCTCTTGTTTCTTTATAAGAGAGGGTCTCCCTCTCCTTTAGAGAGGTTCCAAAAAAATTGTCTAAAGCTCCAAGATATATCTCTATATTTTGGGTTTAAAAGGGTCTTGTTTTTGGCGTATTACACCACACCTCATAGCCACACACCTCCACCATTCATCTAATGTCCTTGGAGGGTATTTTTAGAGGTTGAAAAGTTAGTTTTGGGCTGGAGAAGCTGCTGGTTTGCTGAGCTACAAGGGTAACCCCTTTTCCCTCTTTTTAGCATTATTTTGATCCTTCTCTTAGCCTCATCTTCATACATATTTAAGCTTTGTTGTCAACTGAAAAAAGTCTTGTTTTAAGGTCCTTTTCATGTTTGTTTAAGACCATTTTGTTGTTGAGGGTCATCTACCCTCTTGCATGCTTGTTTTCGCCTTGTTTTGTGCCATGCCATAAGGCCTTCGAGCTAGTCTTTTCTTGGCATTCCTACCACTGAAATCAAGTGGATTTTTAGTGGTGAGAATGTGGTTTTGAGGGCCAAAATCAGAGAGGGGTGACCCTTTCTCTTGTTGTCTTGTTTACTAGCATATTTGGCCTTTCAAAGGTGCCTATATTCACACCTCCAAGCCTTGTTTCAGGCCCTTTTTGGTGACTTTTAGGGCCTGCCTAGGCTCTTTCCAGAGTTGGTTTTGTCATCTTGGGTGTGCCTCTTGCATATGTAAAATAATCCTATTCATAGCTTATCAAAGGAGCATGTCATTCTTGCATGTGTTGATCACTTTTCAGTGGGTTTTTAGGCATTATTTGGCATGTCATACCTCTTTCTTTCGCTGGTTTAGTGGCCTCTTGAATACTTCACATACTTGTAGTGTAAACCATGCTCACTAGCTTACATTGCATGTTGTTTTGGCCCTTGATTCTAGCATATTTTGGCCATGTTCTAAACTAATTTTATTCATGATTTGGGCTACCTTAGCTCTGTTTTGAGGTCCCATGGTCGAATGATGCTTTCCATGTATGCTTGTAGTGTAATAGCCATGCCTAGCTTTGAGTTTTGAAGCCTATTGCATGCTTATATTGAGGTGTTTGTATGTTTTAGTATCATTGTGTATGATATTTTAGAGCTTATTCATTCGCCATCTTCCCATGTTTATCACTCTTTAAGCGCATTTGAGAGTTGTGCTTGTATGCCCTATTTATGAGCCATTGCATGAGCTTCATTTTTGCGCACTTCAAGACATCATCTTAGTCCATTTTGCCACTGTTTTGGGCCTGCATAGGGACTTTTTGGGGCTGGTTTGGTCATTTGTGGATTGCTTTGCATACCTCTAGTGTAATGTGTTTCACTAGTTTCGGTATTTCAGTCATCCAACATGCATTGTGTGAGTTGTTTGCATGATTCGAGACCATCTTGTATGCCATTTCAGAGCTGAAACTTGTGCTATTGTATGCCATATTTCATCCTTCCAATGCTCTTGTAGAGTTGTGCTTTGTGCCCTAGACTCGGAGCCATTGCACCTTGCATGTTTGTGCGTATGTTGTTGCCTCATTTTCATCATGATTGGCCACTGATTTGAGTGTGGCTGAGGCCCATTCATTTTAGTTTAAGTCCATCTTGCATTGTATATGCCATATAGTCTATGTTGTTGCATGATTGACCATTGCATTGTGTATGCCTTGATCGTCTCATTGATAGTCTTCATATGTGCATTGTGTATGCCATTCTTAGTTCATAGCATTGCGTATGCTAGTCGCACCCTTGCATGTCATCCTTTGCATGTTTGCATCATTTAGTCACATTGAATTTAGGTTTCATGCTAGAGTAACATTCATACCATGCATTGTTTGTTGCATTGTGTTTGGAATAGGAGTTAGTCCAAGCACGGGAAATGAGGGACGTTTCGTACTCAAAGTAACGAAACGTGCCTCGATTCCTGGTCGCCGACACTCTTGATGACACATGATGGAGTTTAGGCATTTATGTGTTCATATGTGCATTCATTCTATATTAAGTTGTGTAATTCGGTTCCTCGGCCATCATGTATCAAGATGCGTGATTGGTGGCCCGAGGTTCGAGAGCCATACTCCCTTGAGTTCATAGGATGATAGGGAGGGTGGTCATGCATACATTTGGCTTGTAAATTCCATGCCATGCACTGTATGTCCTCTGTTGCAGCAAAACCAATGTTCTGCAGGAAGAAATGGCCGGTCGGCCACTTTTAGTGCCGGCCGACTACCAGTATCCAGCCGATGGCCCCATCTTTGGTCGATGACCATCCTCCCATGGCCGGTAGTCCTGTCTCCTAGCTAGTGACATCCCGCAGTGCTCAGGGAGTGGTTCAGAAGTAGCCTTGGGACTTGCGCAGCTTTCAGGGGCATGAAACAGTGCAAATAGGGGCAACAGTTGGCATGGCAACGGATTTTCAAGCGAGGCGAATCGAGCATGCATCATCCAATCATTTCAAGGCGGAGCTGCGGCGGCCTCTTTATTTTCATACTTAGATTGTTTTATAATTAATTTGTTAATTAATTAAGGGCTTTGCAATATTAAATTAGCTAGGGTAGTTGATTAATTATTCGGTCTGTATTATTTATTCGGACCGTCCGCTAGAGGGTGAACTTTGTAATAAGTGTGCGTATGTGTGATGCATGTCTTCCAACCCCACGTCTTTCCCCCTTTTATTTACTAGCTTATGATGGTTAGTTTTAGGGCATGTTTCAAGTAGCATCTATATGTTCGCATATTTGCATTCATTCATCTGTATTGCATGCACCGAGCTCGGCGCATCATGCTAACTGCATTGTATTTCAATTCCAAGTTGAATACATGTATCGATTGTTGCATCTCATATGCCATCTTAGAATAGCCGAGCCTATTGTAGTTGCATTTTTTGCATGTGTTGTATTAGGCATTCTTAGCATAGTTAGGATTCATGCATGATTTCTAATTAGCTTCTTTCTTTGGCTCAGAGTACTCGGTAAGTGTTTATGCTTTAGCATTCTTGCATGTGTATGAGTGACTACCTTGATAGCATACTTACCATGAGGCTATGTGCTTATGTGATATACCTGCTTGAATGCTCGTGGGTGAAGGTTGGGTTGCTTGAATTGGAATAATTCGTCAAAACCCGTGTTTTAGCCTACTTGCAAGTAGTAAACTTCAATCTATTTTCAAAACAAACAGATATGCGATGCTTTGTTCCAACTCAGGCAATCTAGTCTATACTTGTATGCTGTGCGCATCACATAGTAATTCTAGGTTAATAATCGGAATAAGAGCACATGTGTTTTCAAAAACAAGATATCATGCTTAGTAGCGGCCGATCTTTGATCGGGCGAGCGGGGGTGCTCATGAAATGACTTTCCCTAATCGTACCCCAGTTCCCGAGCTGAGGCAACTTTGGTGATGACGGACACGTGGCCTTAGGTATGAGTTAGGGTTTCCTAAATTCCCCCAAAATAAAATGTTTAGGTGGCGACTCTGTATCTGGCAAAGCAGTCCATGTTTAGCACTTCTTTCTAAAATCAGTATCTCAAAACAGTTTGCCGGATTTGGACTCTTTGGTGATTTATCGATCTTGCATTGCACTTTGCGAGATTAGATTCAGAACCGTGACATTGAGTTCGAACTGTAGTGAGCCCAATGAACAAAATGGGATTTTCCCAGGACGTTCGGGGACGTCTACAGATCGGATCAAATTTGAATTAAAAAAAATAGATCGTGAAAAAATAAATAGTTTACATAAATTTGATCCGATCAAATAGCTATCAATATCCGATCAACGCGATTTTTTATAAGGACATAGTACTTGACGAGTTTTACATATTAAGCGATTTGAATTACCGCAACGGAGCCGAAAAATAGACTCATAGGCTGGACTGGATGGTCCAGTCTTAATCTTAAACATGAGACAAGCTGAACCCATTTTTTTATCTATCTGTGTTTAACAGGTTGCACATAGTTATTACAATATGTTTCATTATCATCATCATCAAAAACAAAACAAAAGCAAAAGCAATAGCAATAACAAAAACAAACTTCTAGAGCTTCTCATCATACCAATATATAATATATATAAATTTCTTCGCTCATAGTAAAACAACACCAAGAAAATATCAAATATTAGAAAACAACAATAAAAAAGGACAAAAACAAGAAGAAAAAGAAAAGGAAATACAAGATTGGAAATGAAGAGAGAGAAAATAAGAAGAGAGATCGGCCATGGAGGAAGATCTAGAGAGCGAGAGAGAGAGAGAGAGTAAAATTGTTTGTGTATTTACTGAATTCGAGGAGACAAAAGGCTTTGATTGGTTAGGGTTTCAAGTATATGGATTCAAGATTTGTAACGAAGAGAAGAGAGAAGATGAAAAGCTTAGGCAAGAGTATCTCGAATGTAACCACAAAGAAGAGAGAGAATGAGGTTAAATTGTTAGGAAACCAATTATATTAAGAAGTCTACTTCTTTTCAATTACTATTTAGGAAGTCTAATTATATTAGGAAGTCTATGTTATTTTTCTTATATAAAGAAGCTTGTGGTAATGGTTTTGAGGAGATTAAATAATATTAAGAGTTTAGGTGGCTAATCCACAATTCAAAGGATTATTGGTGGCTAATCCCCAATCAAAGGATCAAATTCAGGGTCTAGGACCCTATCATCTGGTATCAGAGCATTCAATCTTGGAGCTTCCATCTTTTCCTACTCTATCATTCATCATCATCAACATGACTGTTAAGGAACTCGACGAACAAGTTGCTGCTCCTACTATTAGAATGGTGATGTCTACCAATATGGAAGAGTTGATACATGATAAACAAACCAATAATACCATTCTTCAAAATGTCTAAGCACTATTGTAGGATAGGCAATGTGAAGCTCACCTTCCCCAACCTGGCATCAATCTTAATCCACCTATACAACGTGATGACGACGATCGGCGTGCTGGTCCAAATTTTCAAGGTCGAACTCTCCGAATTGATTTTCCAAAATTTAACAGTACTGATCCTGAAGGGTGGTTATTTTAGGCTGAACAATATAAAAAACTAATGGTGTTTTAGATGTATAGATGGTTTCTTTGGCTGCAATGCACCTTCAAGGCAATGTTATTTCTTGGTATCGCTGGATTAAACAGTCCCTTGGGGTTTTGACTTGGTAGCAATTTTCTTGAGCCATATGCACCCGTTTTGGTTCTCAACAACACATTGATCCTTGTAGCTCATTAGCCAAACTGTCTCAGATTGGCACTGTTCATGAATTTATTACGGAGTTTGAGCGACTTGCTAATATGGTTCCAGGTTTGCTTGAGTCGCATCAAATTAGTATTTTTCTTTCTAGACTTCGTGCCGACATAAGGGCTGGTGTTTGTTTGCTTCATCCAATGAGTCTAACCGAGACCTTTGAATTAGCACTTGGCCAAGAGGATGCAATCATAGCAACCATCGCACATGATATGACCAAGACTGTTTCTCGTCCATTTTCTTCCCGGCCTTCTAACATATCTTATGTACCTCAGCTTGTTAAGTAATTAACATCCTTACCTACTGGTGTTAAACGTTTGTCATGGATTGAACAGAAGGAACAATGTGAGAAGGGTCTTTGTTTTAATTGCGATGAGATTTATAAGCTTGGTCATCGATGTCAAAAGCCATAATTATCTCTCTTGGAAGGTGAATCAGAGGTCGAAGTTGAGGACTTTGAATCTGAAACCGTAGTGGGTGGTGTCCCAGAATCCCCAACTTCTGAAATTTCGTTACATGCTCTTGTGGGGTCAACTAGACCTAAAACTATACGCATTAGCGGCACTCTAAAAAATCAACCTATTACTGTCCTCATCGACTCTGGTTCCACACATTATTTTATCCATCATTCTATTACTAAACAGTATCGTTATTCTATTCAAAGGGACAAGTCCTTACGAGTCATGGTGGCTGATGGTGGATTTTTAAATAGCTTAGGTAAGTGTTCTGATGTTTAACTTAATTTACAAGGCTATATAGTTTCCACCTAATTTTTTCTTTTGGCTATTAGTGGTTGTAAGGTTGTTTTGGGAGCATAATGGTTATGATCATTAGGCTTAATTGCTTGGGATTTTTGCAATTTAACCATGAAATTTCACGTCGCTGTTCAAGAGTTCACTTTGGTGGGTAATGTTTCTCTTACCGTCATGCTTATTGATAATGGCCTGGTACATCGTCTTTTGCAGCGTGAGCACCACGGGGTCCTTTTACAATTAAATTCTAATTTTTTGCTACCTCTAACGGTACCTTCTAAAGTGCATGTTGACGTTGCGGCTATTCTTTCTCAATTTTTGGATATTTTTTGTACACCCACAACTCTTCCCCCTGTTCGGCCTCATGATCATCATATTCCCCTTGTACCTGGGTCTTCACCGGTCAATGTGCGTCGTTACAGGTATCCTCACTTTCAAAAAGATGAAATCAAAAAAGTTATTTAGGAGTTATGAGAGGCTGGCCTTATTTGTCATAGTTCAAGTCCATATTCGTTTCCAGTTTTGTTGGTTTGCAAAAAAGATGGTTTCTAGCGTATGTGTGTTGATTATCGTGCACTTAATAAAATTACAATCAATGATTGCTTTCCTATTCTAGTGGTAGAAGGGCTACTTGATGAGTTACATGGTGCGACTTTATTTTCTAAGTTATATCTTCGTTTTGGATGTCATCAAATATGGGTGCAAGAACCAAACATTCCCAAGACAGCGTTTCGTACACATGATGGCCGTTATGAATTTTTGGTCATGCCATTTGAAGTTTTTAATGCTCCTGCTACGTTCCAAAGTTTAATGATCGTTCTTACTTACGTAAGTTTGTGCTTATTTTCTTCGATGATATTTTGGTGTACAGTGCTACCCTCTCAGATTATATTCACCATTAATCTGTCATTTTTGGTATTTTGCGTGCTATCACCTATTTGTGAAATAATCAAAATGCTTTTTTGCTCAAGCTCAATTGGGTATCTTGGCCATATTATTTCAGCTCAGGGTGTGTCGGTTGACATCAACAAAATTGCTAGTGTTTCCGAGTGGCCTGTTCCATCCTCCATTAAGGGTCTTTGTGGGTTTCTTGGCTTAACCGGTTATTACCACAAATTTGTTAAAAACTATGGCAAAATCAGTGCACCTTTGACCCAATTGCTAAAGATAGATTCTTTTGTTTGGAATGATGCCGCTGCTGTTGCTTTTTCTAATTTGAAGTTGGCCTTAACAATAACTCCAATATTAGCGTTGCTTGATTTCTCTAAAGAATTTTCTATTGAGTGCGATGTTTCGGGCAATGGTTTAGGCGTTGTTCTCATGCAAGGAGGTCATCCTATTGCATACTTTAGCAAGGCTCTTTCTGGTAAAAATTTGAATCTCTTAATTTATGATAAAGAGATGCTTGCTATTGTTTGTGCGGTCCAAAAATAGCGCCCTTATTTATTAGGCCATCACTTTACAATTTATACAGATCATCGAAGTTTAAAATATTTTTTAGAACAACAAATTTCTTCCCTTGAACAACAAAAGTGGATATCTAAATTATTGGGCTATAATTATGAGATTATTTATCGCCCAGGACTTAATGACAGGGCTGCCGATGCCTTATCTCGTGTCTATGAGCCATAAAGTCTTCTTGCTTTATCTTCCCTTATTTTTTCTTGTATTGATGATATTATTTGTGAGTGCCACTCTGATGATTGAATGCGTGCTATTATTAATGGTCTTCAACACTCTTCTTTGCCTAAGAAGCACTACTTTTATGTTAATGGTATTCTTCGCTATAAAGGTTGCATTGTGGTTATTCCATCTTCTCCTTGGTGTTCTAAATTATTGCATAAATTTCATGCAACCCCAACAGGAGTTCATTCTGGGTTCTTACGCACATACAAATGTTTACATCATAATTTTTATTGGCCTGGTATGAAAAAAGCAACAAAAACTTTTATTGCTCAATGTGATGTATGTCAATGCAACAAGATAGAAGTTATTTCGCACCTGGACTTCCTAGCCCCTTGCCAATCCCTGATGATGTGTGGCTTGATTTATCAATGGACTTTATTGAGGGATTTCCATTTTTGCATCATAAAACTACAATTTTAGTGGTTGTGGACTACCTCTCCAAATATGCTCACTTTAGTGCTCTTTCTCATCCTTATTCCGCCACTGTTGTTGCAGATATTTTTGTTAATGATATTGTTCACTTGCGTGGCATGCCTCGTACAATTGTCAGTGATAGAGAACTCATCTTTCTTAGTAATTTTTTGGGAAGCCTTCTTCACTATGCAGGGTACGCAATTATGTCGGAGTTCGGCTTATCACCGTCAATCTGATGGTCAGACCGAGGTTACTAACCGCACTTTAGAGTGATATCTTCGATGTTTTACAGGTTAGAAACCTCACAATTGGTTCCACTGGTTATCTTGGGCTGAATGGTGGAACAATACCACTTATCATTCTGCTATTCACATGACTTTGTTTGAGGCTGTCTATAGCTACCCTCCACCTGGTACAACTGCTGTTCACACAGTTGACCTTGCTTTACGGGATCGCGATTGTACTTTGCAACTTTTAAAGGATCATCTACAATCTGCTCACGCTTGTATGAAATTCTATGCTGATGCCACTCGAACTGAACGCCGTTTTGCTGTGAATGATTGGGGTTTTTTTTTTTTTTGTGCGGCTGCAACCTTATCGCCAGTCTACAATTGCATTGCAGCATTATTCCAAGCTTTCTCCCAGTTTTTATGGACTTTTTCGCATTATTGTGTAGGTTGGTTCTGTTGCTTATAAGTTGGACCTTTCTGAAGGGTGTCGCATACATTCCATTTTTCATGTCTCTACCTTGAAGTTAAAGTTGGGAGCAAATGTTACTTCCAACCCCTTCTTACCTTTTCTTGCTGATGTTTCTGAATGGGTACCTGAGAAGATTTTAGATCACGGCATCTTCAAGCAGAGCAATCAAGCTGTCACATGTTGGCTCATTCAGTGGAAGGGTCATTCTATTACTAAAGCTACTTGGGAAGACCATACTGTTTTTTGTGCTCGTTATCCCGATTTTCTAGCTTGAAGACAAGTTGTGATTCTAGGGCGGTCAAATGTTAGGAAACCAATTATATTAGGAAGCCTACTTCTTTTCAATTGCTATTTAGAAAGTCTATTTATATTAGGAAGTTTACTTCTTTTCAATTACTATTTAGGAAGTCTAATTATATTAGGAAGTCTATGTTATTTTTCTTATATAAAGATACTTATTGTAATGGTTTTGAAGAGATTAAATAATATTAAAAGTTTAGGTGGCTAATCCCCAATTTAAAAGATTGTTGGTGGCTAATCCCCAATCAAAGGATCAAATTCAGGGTCTAGGACCCTATCACAAACTGTCAACGAAGTTTCGAAACAGAGTAACTTTTGGTGAGAAGAGAGAGATTGGTAGAACTTCGGCGATAAGGCTTAGGGTTTGGTGAGAGAAGAGAGAGAGAGAGTTCTGGCGAGAGACCGTGGTAGATGGATAGGGTTTGGTGGGATAGCGGTGGTTCCAACAACAACGCATACGAGGAAAGGTGAGAAGATAGTAGGCAATGGTTTGGCGGAGTCGCTCCTGACCTCCACGAAGAGGTTTGAGAAGAAAGGAGAGAGAAAGAGAGCGAGAGAGAGAGTGTGTGTGTGTGTGTGTGTGTGTGGCGGAGAGAGAGGATTGAGGTTTGGTGGTCGCCGCCGGCTATAGTTGCGGTGTCGGAGGAACCCTTAATCTGGAGAGGAAGAGAAAGAGAAGGAGAAAGAGAATCTGGGATTGATTGGGTTTGGTTTTGTTCGGTTCAGGAAGTATATACCCGTTTGGTGTAGCTGTTAAAACATATTATAGGTTATAACTTAACAGATCATAGATTATGACTTTAATCTGTTTAGTGTAACTGTTGGATTATAAATATAAGTTGTTAAGTATTGTTTGTTAAATAAGCTGTAAAATAGCTTTTCGAATTAACTTTTATTTTTTGTTATTCACTACTTGTCTACATTTTTCAGTAAAAAAATAATAATAATCCATAGTCCATTTGGGTCTTTTGCTATTTTTTTTAAAATAAAAAATAAAAAAATCTAAGAGTATAACCTTAAATTAATATGTCCACCGCAGAAATTGATAATCAGAAGCAATGGATAAGTAGCTTCTCAGAATTAACTTTTTTGAGTTAAAATAAGTTGCTAGAATTAGAAGTTGTTTGAAATAAATTTAACCAAATAGTCCAAAATAACTTTTTCAAAGCTAAAATCTATAAGTTGGCTAAAATAAGCCACACCAAACACCGCCATATATGTGGATAGTTTGTTCATTTCTCGAGAGCTTGTCTTTATGGATAAAATGTGTTAGAGCGTGGACTTTTAGACAATTTTTTTTTTTTTTCTAAATTGAAATTTTGAACTAAATGCCCTTAAAAAATTTATAATTTAGGCATAAATATTAGCACATATGAGTGTAGAAAACAAATAAAAAAAGAAAAAAAAGTGTACAAAAGAAATTAAATTTGTGTAATTAAATCAAAATATTTTGAAAGTTCTAATTTTTATCATGAATTTTTAAGTTTTGAGAGTAGTTATATATGGTATGAATAATATAGTAATATAGTAAGAAACAAGTTTTAATTTTTTTTTTAAGGAAATAAAAATCAGTGGGGGGATTAGGTTAGAAAGATTTGAAATATTTTTTTTTATTTTTCTTTTTGAAAACTATAAATTATGGAATTGTTAATATTTTGAAAACTATTACTTTAATGAATTAGTTAATACTACTTTTAAATTTATTTTTAATTTAATAAATTTACAATTATTTTATGAAATTTTGGAACTTCTATAATGTTGCTCATGAAAATTTCCTTTTATTTATATAATAGATAGATAGATTACTCTTTACACAACTAGTACTTGCAAAGTTGCTTAGAAGAATAGATAGCTGAAATATGACCAAGGACTCGGAGGGCCAACAAAGAGAGGGAACATTGATGAGGTCAGTCGATTCAATAAAGACGTTTTCAAACCACTGATGGCTATTGTGTGTGTTTGGCAAAATTTTTTTTGTATGTTAATAGGATATTGTATGACATTATCTTTTTGTATGTTATAGATGTATATGTTTTTTATTGTTCATTAAATATTCAATATAAATGTAGTGGATCTTATTATCAAAGTCAATCACAATAATAAAAGGTGCACATTATATATACTTTATCTACACATAAAATTACTCATTTGTGGGAGATTAATCTATTACCAGCTCGGGCGGACAAGCCATTTGGCATAATAAGATAGGGCTATGTGTTAAGTCGCAGTGGTGTTTGAGATTTGTTTATTTAGTAATTTTTTTTGTGTGTTTATTTTTGTATTTTGTAAATTTTTTAAAAAAGTTTTAGGCTTCCAAAAATAGTGTTTTGTGTGTGTGTGTGTGTGTGTTTATTTTGATTTTTTTCAATATTTTTAGAATTTAAAAAAAATTGTACTTTTTAGATTCATGTACACAAGATGGACTTGAAAATTATTTTTTTTGACATAATTTAGAAAAAAAAAAAAAGTGTGTGTTTGGTTTGTATTTTGAGATAAATTTTCAAAAAAAAAAAAGGGAAGAGAGTTTAGAAAATTTTTTGGTTTGTTTGATTATATATTTTGAAAATAGTTTTGGAGTTTGAGAGTTTGGGATGATTTGATATTTTATTATAATTGAGCAAATGTGTGTGAGAGAAAAAATGATTGCTAAAGAGAGAAGAGAGAGACAAAATGATTGATTGATATGTAAAAGAAAGGAAGTGATTTTAGAATTTTTTTTAAAAAAATTTGAATCAAATAAAATTTTAAAATTTTTTCTTAAAAATTATATTTTAAGATACAAACCAAACAAATTCAAGTCTCTAAAAACAAAAACAAAAATTTTAAATTGAGGTAGCTCATAAAAGTGTTCCGAAAAGGGGGATTCTATTTCCTATTCTCATAAAATCACATTCTCAAGAGAAATTTAGACCCACGAGATAAAAGAAAAATACTTATAAGATAAAGTATTTTCAAAAAACGAGAAGAGAGAACTTTAACAATTTGAAAAGTTAGTTATTTTAGTTAATTATTTTATTTGGTTAAAATATTTATATTTGAAAAAATAGTTGAATTTTTTTTATAGTTAAATGTGATGTTTGTGATAAAAAAAAATAAAATAATTATGAATTTGATATGATATTTTATCTTATTAATTATTTTAACCTATTTTATTTTATTTTTATAAATTTTTACCCTCCAAAGAAAAACTTTTACCAAAGGCCAATATATAAAAAGTCTATCACCACGACAGAGTCAAGTATATGAAAGGAAATTGATAGCCCGTCATGACCCAGCTTATTTGTTATTTTTAATTTTATTTTAGTTATAAAATATGTTAGGTGTAAATATATATATATATATTTTTGTATAGAACATATGTCGAAAACAATTGATAATTTTTTATTATTTTTTTAAAATGTACTTTTTATTGATTTTTAATCAAGAATGGTAATACAGAATAAAAGAATTTCACACCTTAAATAGAATATTATCAAGATCTACTTTGATAACAAATTCAGACATATCTCTGCAAGTCTCTCCCTCTAAGACTTTTAACCAAATAAAGATTCATCTCTCTCTACAAATTTAATCCAACTAACCCTCCTAATTCAACTTTGTCCCAATGTGTGCTATTCAACTTTCTCTCTCAGACCTAGCTATGGCGAATGAAGAGATCACTCGCCCAACAACGATTGTCCACATGATGGAAGGCAATGTAACGAGACTGTTCTTAGAACCAGGGATAGAAGCCATTCACCGTGTAGACATAATCTGGTGGATCGAACATATCAAGTTGAGAATAGAGCCAGGCTGGAGCACCATCCCAGGTCCTCCAATCCACTCGTTTCAGATGGCATCCCTGAGGTCCATAGAGCAGGATCATCGTAGGATCCGTAGTATCTGTCCTAATTTGGCTACCAATCCCCTCCCCCCATACACATCCATGAATTCTCTAAACATGTTAATTTGGAACTGCTGCGGGGCAGGGAACAACATCTTCAGAAGAAACATGAAGGAGCTCCTCTACCTCCACAAACTCGATATCCTTATATTGATGGAAACCAAAGTTACTTTCAGCTCTATGGGCAACTTCTTCAACAACCTGGGTTTCTCAGCATCCATTATTATAGACCCAGTTGGCAGGTCTGGAGGCCTTTGGTTGATACGGAATACTGACCATTTAAATGTGAGAGCTTCAGTAGTCTCGAACCAGTATATCCAGGCCACTGTCCACAAAGAAGATTCTGAGGAATGGCTACTTTCTGTAGTATACGCCAACCCTAACCCCTCTGCCAGAGAGACTTTATGGGAAGAACTTGAAGACACTGTGAATAACATCAGCAAGCCTTGGCTAGTTATTAGGGACTTCAATGATTTCACCAATCAGAGTGAGTGCAGAAGCTTCTCTCATACTCACAACCATGGTAGAACTCGACGATTCACTGAAAGGATTAACAACTGTAATCTCATTGACTTGGAAAGCGTGAGACCTCTTCTCACTTGGACCAATAACAGACAAGGACTGGCAAATACTATGGAAAGGCTAAACAGAGCTATGAGTAATGACCAATGGCGAGTTTTTCTCACTGTAAGAACTCTCCCTAGAACCTACTTTGACCACTCACCATTGGTGGTCCATACCCAAGGTATGCATCCCTCCAACCCTCTAAATAGGCCTTTTAGACTTGAAGCTGCTTGGCTTATTCATCCTAACTTTATTGATGTTGTCCTCAATTCTTGGTCTAATATGGATTCTAACCTTCTTGAAGCTATTAATACTTTTACTCTTAATGTTAAAATTTGGAATAAAGAAGTTCTTGGGAATATTTTTAAAAGAAAAAGAGTTCTCTTTACTCGTATAGAAGGCATTCAAAAGGCCCAAGCCCATTCTTTCTTCTCTAACCTGTTTACCCTTGAACAAGACCTGAGAAAGTAATACAACCTGACTCTCTTTCAAGAAGAACTTTTATGGCATGAAAAATCTAGAAATAAGTGGATCACTTTGGGGGATCAAAATACCAGGTTTTTTTTCACATATCTACCATTTACAAAAGAAAGAAGTTGAAAATCCATGTTTTAAAGGATGATAGTGGCAATTGGATTTCCAACACTGCTGCCCTTAAAACCCACATATCGGATCACTTTAGTAATCTTTTCCATCAGAAGGAGACTCCTTTGTTGAATAACTGAATCAATATTGCTAGAACCAGCTTTACCCTAGAGGAGAACCATAGACTCCTTGCCTTTGTTTCCAACTCTGAGGTGTGGAATTCCATCAGAAACATTAAAGCCTTTAAAGCACCTGGAAATAATGGTCTTCAAGCTGTTTTCTTCTACAAAAACTGGCATATCATTGGCCCTTCTGTTTGTCACTTCATTACTAACTGTTTTCAGACTAAAACCATTCCCAATGAAGTCAATGAAACCCAAATTATGCTCATTCCCAAACTGGATAACCTTGAGACCATTAAACAATTTAGGCCCATTAATCTCTGTAACGTCACTTATAAAACCATCACTAAACTCATTGTTAATAGGCTCAGACCTCTTCTTCCTGGCCTTATCAGCCCTAATCAAAGCAGTTTCATACCTGGTCGAACCACCACTGATAATATTATCATTACCCAAGAGATCATTCATACTTTAAGAAGCAAGAGAGAGAAGATGGGTAGGACGGTTATAAAGGTTTACCTCGAAAACACTTATGATCGCATTTCTTGGGACTTCATTTATTATACTTTGAAAGAATTTAAACTCAACACTGATTGGATTACCCTCATCATGAACTATGTGTCTAATGTTAAATCTACTATTCTTTGGAATGGGGAGTCCTTACCTGGTATTAATATGGGAAGGGGCTTAAGACAAGGAGACCCTCTGTCCCCATATCTGTTTGTTCTCTTTATGGAAAATCTATCTAACATGATTAGACTTAAAACTAAAAGTGGTGATTGGAAGGGGCTTAAGGCTTCTAATAACTATCCTTTTATTTCCCATCTATTCTTTGTTGATGATTTGATTCTGTTCGTTAAAGCTAATAGAAGAAATTGTAATTGTATTATGAATGTGCTCTCTGAGTTTTGTGATATGTCTGGACAAAAGATAAACCTTTAGAAATCCAAAATGTTTGTGTTCCCCAACATACCTAGAAGAGAAGCTCTTTCCCTTAGTTATAGTTGTGGTATATTTCTCACCAATGATTTGGGAAAATATTTGGGTACCCCAATTTTTCACAGTAGGATCACCAAAAACCACCTAACAGATATTGTTGATAAAATGGCTAGAAGACTCTCAGAATGGAAGGCTAAAACTTTGTCCCTTGCTGGTAGACTTACCCTTGTTAAAACTCTCACCTCTGCAATCCCTAACCACCTTATGCAAACCATAGAATTACCCAGAAGTGTTTGTGACCATATTAATAAAGTTAACAAATCTTTCCTCTGGGGTAGCTTTGAGATCTGGAAAAGAGTGCATCTTATGAATTGGCAACGAGTATGCCAGTCAAAAAAACAGGGTGGTCTTGGCATAAGAAAAGCTAGGGATCAAAACTCTGTTCTTATTTCAAAGTTAGGGTGGAAGATAGCTAGCAAATCTATTGAGTTGTGGTGCCAAGTTCTCCAAACTAAGTATCTTATGCATCTTTCTCTTTCTAATTGGCCTAACAATAGAAGAGCTTTCCATACTTGAAAGAGTATAATAAAAAATAGAGCTTTTCTTGAGAAAAATATAAAATGGGCTATTGGAACTGGTGAAACTATCTCCTTATGGACTGATTGGTAGTGTGCTTCCAAACCACTTTGCTATACTAACCAAGGGCCTCATATTGACAACATAACTAAAGTCAGCTCCATAATTGATGATGAGGGCAATTGGGATCGAACTCCTATTCAAGACCTTATTAATCAACAGGAAAAAGATGCCATCCTCAGCATTCATAGACCTAGGTATGTTACCTATACTGATTCCCCTTACTGGAATAGATCTATTAGTGGTGAGTATTCTACTTCAATAGCCTACCAAGCTTTAACTGAGCAGGATCATAGTGGTATTGATTGGCAATGGCTTTGGAAACTCAAAATTCCCAAAAAATTCAAAAGTTTTCTCTGGTTAATTATGCATGAAAGGCTGCTAACTAACCACATAAGACTGGTTAGACATATGAAAGAGACTGATCTTTGTTCTAGATGCAAAACTAACAGAGAAGACATTGTAGACACCCAATTTTTGACCGTCCTAAAGACTTGGACGTTATCGATTGAGCGCTCGATGATTGCACATGTTTGCGCTCGTTTGGAGTCCCTAGGGTTTTCGGTTGCGCGCCTTGCCCCTGAGTCTCTGAACTCTCTTGGTTTTGTGCTTGTTTTAAGCCAAACCTTGGTGCCCCGTTTTGCTTGGAGGGAGAAGTAGGGGTGTAGACCAGTTTTCTCCCCTGCCAGCCAGTTTTCTCCCTCGTAGAGCACTTTTGGTGGTCAATTAGCTAGGGTGGGTGGTCGGTTGACCAACCTAAGTGGTCTGCAGCCTGCCACTACCTTCTCCTCTCTGTGTAGACCCTTTTTCTCCCCTTCTAGCCAGTTTTCTCCCTTGTCGACCACCTGGGATGGTCGGTCGACTAGGTGGGGTGGTTGGCCGACCACTTTAAGTGGTCTACAGCCTTTTTTTTCTGCTTTTGCAGATATTTTTGGTGCCAGCTGTTAGGCACAGAATGCATCCTCCCTACACATAGGGAGGGATTTGAGTAAGCTTTGGCTTGCATTTCTATATAAGGGGAGGTGCTTCCCCCTTAGAGAGGGTTCAGATTTTTTAGAGCAAAGAATCTACTCTCTCTCTAGAATTCTCTCTCTCTCTATATATATATATATATTTTTTTTGTGCTTAAAAGTGCTTGAAAGTGGGAATTCTTGGTGGATTTGCTAAGAAACTCTTGATCAAACACCACCATCATTGAGCTAAGATACATGGGAGCCTTATTTGAGTGACTTTGACCTAATTTTGCCTCAGAAGTGGCTGGTTTTGAAGTTGGGCTTCAAGGGTGAGTAATAGCCTCTTTAAAGTTTTATTTTCATTGCTTATTTAGCCACCTTTGCATACTATTTTAGGCTTAGCTTTCAACTGAAAAAGTTCTGTTTTGAAGTGTATAAAATGGTTGTTTAAGGATTTGTTTGAGTTAGGGGTGGTTTACCCCTTTTGGTGGCTTGTTTTGTTTTGCTTTGTGCCATCTTTTAAGGCCTTTGAGACCATCTCTTTTTGGCCTTCTTACCACTGAAACTCAGAGAAATTTCAGTGGTGGAAAAGTGGTTTTGAGGTCCCAAATGGGTGGGGGTGGTCCCCTATTCTCTTCTCTTGTTTACAAGTGTTTATGGCCCTCCAAAAGAACATGTGTTTCTACTTCTTAGAGACTTTGTTTAGGATCATTTTTGTGACTTTTCATACTTTCTTGGTCACCTCTTGCATGCTTCTTATACTTGTAGTGTAATCTTACTTGTAGTCTTGCAAAGTAGCATGTCTTTGTGCCTTGAATTGGCTCCATTTCAGCATGTTTTTAGCCATTATTTGCCATGTCATAACTCTGATTTGTGTTGGTTTGGTTGCCTCTTGCATACCCCTTGCACTTGTAGTGCAATTTTGTTCACTAGCCTAGTGTATTTGGTGTTTTAGCCTATTGATCTAGCATGTGCATGCTCTATTCCAGCATATTTTTTTGCTATGTTTTAGCATGCTTTAGGTCTGATTTGAGTGGTTTTGGTCATGCATGCTTAGCTTTGCATAGCTATAGTGTATTTGGCTTTGCTAGCCTTGCACTTTGAGACCTTTAGCATGTCATATTTGAGCTTTTTGCATGACATAGCATCATTTAGCATGTTATTTTAGACCATATACCTTTGCCATATTCTTGCATTTATCGCCTTTTTGTTTAGTTTGAGGTTTGGGTCTTATGCTTCGCTTGTGAGCCAATATGTGTGCATGTTCTTCTAGCATTTTGAGCTCCCATTTCAGCATGATTAGGTCTCTGTTTTGGCATGTTTAACTTCTGTCCGGGGTTGGTTTGGTCATTTGTGCTATGTATTGCATGCCTCTAGTGTTATGCTCTTTGCTAGTTTCAATGCTTTCGACTCTGAGTATGCTTTGCATGTATCATTTTCATGCTTTGATGTCATTTAGCATGTCATTTCAGTGCTAAATATATGCCATTGCATCCCACTAATTCACTCTTTCAAAGCTAGAGGACTCTCACTTTTGGACTTAATCGATTAAGGGACTAATTGGTAATCTAAAACGAGTAAACAAAATGAATCAAAGTAAAACATGGCAAGATAATATGTTTGTGTTGCATTGCATGTGTTTGGATCGGACGTTAATCCAAACATGAGAAATGAGAGACGTTTCATACTTGAAGTGATGAAACGTGCCTTATTTGTTGGTCGTCGTCCCCCTTGATTATGCATGATAGGGTGGAGGCCTTTCGAGTCTTATGTGTGCATTCATTGAGTTTAGCGCAAGCTTGATCCTTTGGCCGCCATGCATTGAAAATGCTTGGTTGGCGGCTCGAGAGTCAAGTGCCATACTCCTTTGAGCTTGAGATATGATAAGGAGTGTGGAAGTGCATACATTTCCTTGCAAATACACTGTCTTGCCTCTGTCTGTGCTCTGTTGCAGCCACAGGAAGAATTTCAGCCCTCAAGGTGTTTTTGAGATCAGAAAGAAGCAATTTGGAAATCGGTGTAATTTTCAAAGATTCAAAAGAGTGTAAACAGAGGCGTCTCGAGGTAAGGCGGTGGATTTCTGGGAGGACACAACCGATGGGCATGCTTTGTTATATTGTAATATTCTAATTAATTTAGATTTAGCTGGTTATAGGTCTAATTAGCGTATTTCTTGTGTTAATAGAATAGTTAGTAGTAGTTTTTTATTTGGAATAGTTAGTTATAGTAGGTTTTTTTATTAGCTTTCTTTTTAAATTTAAATCTAATTAAAGCCATTTTATTTTTAAATTGTGCTTTTTTCTTTGTTTATTTTATTCCAACCTTCCATTTTCATTAAGATCTTATGACTTTTGATGTTTGCATTAGTTTAGTTTTTAATTAGATGCAATTATGCTTTCATTTGCTAACATGTATGTTTGTATTAGCGCATATCATTTAACAATTATCATTACGCATTGTCGTATTCCAATACTTATTTGAACATCATACTTAATTATCTTTTTCGAATGATAATTCATGTAATTGCATATATATTGCATTACTTTTAGTGTGGACTATGTTTTATAAGATTTTGCATTCATATTGACATAGCTACCTGACATAGCTGTTTAGGCGCTTAAACCTGTAACGGCTTGCTTTGCTTGTGAGTGATTATGATTTAGGTTCTTGCGCTTCTGACTTTTGTGTGAATTTGTACAATGATGCTTGCCATGAAATGACTCTGCTTTGATGTATAATTGAATGAAATTAAATGAATGAAAAGGATATACATTTGAGATTTAAATCATATTGCTTTTATTTTTCTTCCAGTATTGGCAATTGCTTTAATTGCCCACCTTCTGGCAAATCACGAACTTTGTACCAATTTGAAAAAACAAACATGAGCAGTTTGTTCCCATTTGATGAATTGCCTTATGCTGGATTTGAGTCCCACATCTACATAGTAAGCTAGGCTAATAAATGGATTCAGAACATAATTGCTTTTCACATAATCCGTTAATGAGTTTGTGTTTTCAAATAACATATCAGTTGTATAAAAAGATTCTTTTATTATTCGGCGGGGTCCAAGCTTCTATCTTGATTAGGGCTGTACCATGATGAGATTTCGGGCCAACTGGGTGATGGACCAACGTGGCCTTTGGCACTTTCGAAATTTCCCTAAATTTCCCAAAATAATCTTTTTAGTTTGTAATTTATGGCAAAAAATTTTTCATTGATTTGTAACTTTTCATTCAAATTGATTTTTTCAAACCTTTTTGCCTTGGGTGATTTTCTTTATTAAATTTCTTAGATTAGATCTGACTTGTAGTTAGAGTCGAGGAAAACAGAAGAACTAGATACAGATTATTAACTCACGAGGCGAAGATCGTGCTGGATCTCTGAGCGGCCCCCCGACAAAATCTCTGGGCATACATCATCCAAAGAAAAAAACTATTTACAAAGCAAAAAAGAATTAATTAAAATCGCCTAAAACCCCAAAAATGAAATTTAAAACTAAACTGATAAGACATCAATCATGGCTCTCAATCATGGCATATAATATAAAAAAAAATATAAATTATTTTTTGTTTGAGATTATTTTAAATTTCAATTTTTTATTGTTTTGATATGTTTTAGCTAGCTGCTTATATTTTTAGTTTAGTGGAAGTAAGTTATAGTTTTCTTTCTTTGGTGGGTTATTCAGAGCTAAAAAGGTACGGAAATCAACAAAGAAGAAGTTATAAATAAATCGTTAGTTGTCAATAATTTGTATACTCCTTCCTATTTCACTCTAACACTAAAGGTCACATACACAATTAAATTCAGCCAACAAAATATATATACAAAAAAACAACAAACAAATAAATAAACAAATAAATATCATTATGAGTTTCCAACAAAAGCTGTTTACACAAACGACTAGTTATTCAAACCAACACAACACAAATTTCTTGCTTACAATACGAGTCAGAAAAGAAAATGAGGCATTGTACTCCCCAGAGACAAACTTTTTTATAGTAGTTGGGATCATATCATACATCTTTTCACAAAAAAAATCCGGGAGGAGCATAAAAGCTCAAGAGGGAAATTCTTAACAAAGTATATATATTTTATACAAATCTCAAGAGATGAAATGCACATGCCATGCTATGCCCTTTTTAAAGATAAACCATATTTTCATTTTTGGAAAACTATCATGCTTAATGATATCATGCAATTTCAACTATTCAAAACTTAACAATGTATTTCAAGGGCAGTAAATATGACTCTGGTAATCCCTAAGTACTACCAAATTGTCATTTTTACCGGTATTAACCGGAAGGCTCGACACCTATCCACGCGGGTTTTCGATCTTTCACCCCGAACTCTCAAGCCAACTTATTTAATATCATCTACACCACCTATCAAGACTTACCAACGTATTTACTCCAAAACCGTTCCATGAAAACTTGTTTCTCAACATTCTTTTCTCAATGCAAATTTTCATATCAACTTTCAAAGTTTAATGTAATCAAATGAATTGATATGCCAATTTCACAAGATGAATATAAATACTTTTATTCAAATTCATCATCCAAGGAATAACACAATTCTCTCTTCTCAAGTATCCTCGACAATTAGTTATTTTAAGACTATTTCAACGTTTTGAACAATACTTTTTAAAATGAACAACAATTTTCATATTCACTGAAATTCATCATTTATATAAATATAAATAAGAAAATTTCCAAACATCCATTTATTTTGACAAAGAAAATAAATATAACCATATTATTCATGGATTTTCAGTCTCATTAAAAATCCCACATTTCTAGGTTTTCTCACAAAAACTATACAACTCAAATATTTTGAAAGAAAACTTTTCAAAATCATCTTTTCTTCAATCAACGAAGATCAAAACCCATAAAATCATTTTAAAAGAACATGAGACAAACCCACTTTCAAAATAGCTCAATTTCTTGAATCAACAATCAATTTTCAAAGCTATCGAAAGATAATTCCGAAAATCATATAGATCTTGCAAATATATATATATATAACTCTAAGAAAATCCCTACCTCAAGTTTTGAAGAAGAAATGAGATGAAACCCCCAAAATCAACGGTGTTGAAACTCGATCTTCACCGCACATAACAAAACTCTCGAGAAGTTAACCAACTTTGATGAAGAACCTATGGCAGAACTCTAATGGATCTTGAGAAATCAATGTTTTGATCCAATTGGTCGTAGGGACATGTAGAGAGAAGGGAGAGGAAATGTTTTTCGAGGGAGAGAGATATACAAAAGTGATTTGAAATATTAGATCCACGAACTGATATAACATGGTTCGCTCGAGCGTGGAAAGCCCCGCTTCAGCGTCGAATACACCTTCTCAGTACTTTTGCAGATAGGTCAAATTTCTAGAACCAAACATTCTCCGCTCGAGCGCCCGAGCAGACAAGCAACTTCGAATGCATTTTTTTTTTTTGCTTCGGGGGCGCTGCCCCTCGGACCTGCCAAGGGGCGCTGTCCCTGGACCCTTGTGAGCTGATCGGGTAACTCGATCCCTGACCTGCCTAGTCAAAGTGGCAAAACATGAAAGAAGGGTTGAAATTGGTATCGCTACAGACCATGTTTGGTGGCAACATAGCACCAATTTACCTTTACAAGATTGGATCAAAACTAATATGAGCAGTAAGGTTTATGCTTATAACATTCAGTGGCCTGTGGTCTTTGCTACTGCACTCTAGTTGATATGGAAGGATAAAAATAAAGAAGTGTTCGAGAACCAATCCCAACCCCCTCATATCAGTGTCAAATCCATTCTTAATCAAGCTATGGAAATTCAGGAAGCCTTTCTTAATATGCTACACCCTAATTTTTCAGCACCAAAACTAACTACCTGGTCTTGTCCTTCTGCAGGTAAACTTAAACTCAACACTGATGGCAGCTCCAAGGGAAATCCAGGGCAATCAGGCTATGGAGGACTTCTCAGGGATGAGGTGGGCACCTGGGTATGGGGCTATCATGGCTACATGGGCAATTGCACAAGTCTAGAAGCTAAACTCTGGGTTATCTACAGAGGATTGACCATCATTATGCAAAAGGGATTGTCAAACATTGAGATAGAAACAGACTCACAAACAACAATGGAGCTAGTACGAGATGGTGTTGCAGGGGACTCACCTTACCAAGCAATCATAGAGGATGCCAATTTCCTCTTAAGAAGATTCAACTGCTCCATTCAAACCACACCTAGGGAGGTCAATCAATGTGCTGATGCTTTGGCCAGTATAGGAGTCAATCAACAGGAACATTTAGTGTTACCGGAAAATCCACCTGATTGTGTAATTTCTTTGTTAATTGCTGACATGGCAAATGTCAGTTCTAGAAGGGATTAATTATCCCATGGCTATCTTGTAAACTCTTTTATTTTCTCCTGAATAAAAAAAAGAAGAAGAAGCTATATGTGATGTGATCTAACTTTTTTCTTGTACTCTTTGAGCGTGGCAACTTTTTTATTTATTTATTTTTAATATGGTAATTTGACCTACAAAAAATTAAAGTTTTAAAGACTAAAATTTAGGGACAAAATTATTTTTAAAGGACTAAATATTTTTGTTGTGAAAAGTGTTGTTATTATATTTTTAATAAAGAAAATTGGACATTAGTGATGAATTATTATCTTTTTAGGACCAAATTTTTTATTTCAAAAAATAAACTGTTTTTTTCCAAATTATTTTGTCCCTAAAAGTATATTTATTAGTGGCATTTTTAAAATTGATACTAAGGCACCGTTTGTTTTCAGAGGTAGAATGGAGGGGATTGAGAGTGAGGGGATTAATAGTGAAGGGATTGTTAGTGATGGAAAAATTGTGTTTGTTTTGATGATAGTTGTTAGTGTAGAGATTGTTAAATTATTTTTATATAAAATAATAAAAAAAATAAAAAATACAAAAACATTAAACATTAAACATTAATGTTTTAAAAAAAAAATACCCAACATGTAAAAAAATTTTAAAAAATAAAAATAAAAAAAATTCAGAAAAAAATAAAAAAAAATAAAATAATGATTTTTACTTAACAAAAAATACAAAAAATTAAACATTAATGTTTAAAAAAAAATACCCGACATATAAAAAAAAAAAAAAAAAAATTCTAGTCCGCTGGACTATTTTTCTAATACCAAGTCCTGAAGGCCCATCTGAATCCCATCTACAAAGCCTATCCTAAGCCCTTTGGCTTAGTAGTCCTTTCCTTAACTTTGTAAACAAACAACACATTAAATGGGGCCCACAGCAATCTTAATCCCAATCCCCCTCTCATACCCCAAAACAAACGGGGCCTAAAAGCCTTATTTTTAATTTTTCGGGACGACCTTTTAGTGGCTATTTTCACAACAATAGAAATTAATCCCTAAATGTTTTTTGCAACAATTTTTTTACTTTTAGAGACCAAAAAGCTTGGTCTCTGAAACTCTTATATATTGTCGTGAGTGTGGCAACTTGAAATTTTAATTGCTCAATATTAGAGCATCCTCATCAAGCTCTTCAAAATTTTAGCAAATAAATTTCGAAAAATTAACTCCATCAAACTTGCTTGCAACTCGTCAAAATTTACTATGGCTACAATAACTCGTTATAACAAGCGAAGCACTGTTCATCGCTACTTGTGTATTACCGGATGTCCGCCCGAAAGTCCGACTGGTCAATCGGTCAATGACAAATTTTTTATTTTTATTTTTTTTATTTTTTTAAGAATTATTTGACTGGTTACTTATCAATTTTATAAAAAAAAGAAAGATTAACAAACACAATAAGAAAATAATATTTAATAAAAATAAGTTAGAATAGAGAGTTTGATGTAATAGGTGTTAAAATGCGACTAGTTAAAATAATAAAATAGCTTTAATTTGATTAAAAATTTGAAGAAGTTGGTGTGGATGCTCTTAGTAACACGAATAGCAAGTATGTTTATTAACATTTAATTTATGTTCACATTTTTATATTTTTACTATAGTACGTGATATAAATTGCTAGTTTGCTATAGTATTAATATTTAATAATGAATTTATTTTTTTTTGAATAGAAAGCTATACTCATGAATTTAATTATGGTGTTGTAATATAAGTGTATAATTTAAACTTTTTGAAAGAAAATTTTAACAAATAAAAAAAAATTCATGTGTTTGAATGTCAGTCAAAATATCTAACTGTCTCATGATGTTAATAAAATTTTTAATTAATTCGTGTTAATATAATTCTTCAAAAATCATATCATGCTTTTAGTTCAACTCATATGTAAAATTTATAGTTTAATATTTTAACACATCCTTTTAACAACACTTTATATGCTCACTAGATTAACAAATCCAAAAACACAAAATTAGGCCTCCAATTTTATCATTTTTTGTTAGTGTTCCTATTAACACTTACCTATTCTTCCCTCCTTTTTTTTTTTTACAACTATATTCTGAAATTAAATTACATTAATAGGATAATTTTTAATAGAACATCCACCCACTAAATGAAAATAATTAGAATGACACTCTACAATATTGTACACTCACCTACATGCCCATATATATATATATATATTTCTTACCAATCTAAACCCTAACTGTATTCTTCATTACCATCTTAAACTTACGTATTCATCTTCAAAAAAAATTATTTGAAACTATTTAATCAGTTAACGTTTTATTCAGTGATTTCAAATGTGTTTAGTGTTCCAAATCAGTTAACGTTGCAAACAATTCTATTATAGACTCCGAGTTTCTACATTTATGGTCATTTTCACCATTCATCGACACTTACAGAGTAATAGAAAACGATGATAAGAACTTTGATGAGATTGGCGTTACATTGGTAAATTTATTAATCTTGTATTTACGATTCTAGGTCGTTTTGGGTTCAATGTTGTTTTGCCACCTGTTAAGGCTCTATTCATTAATATAGTGTTGAACAAAAATATTTAGTTCAGTAATATAGTGCTGAAGATAAATATTTTGTTCGGCACTAGAATACCAAACGATTCTATTTTTATAGGATTTTTTTCTCTCCATATTTATGTTTTTTCTGAGAATTTTGCCCTTTTAAATCCTCAGTATCGAGAGTTTTACTCTGAAATAAATTAAAATAATAATATGTGATGGAGGATTGGAAGTTATCTGAAAGAAGAAGAAAGAAACCATCAAAGAGATTTTCGATTGAGATACTATTGTTCACGATGACAAAGAGAAATAGAATATCATTTACGAGAGACTGAGAAGAGAAGAATAGTCTACTCGTCTCTCAATCGTTTGTTGCTTTCAATCGTTTATCATTCATGAGAGAAAAATAAGAGAGGGTATACAAAATTAGGTAAGTATGTACTTGGATATAATGATATTATCAATATAGATAAAATTGATAAACATTAAAATATAGGAGTTTTCTTAAGTGTGCAAGTGCACACCATGTGCCACTTACACAAAAAGTGTAAGTGTAAGGTGTAAGTATAAGTATAAGGTGTAAATATAAGGTGTAAGGTGTAAGTGAGTTGCATATGGTGTGCAACCTCAAAAAAGATGTAAGTGTAAGGTTTAATTTTTCACAAAAAGTGTAAGTGTAAGGTGTAAGTGTAAGGTATAAGGTGTAAGGTGTAAGTTACACACCATAACCAAATCCTAAAATATAAAGTCATTAACTTCTTTTTATATATATTTGTGATTAATCTTTTAAAGCCTACTGAAATGCGATTTTCTCTTTTTTTCAAAGGGTAATGCTATAGTGTGCAACTTACACCTTACACCTTTTTGTGTTCACTTACACCTTACACTTACACATTTTTTACCTTGCACTTACACCTTTTGTGTAAGTGGCACATGGTGTGCAACTTATACATTTCATTTATACCTTTCACTTACACTTACACCTTACACTTACACCTTTTGTGTGAGTGGCACATGGTGTGCAACCCACTTACACCTTTTGTGGGTTGCACACCTAAGAAAACTCCTTTTTCAAAAGCAAATGTCAATATGTCATGTGCTCGCTAAGCATTGGATGCCAACCCAAGCCAGTACTATTCTGACAAGTGTAGATGTCGTGCATTTCTCCAAATCTATGACGTGGCAGAAATTATCTAAGAACATCATGATTCAACTTTTTATTGTTTTCAACAATGATTTAGACCATTAAAACATACATTATTAATAACATTAATGTATTGAGAATGACAAAAAAAAAACAAAAACAAAAATAAAAACAAGATATAGAAAGTGGACAGAGTCTCCTGCCACATCATTAATACTTTCCTTAATATTTTATTTTTAGTGCTCCCAAATATTTTTCTATTGTTTTTCCATTGTAGATTTTTAACGAAACTATGGTTTTGAATTTTTTACTTTTATATTTTTTTGTCGTGATTTTTTTTTTTCTTTTGAATTTCATTTAATCAAGATGTACTTAAAAGGAGCATATTTGTGAACAATCTTTAAAAAAGAATTACTACTACATACAAAAAAACCAAGTACATTTTTACATTTTTTTGTATTCAACAACAAACAATGCTAGAAAAAAAAAACACACACAAATCTAAAAAAAAAAAAAAAAAAAAAAAAAAAACATCAAGACACATGATTGGTTGTGGCAGTGGTGGGACCCACTGCCACATCATTAGTGGTACCTCTAATTAGAGGTCCCAAGCATTTTTCTTTTGTATTTAGTAAATTTGATAAAATTCTTCACAAATATTATTATTTTGAAGTACATTTAGATTAAATTTGATTAAAGCATGAAAAAAAAAACTCACTAAGGAAAAAAAATAGAAAATTTCAAAAATTCAAAAACAATTTTTAACAATTTTTAAAAATTAAGTCAATTTTTAAACAATTTTTAACAATTTTTAAATAGTTTTAGGATAAATTATAAATATACCTGCTAAGATTTACTTAAAATATAAGATTTTGGAAATTACATTATGATACTTGAAGTTTATAATTTCTTAACAAATAGTCATTTTTATTAATAAATTATCAAATCAATTAATAGTTTTTAATGATGTCAGACATATATTTTAATTAATAATTCAAATAATTTTATTATTAGATAGAAGAGCAATAAAAAATTTTATTTTTTCATTTAATTTTATTAAATGAAAAATTATGACAATGGAATATTTATAATTTTTTAAATCATAAGAAATAATTTATATTTTAGCAAACTCCAAAAATGTATTTGTAATTTATATTTAATTTTAATATTATTTTTTCTCTCAAAAATTCAATTATTCAAACTGTTTTTTTTTTTTTTGAACAAGAAAATTTTTCCAAACATTGGGTAAGGTAAGCTTTCAAAATGGGAACTTTTAACAGTCTCGTTTTGTAGTTCGAATTTCATTTGGCTCGAGTGCCCGACTGCCCAAAATGACGTTGTTTTGGGCATTTTTTTTTCTTTACACTCTGCAGATGAAAAGGAAGAAGAAGAAGAAGAAGAAGAAGAAGAAAGAGGAGAGAAGAGGAGCTGAAAGCATATCATTATTATCATCATCATTAACAACAACAACAAACAAAACAGAGAGAGGGATAGATAGATCAACACATCATCATCATCTTCATCAGTATAGCAACATCAAATTTTACTGGGAATGCTCTTCATCAAAACCACTCATGCAAATGGTGTCATCAATAACAAATTTTTTATCACCCATTTATCATCCAACAACAACACATTTATCATCCACATCCAGACCCAATTGATCTGTTGCTAACACCATCTTCATCAAAACATGCTCTTTCTACAAAAAAAAAAAAAAAATTTCCCCCCCTTCATCTTCAGATCTAGATCCACTAGGAAAAAAAAAAAAAATCAACATCTTCATTAACATCAACATCATTTTCAGATCCAGATTCACTAGGAAAAAAAAAAGAAAAAGAAAAAAAGTAGAGTTTTGATCGACGACCAGCGATCACCACCATCACCGTCGATCTTCCTCGTCTGCCATCACTGTCTCCATCTTTTCCCCTTCTCTCTTCCTCTCTCTCTTTCTCTCTCTCTCCTTCTCTCTCTCGCCTCCTCTCTTTCTCTTCTTTTCTTCTCCTCCTCTCTTCCTCTTTTCTCCTCTCTCTCTCTCTCTCTTTCTGTGTCTCTGTATTCGAAAAGCAAGAAAAAGAAGAAAAAAAAAATCAAAACCAAAATGACGTCGTTTTGGATTTTGAGCCAATTCAAGCCACCAAATTTCAAGCTACCAAGGATTATTCAACTTTTAATGAGCCTAAATCGATGCTTCTATTCCATCATTGACTTTCATGTGCTTTTTTTTTTTTTTTTTTCTCTCTCTTAACAGACATCATTCACTTTCATTTGTCAATCTCGCCAACGTAAAAAATTCTCAATTAATTTAGCCATCATTTGGCGTGATGGATTGAGAGGTTAAAGGGTGATGTTATATATATTAATTAATGTATTAATATATGTTATGATATTATTATTGATTTCATTTATTACACAAATTATAAGTACTAAAAACTTCTTAAATTATGTCACACCATCAACTGGTATACTAGTTAATACACTAATTGGTGCATATAACATTATTCTTTTAAAAGGTAAAAATAGTTATAAAGAGATAAAATAAGATAAAATGTCACAATTAGATTATAATTATTTTACTTTTCCTTTCATAAAAATTCAAAATTCAAAATTCAAAAAAAACCAACCCACTTTTGAATCGAAGCCTTACTTTGGCCACTTGGTCCTATTCATCTATTCTTTTGCACAATGAAATTAATTTGCAAATATGAAATTTATATAAAGAAAATATATTTTAAAAAAATGTATTGATGATGTTTGTGAAATTATAAAGACAATAATAAATGTTTTAATTAAAATTTGAAAGAGTCATCAGATGTCAACTCATTTAATATAGAAATTCTATACAAGTATTTTATTTATATATTACTAGCGTAATATCTATGCTATGTATGGTTTTAAATAAATAATAATTAATTAATTTTAAAATTAAAATTAAACAGTAAAAAAATAAATTAATTAAATTTCAATTATTTTTTATGACAATTTCACTGCTTTTTTTTTTTTCTTCTCTTTCTATCATTAATGTTATGTTTTAAGTTCTAAATAACAATAAAATGAATCATAATGTAATTAGTAAAAATTAAACAAAAATTATGATAAATTATAAAATTACAGTTTTCAACTTTTATTTTTAGGAACAAAAACTACATCTATGATAAAATATAAATACATTATTATTTTCTAAGGATTTCATAATTTTAGTTTGCCACATATTAGATGATATCATAAAATATGTGAAACTCAATAATAATAATAATAATAATAATAATTAGATTTTTTTAGCATGCCATATAATAGTAAATAATATATATATATATATATATATTGTGAAACTCAATCTAGCAAAATTTGTTTAAATCAAAAAATTGAATATCAAAATGAAAATGACAAATAATAAATTATCAGTGACCCTTATCCTCTTATCTTTTCTGAAATTAGCATTTACTTACCAAGTATAACTTTTAGATTTTCTCACATTCGCAAGTTTTGGCATCTCACATTGGGCCATTTTCTTATTCTTGTCTCAGTCACCTTTACTTAACAGACCTTCATAGTATGAGTGTAATTTTAAAAAATTGTTTTATAAACCATAATACTCGTGCTATGCACGAGTTTAAATAAATAATTAAAAATTTATTTTGAAATTAAATAATAACATAAAATTTATCTATAAGAAATAAATAAACTATGGCAGAATGTATTTTTAAAAAAGTACAATAAATTACATAAATGAAATATAAATGCATTTTGTCTTATAAATTTTGCAATTTAATTTATTTTATGTCAGAGATAACCCAATCATATAATAAATTATATTTGTCAATTTATTAGTTTGTAAAAGTTTAAAAAATATGTCTACTTAGGTATAAAATTATAGTTTTTCCTACGTTACAATTCACTAATACAAAAGAATAAGAGTTGGCTTGAGAATTTATAATTGTGCTCAACACTAAAAGTGATATAATCTAATTAACTCAACATTTATCTCAACTTGGTCACGACCTAATCATTAGAGAATTGTCTTAGTATATGCCTATGTATGAACCACTTAATTCATTTATTTATTAAATTGATGAATGAATATATGTTAGTAGTTTTTATAATAAAATAATAAGGGCTAGTTTGGCATGTTATAAAAAAGTCAAAAAGTTACTAAAAAGTAAAAAAGTTATCACTATTCACAAATTAAAAATATATGAAAAAATAATTTACACAAAAAAAAGTACAATCCAACTTTACACAAGTGATGATACTGAAGTGATGGAGAAAATTACATATAAACACGGTGATGGTACAAATTATAAATTAGATATATATATTCATTAAGTTGGAGGGTACTGTTGGGCCCATGGACACCCACCACGGGTTCCATTTCAATAATCTGAACCATTTAATCTGTAGAATCATCGAGTACTATATACTTACAAAAAATCACGTTGATCGAAAATAAATAGCTATGTGATCAAATCAAATTTTTGTCAGACGTTTATTTTTCACCGTCCATTTTTTTCATACAAAACTATTTTGATCATCTAGCTATCGATATCCAATCAACGTGATTTTTTACAAGCATATAGCACTCGACAAGTTCTACACATTTATCGGTTCGAATTATCGAAACGAGACCCGTGGTGGGCCTCCACGGACCCAACAGTACCCGTGAAGCCTCATGCTATATATATATATGTTCTGAAGTTATCACCATTTGTAGGGCAATTCAGACTGTCTTTCAATCAGCACTGTCATTGAATCTAGGACATAGGGGTAATAATGTAATTTTGCTATTTTATACAATATTTTAATATATATTTTTTTCGCAAAAATACAAAAAGTTATCTCAAACGCACATCTTTTTTCTGTCTACTTCTCTTACCAAAAAGTCAAAAAGTACACTTATTTAGAACACTCTAAACAACCCCTAAATATGTACATATTTATGGATGATTATTAAAAAAAAATAAAGCTTTGATAAAATTTTATATTTATATTTAAAATTATTGATTATTTATAATTGTACTAGATACTAAAAATGACATAATCTAATTGACTCAATATTTATCTCAACTTAGCCATGACCTAATTATTAGAGAATTGTCTTAGTCCATGCCTAAGCATGAACCACTTAACTCATTTATTTATTAAGGTGTTGTTTGGGATGACCTAAATAAGTGTACTTTTTGTCTTTTTACGAAAAGATGTGCAGAAAAGTAGAGAGGTGATGTGATGGAAAAAAGATAAAAAGATGAATTATTTTTTTGATGAATAAATATATGTTAGTATTTTTTATAATAAAATATATAAGAGTTGGCTTGATGATTTATAGTTGTGCTAGATACTAAAAGTGACATAATCTAATTGACTTAGCATTTATTTCAATTTGGCCATGACCTAATCATTAGAAAATTGTCTTAGTCTATCACTAAACATGAACCACTTAACACATTTATTTATTAAATTGGTGAATAAATATGTGTTTGTATTTTTTATAATAAAATAATACATATATACATGTTTATGCATAGTTATTAAAAAAGTAGAAACTTTGATAGAATTTTATATTTATATTTAAAATTATTACATGAATAGTTAAGTGTATTTATGTGTGAAAAAACTATTTAAGGTCAATCCAAAATACGAGTATTATTCTAACCATAATTTGGACCTGATTTAAAATTTTGATGGATCAATTAATAGAAATAGTTGGTAATAATTAATTTAAATTTTATATTTAAATTATATTATAATTTCTCAAGTTTTAAATATTATGAACTAATTTGAGGGATAGTACTTGCATTAAACATTAAAAGTAGTTTAGAAGTTAGATTAAGATCAATTTTTTTGGCAACAATTAAATTCTTGGAGAATTATCTTCATTCATACCCAATTCATGATCACTTAACCCACTTATTATTTCATTTTTAAAATCGGTAAATATATTATGATTATTTTTTATAACCAAAATAAGGAAATGTATGTATATTTTTGGCATATTTATTTATTTTTTGTAAAAAATTTATATATTTACATTAAAAATTCTTACACACATAATTACGTATATTTATGTATGAAAAAATTATATAATACTTGTAACAATCATCGGGTGACTACTCGAGCAATTAATCGCCACTCGGCGGTGATGCGAAACTTCCAAGATTTTACTTGTTTGCGGGACCACCGAGCGGTAATGTGGTCACTCGAGCGTAGAAATGAGACTTCTAGTATTTTCACCGTAATTCGCAAAACTTCGAGACCTTTGCGTTTATCGCTCAAGCAAAGGAAAAGTTAGCTCGAGCAGTCTTTTTGATTTTGAACACTTCGCTCGAGCGGAAGAAAGCTAGCTCGAGTGGTCTATTCGGGACAAAACATTTAAAAGTTAATCTAATCACTTTTCTCTTACTTTTTCCATACATTCTCTCTCTCTCTCTCTCTCTCTCTCTCTTTCTCTCTCTCTCTCTCTCACACACACACACACCCACCCATTTCTGAACCCTAACCTTGAAAACACTTGATTTCTCTTAGTTTTACCCAAGAATCCATCTTAGATCTTCAATGAGGGTTGAAGAACAAGTTTAGATTTTGAGTTCTACCTATTATTTTGCAATTTCATCGAAGCTTAGAGTTGGGTCTTCATCTTTTGTTATCAATCTTGAGTCATCAATCTTGAGGTAGGGGTACTTTTAACTTGTTATATCTTTGATTTTAGACTCATATGTGGTATTTTTATTATAGGGGTGTTTGGGAAGTGGGTTTAGGGGCTAAAATAACCTCAATGTAGAAAAAAGCCAAAAAACATATACAAACAAAAAAGGTGCAACCCATCTGCAACAGGTCTACCACGTGGAGTGTGGCAAGGTCGCCAAGACGTTAAAAAGATTTATTTTGCCCTTGAAAATTTTTCAAGACCACACTAATCATTCAATCATTAGGGGCAATTTTGTCATTTCCTTTCCACATCATTTTAAACACATTTTTCAATGTAGCAATCAAACAAAATGTCCAACCCATCTTTCCAAACACAAAAACTAAAATAGTCTATTAAAATAGCTAAATAGTCAGAAAGTCAAAAAAATAGTCACTTCCCAAACGGGACTTATATATACATAAAGATAACAAGAAATGTGAAGATTTGTATGTATTGTAATAGGTTTGATCAAAGGGGTTATATCTCATGATTTTTTTTTTTTTTTTTTTGAAGAGTTTATGGATATATAGTGTTGGTTGTGTTATGGACAATGAGAATTGACCTTTAAATGCCTTAAAAGGAAAAGTTCTTAATTTTCTTAAATCTCTAATTTTCAAATTTGTTCAAAGAAGGGGGCTTTGGTTCAATTGACTTCTAAACCTTGAAATTGAATGTATTGACTTGATTTTATGTTGGAATATGAAATTTTGAGAACCTCTTAACACAAAACCTTGAGGTGGCGATGCATATGACTTGGAGAAGCTCCTAAATTGTGAATTGAAGTTATCATAAGGGAATTGAGATTTGGAAACTTATGTATCATATGCATTCATTATTTTTATCTTGAGATCTTAAATTGTTAATAATTTGGAGGCTTTGGAAAAGGGGTAAGTAGCGTATGAGTCCGGGTTGTGAGTCGGGTTGTGATTTTTGAGTTGTGTAATGTATATTGGTACTTGTACGGGAAGTCAAGGTGTTCAATTGTCCTGTTTTGTGCACAACGCTAGACGCATGTGGGAAAAAATTTTTGGTGTCCACGAGCTTGCTTTTTATAAAGTCGACAAATGCAGAACACCAGATTTTGGGTGTCCACAAGTCCGCCGTTTCAGGAGTCGGCAAAAGTGGAGAGGGAAAGGTCTTAGGTGTGCATCGCCCTACTATTTTGAGAGTTGACAAATGTGGAGACTATTTTCTATATTCAAACATATATATATATATATATATATTGTTGGGTAAACAACTCTTGTAAAGGGATATCATAGCATATTTACACCCCATGATGTTTGGTTATAATCTGATGTTGCCATTGAGCATTTCACATCATGATTTTATGAAGAAAGATACTTGGCATGGTCATATGTCTTTCGATTAATTTTATAACTTGTTAATGGTATTTCCTATTCCAATCACATGGCATGGTCATATGTCTTTCGATTAATTTTATAACTTGTTAATGGTATTTCCTATTGGGCGATTGCTCACTCCAAAACTAATAACCTTTTAGGAGATGATGCAAGTTGTAGATACCCCATTTTTGACCGACCTTGAGACGCAGACATCACCGATTGAGCGCTCGGTGATATTGCATATTGTGCTCGTTCTGAGGTTGCGGGGTCCCGGCTGCGAGCCTTGCCTCCGGACTTCCGGACTCTTTTGTGCTTTGCCTCAGTTTGCGAATCAGGCCATGTTTTCTCTGTTTTCTCTTCCCGAAGGGAGGGAGAGGTCTCTTAGACCATCTCTCAGTGGCCGTAGGCTACGTTTTGTGGTTGTAGGCCATTTTTCCCGTTTGGAGCCCGGTTCCCGATTTTTCGGAGCTGTCGGCCGTGTGCCTCGGTTCGGGACCGCTTAACCACCTCCGTTTGCTCTGATTTTTGGCACACACCTTATTTCCTCCTTTTTGAGGGACACTGTGGTCCGAGAGACCAACTTCGTGGTCGGACACCACTTCCGGTGCCTAACAACCCACTTTCGGGGCCCCGAACTGCGTGTTTTAGCTCCTGAACCTTCATTCTGCATTTTTAGGCTCCGACCCGAACTTGAGATAGTCATATTTTGAGGTCCTTTTCATGTTTGATTAAGGACCTTTTTCTTTTTGAAACTCCCTTTTTACACTTTGTGTTTAAACTCTCTTTTAGGCCTATTTTTACATGATATTTTAGGCTTACTTGTGAGCTGTTTCGGACTTGGTTGTAAACTATAAAGTGTCTTTTTTTGAGCCCCTCTTCAACTTTGTTGAAGGGCTCTCGACCGTTTGGAATCAGCAGTTACCACTTGCCTTTATATCTCACTTTATGGCCATTTTGAGGGGGAAAATTTAAATTTCATTTCCCCCCCATTTTTCCCCCTCTTTTCCACCCTCTTGTGTCTATATAACAGACCACCTAGCTGTGTTTTAGGGGTTATAAAAAATTTTTGTGGAGCTCTCACATTAAATCTCTCTCTCTCTCTACATTCTAACTATCAAAACCCTTTGATTCTTACACCATTTTTACACACCAACTCATAGCACAAGACCTTCATCCTCCATTCCAGTACTTTGGGACTCTTTTGAAGAGGTCGAAAGCTCAGATTTTGGACCAAGAGTTGATGAAAGACCAGTCTTCAAGGGTGAGTCTCATTTTCCCTCTTTTTGCTCTTTTCTTGGTCTATATTCTAGCTTCTTGTGCTTGCATATTGGGGCTCCGACCCTAACTAGAGATAGGCTTATTTTGAGCTATATTTCATGTTTTTTTAAGGGTCTCTCACTGTTTGAGGCTCCCTTGTGGCACTTGCTTCATTATCTTCCTTGTATGCCTATTTCTTGTGTAGCATTTTAGGCCTATGTATAATCTGTTTTGAGGCATCATGTAAACTGTAAATAGACTTATTTTGATCCCTTCTTCAACATTGTAGAAGGGCTCATCACTTTTTGAATCCTCCATGTACCACTTGCTTTGATATCCATCTTTTGGTCCCATTTTTGCATGATTTATTAGCCTTTTGTGCTTCTGTTTTTGGACTTTGGTCCAAACTGAAAAGGGTCTTATTTTGACCCCTTCTTTATGTTTTATTAAGGGTCTATTACTGTTTGGAGCATCTTTTGTATACTTTGTGTTGTAACATCTTTTTAGGCTTTATTTTGCATAGCATTTTGAGCATATTTGTATACTGTTTTGGGTCTGATCATAAACTGTAAAAAGTCATTTTTTAGGTCCCTCTTCAACTTTTTTGAAGGACCTTCATCTTTTTGAGGCCAGCATGTATCAGTTGCTTCTTTGTCTCCATTTTGGCCCATTTCTTGCATAGGAATTTTTCCATACTTGTGTCTATTTTTGTGGCTTGACATAAACTGTAAAACATCATATTTTTGGCCCATATTCAACATTGTAGAAGGGCCCTTATCTGTTTAGGGCCATCATCTGTCAGTTGCTTCATTATCTTGCTTTCGTGGCCATTTTTGTATGCTAGTTTAGCCCTATTTGTGCCCACTGTTTGGACTTTCTTTAAACTGTAAATATGCTTGTTTTGGGGTTTCCTTGCTTCTTTCTTTACACTTCATGTTCAAATAATGCATGCATTGCATAGCTATAGGTCATTCCGTATGCCTAATTTCATGTTTCGGGGTTCGTTCCATGCATCGGGTACCATTTTGCCATGTTTCGGGGCTGTTTTGCATCTCATTTTTCTACTGAAATTTTCATGATAGTGTGCCATATTCCATGTCTTGCTATATCTTGTTAGAGTGGCATTTGATTGCCTTAGGTGCACGTTTTTTGCTTATTGCAAGACGGCAGCACGATTTCGAGTTGTCTCATTTCCATCTAATGGCCTCTTATGTGAGTGTGGCCGAGGTCCACTTGTGTTAGTGTAAGTCCATATCGCATTGCATATACCATTTCATTCCATAGCGTTGTGTATGCTAGGATTGTATGTTAGTGCATTGTGTATGCTATGTTACCTCGTGCATCGTGTATGCCATTTCATAACATATTGCATGTTAGGATGTATCTTAGTTGCATTTCATGCATATCATGCATATTGCATTGTGTTCGGGATAGGAGTTAGCCCGAGCATAGGAAACGAGGTACGTTTCGTACTCCGAGTGACGGAACGTGTCTCAATTCCTCAATCACCGACACTCCCGATTATCCATGATGGAGTTGGGTTTTAGTTAAGTTTTCATGTGCATTCATTCCATATTGAATTGTGCAATCCAACTCCTCGACCATCATGCATCGATATGCGTGATTGGTGGCACGAGGATCGAGGCATGCATACATTTGTGAAAATACATTGTCATGCCCCTTTCCTGCTCTCTATTGCAGCAAATCAAGAATCGGCAGCCTTCTGAGGCTTGGCGCGCTTTCCAAAAAACCATTGCAAAACAGAAGCTAATCGAGGCATCGTCATGGATTTCTGTGCGAAGGCAACCCGAACATGCATCATTCATCATCCGGAGCGGAATCAAGGCAGTCCCTGGCTTGCATGCCAATTTATTGTTTTCTTAGTTAATTTGTTAATTAATTAGGAATTTGTACATATTTGGACTGTATTATTTGGACTGTACTATTCTTTTATTCGGGATTGTATATTTATTTTCCTCCGCGCGAGGATCTCTGAGGCATAATTGTAATAAGTGTGCGTGAGTGTGATGTATGTCTTCCAACCTCACGTCTTTCTTCCTTTTATTTACACCTTATGATGGTTAGATTAGGGCATATTTCAATTAGCATCTGATATGATAGCATGTTTGCATTCATTCATCTGTTTTGCATGCACCGGGCTCGGCGCATCATACTAACTGCATTTGTATTTCAATTCCAAGTTGAATACATGTTAGCTGTAGCATTCCATATGCCATGTTTAGAATAGCCGAGCATGCTATAGTTTTCATTTTTGCATGTGTTGCATTAGGCATTTCTGTATACTTAGGATCATGCATGATTTCTAATGTAGTTTCTGTTTTGGCATGGAGTACTCGGTGAGTTTTTATACTTTAGCATCCTTGCATGCGTGCGAGTGACTGCCATGAATAGCATGCTTACCATGAGGCTAACTGCTTATGTGATATACCTGCTTGGATGCCTGTGGGTGGAGGTTGGGTTATTTGGATTGGAACAATTCATCAAATGTTTGTTTTAAGCCCACTAGACAGTGGCAAAATCATGTTTTCTAAGCCCACCCGAGGGTGACAAAATCCGTATTTTAAGTCTACTTGCGAGTAGCAAACCATTTCCACAAACAAACATGAAGTGTTTTGTTCTAACTCAGACGACTCAGTCTATACTTGTATGCTGTGCGCATCACATAGTAACCTAGGCTAATAACCGGAATAAGAACACACAATGTTTTCAAAAATAGATATCATGGTTAGTAGAGGCCGATCTTTGATCGGGCGAGCGGGGGTGCTCACGAAGTGACCTTCCCCAATCGTACCCAAGTTCCCGAGTCGAAGCAACTTTGGTGATGACGGACACGTGGCCTTAGGCAAACGAGTCAGGGTTTCCTAAATTTTCCAAAAATAAAATATTTAGGTGGCGACTCTGTATCTGGCAAAGCAGTCTATGTTTGGCACTTCTTTCAAAAATCTGTTTTCTCAAAATGATTTGTCGGATTTCGACTATTTGGTTCAAGATTAAGAACCGTAACACAAATAGAGTCCGAGCTGTAGCGAGGTCCCCCCCGCGGGCCTATCTACAGTTTCTGGCGACTCTGCTGGGGATTTAGAGAACTTGACTCGAACCCATGATATCTAGTTTTGACTACACTTGTGTGTTTCTTTACATTGCATTTGCATTGGTGCACCTAGGACACCATGTTTTTCATCTGCTATTCCTAAACGGTTTGCCGGAGGCTTGTCTTGTCAAGGCATGACCATAAGGCTGACCGGTTATAGGCTCTGCCAGTATGCGAACACAAACCCCGGCTTTACCGGGGCACCCTGTTTGACCATTCGACCTAGTGCATATCGAAATCCGTAGTGACCATTCCAAACTAGGACAGGTTGCTTACCCGATATAGGTTGTTTGAAACCGCTGCGTGCATAGTGAAACCCTAGTTCCTGACAAAATAGGACAGGGAAACCCTACCCCAACATAGGAGTGTTTTGGCTCTCACTTATCTGTTATGTGCTTTAGAGTGCGTCTCTACAGGAATGCATGTATCAATTCGCGAGTTTGGACATCAGGCCTGCGGGCACCAGTTCAGTATTTTGGAATTCAGTTTACCTGAGGGTATCAGTTTACCGGCGGAATTTCGGGCAGAATTCTATAGGGGCACAATCATTCAGCTCTGCTCATATGGGTTATCGTGAAATCAGGCTGAGATGCTGTCTATTTTCTCTTTTGCTTAGTAGTCTTGGAACCATAGCTGTATGTCCGATATCCCCTGTACTGGACTTGTGTTGTTATGTGATCGGGATGAACCACTGCTGGCTTTTCGTTTACTCGGGCGTGATTGATGGCACGCACTATTTTGAGCATTTGCGAATGCTGTTTATTCTACTTTCTGACTTGGGTATTGAGTCTGTCTTGTTGTATTGAGTTTGTCTTGTCGAGTCAGTCCTTTTGAGTCTGTCTCGTCGTATTGAGTCAATCCTATTGAGTCTGTCTTGTCATACCGAGTCAGTCTTGTTGTGTTGGAGTCGGGTGATTCCGGGGGGTGTTACCTCGGGCATCACCATTTTGTTTCGCATTTTGTAGACACCCCATTTTTGACCGACCTTAAGACTCAGACGTCACCGATTGAGCGCTCGGTGATGTTGCATACTGTGCTCGTTCAGAAGTCTCGAGCGCCTAGCCCTCCGGACTTAAATTCATTTCTTTTGTGCCTTGTCTCGGTTTGCGAACGGACTTGGTTTTCTCTGTTTTCTTTCTGAGGAAGGAGTGGTCTCAGAGACTATCTCCGGTGGCCGTGAGCTACTTTTTGGGGGCAGAGGCCATTTTGCCCTTTCGGGGGTCTCGGTTTGCTGGATCGTCGGTTGTGCCTCGGCTCGGGACCGCCCAACCATCTCCGAGTTCTCCGGTTTATGGCTTGCACCTCTGTTTTATAGTTCCGAGGAGCACTGGGGCCTGATGCACTTCGGGTCAGATGCCACTTTACGCACTGTACTAGTTTCGCTGACCTACGAATCAGCGGTTTGGACCGAGCATTCATTTTGCATCGATTTTCTCGATTTTTGGCAAGAACCTCTGTTTTGTCATTCCGAGGACACTGGGTCGCAGATACCCACTTTTGCCAGACACCATTTCCTATGACCCATTTTCGGGATCCCAAATTGCTCGGTTTGGCCGAACATTCATTTCTCATTAGTTTTGTTCAAACTTGGCGGTACCTCTGTTTCAACACTAGGAAGATCCTTTGGGGGTGAGAGGCCAGCAATTATCCCAGATAACCGTTTTCGCTCCTCGAGCCCGTTTTCTCACTAGGGCCAATGTTGAACACCTTGGGGGTATTTTCTTCCAACCAAAGTTACATATTTGTGATGAGGAACATGGGAGGACCCTAAAAGCTCTTGGTCGGCCAACCTGTGGGTTTCATTTTTGGGCCTCTCCTTCAAGCTCTATGTTGTGGCTCCTGCTTCAGTGTTGCCAAATTTCAACCTTGGATCCTTGTTCTACACATCTGGGAGGACACAAAATGTTGGTGGTCGGCCAGAAATTGTGAAGTTCTTTTTTTGGGCCTCTTCTTCAAGCTCTATGTTGTGACTCCTGCTTCAGAGTTGCCAGATTTCGACCATGGGGCCTTATTCTACACACTTGGGAGGACACCTTTCTATACTGGTCGGCCAGAAAATCTTTTGTTCATTTTTTGGTGGTGGCCGGCCGGCCATGGTGAGTGGCTAGCCGACCAGGTGGGGTGGCTGGCTGGCCACCTCCACAACCCGGCTGGCCAGAAAGGCAGTTCTTGCTTTCGGCTGTTCCACAGGATATTTTGTCAAAATATCTCCCCATTCGGATATTTTGGGAGGAAAGATTGTCTCCATTTCCTCCCTTTACACCATTCTTTGGCCTATTAAAGGGGCAGCTCCTTCCTCAAGGTTACAAAAATTGTCTTCAAGAACACTTAAGCAAAAACCCTAATCTCCATAGCCAAAACCTTCAAAAAAGCTTCAAGTCTTGCTTGATTTCTTCACCAACACCTAGTTTCACCATTCCAACTTCGATTCCAGCAGCAAGGAAGTGTTCTTCAGAGGTCAAGAGGATACAAATCCAAGCCAAGAAGCAAAGAAAGACAAGTCTTCAAGGGTAAGTCTTCAAAACCAACTTTTAGGGCTTTTTCTTGATTCATTTCTCTACTCCAATTGGTTGAGAATTGGGGCTCCGACCCCTACTGGTTTTAGGCTTATTTTGAGCCCCTCTACAACTTTGTAGAAGGGCTCAACTTCATTTGGTGCTTCCATAATACACTTGTTTCAATACCTAGCTTATATGTCATAATCTTGCATGCTATTTTTAGTCTATTTAAATTTGTTTTTGGGGCTCCGACCCCTACTGGTTTTGTGCTTATATTGAGCCCCTCTACAACATTGTAGAAGGGATCAACCTCATTTGGCCATCCAATATACCACCTCCCTTTGAAATCCACTTTGGGCCCTAATTCTTGCATGTTTTGTATCCTTTTGTGCTTTTGGTTTTAGTCCTTGGTCAGAACTGAAAGGGGTCTTATTTTGACCCCCTCTACATGTTTCATGAATAAAGTTTTGTTGTTTGGTGCATTCTTTGCATATCTCTTGTTATAACCTCTTTTGAGCTCCATTTTGCATGGAATTTATAGCATGTTTATATTCTGTTTTTGGGGCTGCCATCTTCTATAAATGTTCTTATTTTTAGTCCCTCTTCAATTTTGTAGAAGTATGTTTGTTCATTTGGGGTTTGTATATACTACTTGCTTCAATACCCCTCTTTTGGCCCTTATTCTTGCATGCTAATGTTGACCCATCTATGCTTACAATTTGGCCTTGTTTTGTACTGAAAAAATGCCATATTTGGGACTGCCTTGCTACTGTTTTTGCTGTCGTGTATCAATTTTGCATGTTTAGTATGGCTATAGGCCATTTCGGGTGTCTAATTTCACATTTCGGGATGATTGCATGCTTCGGTTGTTATTTCGTATCATTTTGGGGGCTGTTTTCCCCTTCATTTAGTGGTTTGCATGCTTGCATATCATTTCCCATGTCATTTTATGCCTTAATGCATCGCCTCGGTTTGCGTTGACGCAGACTTCGAGGCACCTCCGTTTTATCCGACGGCCTCCTACGTGAGTGAGCTGGGGCTCTCCCATGTTGGTGTAAGCCCATCGCGGCATTCCGTGTGCCATTTCATTGCATTTCATCATCACCTCGATTTGCGCGCGACTTGCCGATTTTATCCGATTTTCATCTTTCATCATCGCCTCGATTTGCGGCGCACTGCCCGTGGCGCGTTTGAAGCTGCATTTCATCAATTTTGCTTTTCATCGCCGCCTCGGTTTTGCGCGCGTTTGAGGCACGCCGGTTTATCCGATTTTCATCTTTCATCATCGCCTCGGTTTGCGCGCAGGCACGCAGCGTTTTGAGCCGGTTTATCCGATTTTCATCTTTCATCATCGCCTCGGTGGGCACTTGTGCTTTCGCGTTTGAGCACCGTTTATCCGATTTTCATCTTTCATCATCCGATTTTCATCTTTCATCATAGCCTCGATTTGCGCGCCTGTGGGCACGCGTTTCGAGGCACTTCGGTTTTATCTGATTTTCATCTTTCATCATCGCCTCGGTTTGTGCGCCTGTGGGCACGCGTTTCGAGGCACTCCGGTTTTATCCGATTTTCATCTTTTATCATCGCCTCGATTTGCGTGCCCGTGTGCACGCATTTCGAGGCACTCTGTTTTATCCGCTTCGCATTTCATGCCATCGCCTCGGTTTGCGTGCCTGCGTGCGCGCTTTTCGAGGCATATCATTTTCATCCGAATTGTGCATACTAGATTGTATCTTAGATTGCATTCATGCATTTTCTCGGTTTGCGTGCCTGCAGGCACGCATTTCGAGACATCTCATTTTCATGGCATTGTGCATGCTATATCACATATTAGTTGCATTTCATGCATATCATTGCATTTTGCGCGGGGAACGAGGCGCGTCTTGTACTCCGAGTAACGGAACGAGCCTCAATTCCCAAGTCACCACTACTCCGGATTATCCATGACGGAGTTAGGTTTTATCCGCATTCATCCCCATATTGAGTTGTGCAATCCGACTCATCTGCCATAATGCATCGGTATGCGTGATTGGTGGCACGAGGATCGAGGCATGCATATATTTGTGAAAATACATTGCTATGCCCTTTTTCTGCTCTCTGTTGTAGCAAAATTAAGGATCAACAACTTTTTCGAGTTCCGCGCAAGATTTCGAGAAATCGCAACAGAGGCTAATTGGGGCATCCCAAAGGATTTCATCTATCGCCCCATTCTAGCTTTTATTAATTAATTTGTCAACTAATTAGAAATCAGATATTCTTTTATTCGGATTGTATTATTATTTGTTCGCATACTGAGGGCAATGTTGTAATAAGGGTGTGTGAGTGTGATGTATGTCTTCTAACCCCACGTCTTACTCCCTTTTATTTTTCCGCTTTGGATGGTTAGATATAGGGCATATTTCGATTAGCATAACAAGATGTAAGATGTTTGCATCATTCATCTGCTTTGCACGCATCGCTTTCAGACATCATACAAACTGCATCTGTATTTTCAATTCCAAGTTGAATACATGATAGCTGTTGCATCTCACATACCATGTTTAGAATAGCCGAGCCTGCTATAATTGCATCTTTGCATGTGTTGCATTAGGCATTACAGTATACTTAGGATCATGCATGATTTCTAATCAGTTTTCTGTTTTGGCTGGGAGTACTTGGTGAGTTGTTATGTTTTAGCATACTTACATGCGTGTGAGTGTTGCCATGATTGCATGCTTACCATGAGGCTAAATGCTTATGTGATATAACTGCCTTGAATGCCTGTGGGTGGAGGTTGAGTTATCTGAATTGGAATAATCCATCGACTGTTTGTTTTAAGCCCACTAGATAGTGGCAAAATCACTGTTTTCTAAGCCCACCTGAGGGTGGCAAATCCGCATTTTAGCCTACCTCCGGGTAGCACCATCACACCACTTTCAAACAAACAAACATGAAATGTTTTGTTCCAATTCAGACGGCCCAGTCTATACTTGTTTGCTGCGAGCATCACATAGTAAACTAGGCTAATAACCGGAATAAGAACTCACAAAGTTTTCAAAAACAGATATCATGGTTAGTAGAGGCGGTCTTTGGCCGCGAGAGGTGCTCACGATGTGACCTTCCCTAATCGTACCCAAGTTCCCGAGCCAACTTTGGTGATGACGGACACGTGGCCTTTCTAAGACCGAGTCGTGGTTTCCTAAATTTCCCATTTTAAAACATTTAGGTGGCGACTACGTTATCCGCAAAGCAGTCCATGTTTGGCACTTCTTTTCAAAAAAATCTGTTTTCCTTCAAAACGATTTGCCGGATTTGGACTCTTTGGTTCAAGATTGAGAACCGCAACAAAAATCGAGTCCGAGCTGTAGCGAGGCCCCCCCGCGGGCGTTGTTACACATTTGTCTTTTCGTTTTGTCTTAAGTCTATTTTTGTCGTGGAGCCGATTACACCATCAGATTCTGAATGAAACAGCAGTGGTTTTTCACGCTTTTGTGCTTACTTCTGCCTTGTGCTAGTTGTGCCAGAGAGTTTGAACGAAACGACAATACTTTTTGCCTACTTTTCTGTGCCTCGAACTCATTGCATTGACCTAAGTTTTTCAAAACCTTTTGAACACTGTGGTGAAAACGAAGAGGAAAGAATTCCTCGGGTTTTGCAAAAATTTGATCAACTGAAAGAAAGAGAGGCGTACTAAACCCTTAATGAATGAAATCATGTTTGTTAATGTGAGTACTGGGAAGGATCCTGGCTTGATCCAGATTGGTTCTACACTGTCTTTAGCGCGAGCGACTGGTCGCTTCCTTAAAAGATTTCAAAAAAATGTTTTTGCGCGATCCTGCGAAGACCTATGTGGAATCGCTCTTGAGATTGTGCAGCCTAGGATCGCTCTCAGCCTCGAGACTCAACCCCTTTGCTTCCAAACCTTGAACTTGAATTCAGAATGTTCAACGATCAACTACAATGTGAGGCCTGTGTGGCCAGATTTGAAGCAGCCCTCGAACAAGAGGCCTGAAAAGTCGGATCAAGAAGATCAGAAGATCAGAAGAAGCTTGCAAAGCTAAAATAGAAGTACCCTTTGAACTAGGGGTAAAGATGTCAGATGTGCTCGAAGAGCCGAAGATGAATCCACTTGCAAAACAACAGTCACTCTCTTGGATACGGATGGTTTCGAGATCCTAAAACCATTTGGCATGGACTTGTTACACTTTTACCCTTTGAGAGGCTCGCTGGGTCGAAAACCCGGAAGGGGTGACCCAGGCAAAAGTTAGAGCAAGAAAAGATATATACAAAAAGAAAAAAGAAAAAAAGAAGAAAAGAGAAAAAAGAAAAAAAAGAAAAAAAGAAGAAAAGAGAAAAAAAAAGAAGAAAAAAAAAAAGAAAAGAGAAAAAAAGAAAGAAGAAAAGAAATGAAAAAGAAAGAAGAACATAGCTCGCAAGGACGAAAACCTGCAACGGGCGCCTTGGCAAAAGTTAGAGCCTAAAAAGTGAGCGTTAATACCCGAGTGTACCTTAACCCCGAACTACGTAAGGCTTGATTCCCATGTTTGGGATACGTAGGCAACTTCATTCTGAAGTCCACCCATATTTTTCTCCACTTAAGTTATCCAAATAAATAAGAGAAATACATATATTTCCATTTCTTTTCTTTTCTCTCCAAATCACTCAATCCAAACATAGTGAGTGTGGACTTTTAGTTAAAAAAAATTTAAATTGGATTTTTGAACCGAATACCCTTAAAAAAATTATAATTTAGGCATAAATATTATGACATATGAGTGTATAAAACAAATAAAAAAGAACAAAAAGGTGTACAAAAGAAATTAAATTTGTGTAATTAAATCAAAATATTTTGAAGGTTCTAATTTTGATCATTAATTTTTAAGATTTGAGAGTAGTTATATATGGTATAAATAATCTATATAATAAGATAGAATATAGTTTTTGAAAATATGTCAAAATATATCAGAGATACATTTTATTTGAATGGCTGAGATGATTTCTAATTAAATCTAACAGTTGTGATCAATTTTTTTCTTGCCCAAATACTCTCTCTCTCTCTCTCTCTCTCTCTCTCTCTCTCTCTCTTCTACGTCTGCCCAAACATGTCTCTTCGACTCCCTTTCTACACGTTCTCTCTTCAAAATCAAAAAAACCTAATCTTTGCAATCATCGGCGGAAATAGAAGTATTAGCCACTGTTCTTACCTTTTCCCTTCTTCATCTTTCACTAACCACCACCACCAACGAATCACCAGAAAATCCAACTCCGCCGCTAGTGCCCACGACCATTGTCGATCACCTACGATCATCCGATACTCTCTGTATAATCCTCTGTTCATCATGCGATACTCCTCTAATTGCCGCTCACCACCACCGCCGTTGTTCATTATAACACCGCTGTTGTTCTCGAACTCGGCTCCCTTCGAACTTGCGCTCACACTCACAAGGTAAGATTGAGAATTGTTTCATTGAGAATCCTGAAGCTTCAAGGTTATGTACATTTTTAGGGTTATAAGGCGAATTTTTTTACACCTTTGCATTTTAGGCTTCTACTCTAATGACTATGTGTTGTTCAATTTTATGAAAGACACTAATTTTATGGAAAACACCATTTTTGAATCTTGATTTTTATAATCAATGCATCACAGTAGTTGAAGTGTTCAAAGAAATGCCAGTGCGAATTATAATGGGCGACAAAAATTTATCAGATGGCTGGGTCAAATAAGAACTAACCAAAAACAAGTTTCATCGCCACCCATCATAGCAACTCCGCGACTGTCCACCACTCACATCGACACCCACCATCTGTTTCAAACCCCAAAACAAAGGTATTTTTTTCTTCAGTTTTTAGTTCTTTGTAGGTTATGTACATATTGTTTTTAGACCGAATTTTTGAATCAATCTACTACATTTGCCGAATTTTGGTATTTTTTTCTTCAGTTCTTCAATTCTTTGTGGGTTATGTACATACTGTTTTTAGGCCGAATTTTTAATCAATCTAATACATTTGGTGAATTTTTGAATCCATACTGTTTCTTTTCTCCATACTGTTATTATTTGTCATTTAGTTTCCATTCTCTCTCAACTTTTGTTGTTTCCTTCTTTCCCCCATTAGAGTTCACTCCGGTAAGACTTCGAACTCGCTCTGTTTCTCTGCTTTTCATCGCTATGTTGAGTTGTTTGAATTCTATCTTATGTGAGTCCTTGATATTGGTTTGGAATTTTAGCAAAAATCTTATTGTAGTGGCGTTTATTAAATTTTTGGTTATACAAACTATTTAGTGAGTCCCTTTCCTCTGTTATTGAGTTCCTTCGAACTCGCACTCGCAAGGTAAGATCAAAAAAAAAAATTTGGATTATGTTGATTACTTTGTGCTAATTTTTTTTTAATAAGATACATTGTGTTCTCTCCTTTGTTATTGAGTTTATTTATTCCTTTATTTATTGTGTTTGTGTGCTTTGATTTTTGTTCCATTGTGAATAGCATTTAGATAGCCAAATTTTGTTTAATGCAGTTGGGTTCCCATATAAATCTGTATATAATCTCACTCCTCTCTTTCTTTCTCTCTCAGTTTTTGTTGTTTCAACTTAATGTTATGGTTTGGTGTGTTATTGTTATTGTTCTTCTAATGTTCACTACTAAAGAAAGGGCCTTTTGAGTCGGTTTTTTGAGTCGACAGATTTTACCGTCGCAAAAGGTAGCCTTTTTGAGACGGCACAGAGTTACCGACTCAAATACCAAACCTTTAGCATCGGCACCGTTGGCCGACACAAAAAATTAATATTTGATAGCATTATTTGAGTCGGTTGAATTTACCGACGCAAAAGATAGACTTTTTGAGTCGGCATAGACCTTTTGCGTCGGCAAATTTGTGCCGACGCAAAAAATTAGACCTTTTTGTGTCGGCAACTGATGCCGTAGCAAAAAAAATAAAAAATTTATAGCCAAGATATATATATATATTTACTTGATTATATTTAATAAATATATTTATTTATACATATACTTTTATATTAATATTGAGTGTATATACTATAAATAATATATATCTCATTAAATATCTGAAAGAGGTATGGCGGTGAAGTGGATTTAGTGCAGTGGCTTCGTGTCAAAGCGTCCAAACGGTGTGTGTTCGAAACTTGGGAGCGAAACTTGGGAGCCTCAATGAGAAAATTATGGGTTAAATTTTTTAAAACATTTAACCACTTTTTGAGTCGGTAATCTACCATCTCAAAAAAATTTTGCGACCCCACCATTTTCGTCCCTTGAGTTGCCGTCGAAACGCCGTCGCAAAAAGTTTTTGCGTCGGCAAATACGCTATTTGCGACGGCACGCTGCCGACTCAAAAATCCTGGTTTCTAGTAGTGGTTACAATAACTTATTTATACTAGCAGGAAGTAGATTTCGAGGGTAGGTTCCTTTGCTTATGAGACTGATCTCATTTCATGTTTGGGCTTTGAGAGCATCCCCTTCTGTGAAATTTATATTTTAAAGTTTCCTTTTTCCCTCTCTTTTTTGCCTCTGTTACATTAATTTTGTTTCCTAGCTCTTTGATTTACACATTATGATGAGAAGGTAGGCCAATTGACTAAATGAAAAATTATGTTCGAAATCAAAATTACATTAATTTTTTAGATAACTAAATGAAGAATTCTGTTCAAAATCAAAATTATAGCGCTGATAGAAAATTAACTGACTGGAATACAGGGAGAATTTCCTTTGTTGTAATTCAAACAACACTGCTCCTCTTTTGGCTCCCTTCGAACTCGCACTTGCAAGATAAGACTTCGAACTCACTCCATTTCTCTGCCCTTCATTGTTGTGTTGAGTTGTTTGAATTGTTTGAATTTGTTGTTTGAATTCTGTCTGATGTGAGTCCTTGATATTGGTTTGAAATTTTAGCAAAAATCTGATTGTAGTGGCGTTTATTAAATTTTCGGTTATATAAACTGTTTATTGAGTCCAACTCCTCTGTTATTGAGTCCCTTCGAACTTGCACTCGCAAGGTAATTTCAGAAATTTTTTTTGGATTATGTTGATTACTCTCTATTGTATTTGTTTTTAGTCAGATACATTGTGTTCTCTACTCTGTTATTGAGTTTATTTATTCCTTTATTTATTGTGTTTGTGTGCTCTAATTTTTGTTCCATTGTGAATAGTATTTAGATAGCCAAATTTTTTTTAATGTAGTTGGGTTCCCATATAAATCTGTATATGATTTCATTTGACCATGTTGTGTTCTAAGAACAAAATATTTTGCCAAACGAGTTCACTGAGCCATTTCCATTTTCTCTATCTGGAAGATAAATATTTTAAAATAATACAAAACATTCTCTAGATTTTGGATAAAATATTAGATATCTTATCCTATATAGATACTTGATCATAGGAGGATTGCGGTTATGAAGATAATTCATTCCCTTTGCCTATAGAAAACAAATGCAAATAATTAAGCCCCAAAAAATATAATATACAGATGCCACTGTCAATTAAGACAATGAAAAGAAAAAAATTAAACAATGGTGAATGCCTCTTTCATCATTTTGATGAGACGAGAAGATGTGCATAGGAGAGGAAAAACACCATACGTTACATGTGTAAGCATGTATGTTACAACAACAAACACAAGGTTTATGCAAAAGCCTGTATAAATTGTCTCTGTAATTCAAAACCACTACTGTAATTAATTAATTACTTAGAACAATACTTGCAATAATATCTAATTCCCATATTGATGCTAAGGGAATTAAAAGAAGGGCAAATTACATATACCCCCCTCGAGGTTTAGCAAAATTACAGATACCTCCCTGAGATTTGAGAAATTATAGATACCTCCCTGAAGGTACTATTTGTATAACGATTTGTGGGGCAAATTGTTATGAAAATATAAACCTTAAGGGGGTATCTATAATTTCTGAAACCTCAGGGAGGTATCTGTAATTTAGCTAAACCTCGAGGGAGGTATATGTAATTTGCCCATAAAAGAAACAATACAAAACCTTGATAGATATTCTATTACTACAGACAAGTTTGAGGCTGAGTAACATCACCCATGAAAAGAACAATATTTGGGTGCCGTAGGTGTTTCATAATTGTGACCTACAAACATAAGTAGTGAAGTTAGAACATAGCAATAACTTAAAAACCAGTAAACAAAAATAAAAACCATCAAGTAAGTTAATGTTCCTCAATTTTAGAGCTCAGTTCGTCCAAAAAGTTATTGATGGTTACCTCCCTTAAAAATTCATTGATTCACTTTGGATGAAGGTCTTGATCCATAAGAATCTTGCTTTTGTCTCTGGCCTCATTTTCATGAATGCTTAAAGAGAATGAGTGTCCAAAGGGTGAACCACCATCTTTAGTTCTCAAATTTATTAAAGTCAAGCCACTGAAGGAATGTTTTCTCACTCAATGAATGTTCAGGGAAAGCTACTGAAGATTAAAGTAGGTTTTGTAATAATTGTTTATGTTGGTTGTTGATTTATATATATATATATATATTTTTTTTTTTTCCCTATTAGTTGGTTTGCTTATTTTATTTTTATTTTTTTTTCAAATGCATTAGTTAGTGTCGTTTGGTTTTATCAATTGATACATATAAATTACAATTACATTTTGATCCTAACATTATTTATACTGGCACAGGCATACACTAGTATAGTAATATAGTAGAAGCAAGTTTTAATTTTTTTTAAAAGGAAATAAAAATCAGTGAGGGGGGATTAGGTTGGAAAGATATGAAATATTTTTTTATCTTTCTTTTCGAAAACTATAAATTATGGAATTGTTAATATTTTGAAAACTATTATTTTAATGAATTAGCTAATATTACTTTTAAATTTAATAAATTCACAAATTTATTATGAAATTTTGAAATTCTTACAATAGTCTGCATAGAAATCTCTTTTTATTTATATAATATATAATCAGATAGATAGATAGATTACTCTTTACGCAACTATTACTTGCAAAGTTGCTTAGAAGAATAGGTCTGAGTAGATAATATATGACTAAAGACTAGGAGGGCCACCAAAGAGAGGCAACATTAAAGACCTATTTTATCTATTTAAAAAATTTAGCCCGTCCCAAAAAAAAAAAAAAAAAAAAAAAAAAAAAAACTTTACGTCAATATATAAAGCCTATCATCCCAAGGAGTCAAGTGTGTGAAAGGAAATTGATAGGGCGCCATGACCCAGCCTATTTATATTTATATTTATATTTTAGTTATAAAAAATGTTAGGTGTAAATATATATTTTTTGTATAGAACATATGTTGAAAACAGTAGATAATTTTTTATTATTTTTTTAAAAAGTACTTTTTATTTTTTTTTAATCAAGAATGTTAATACCCAATAATAGAATTTCACATCTTAAATAGAATATTATCAAGACCTACTTTGATAACAAATTCACACATATCTCAGCAGGTCTCTCCCTCTAAGACTTTCAACCAAATAAAGAATCGTATCCCTCTCTTCAAATTTAATCCAACTAACCCGCCTAATTCAACTTTGTCCCAATGTGTGCTATTCCACTTTCTCTCAAACCTATACGTGATGTGATCTAACTTTTTCTTGTACACTTTGGGCATGGCAATTTTTTATTTATTTATATATTTATTTTTAAGATGGTAATTTGAGTGTGGTAACTTGAAGTTTTAATTGCTCCATATTAGTTACATCAATATCAAGTATGTTTATTAACATTTAAATTTAGAGTAAATTACAAATACACCTCTTAAGATTTGTTTAAAATACAGATTAGCTTCTGTAGTTTGAAAAATTACAAATATGCCCTTATTAGAATTTTTTATTTAACAGAATTAACTGAAAAAAAAATAAAATTCATAATTACTCTCCTGCACAATAATAAAATTACCTAAATAATTAATTGAAATATATTTTTAATATCATTAAAAACTTTTAATTAACTTGATGATTTATTAATAAAATGGACAATTTGTTATGAAATTAGAAATCTTAGGGGATAGAATGTAATTTTCAAAATTACAAGGGGCGATTTGTATTTTAATAAAATCTCAAGGGTGTATTTATAATTTATCTCTTTAATTTATGTTCACATTTTTATATTTTTGCTATAGCACTTGATATAAATTGCTTGTTTACTATAGTATTAATATTTAATTGTGAATTTATTTATTTTTCAATAGAAAGTTATACTCTTGAATTTAATTATGGTGTTATAATATAAGTGTGTTGTTCGAACTTTTTGAATGAAAATTTTAACAAATCAATAAAAATTTATGTGCTTGATTGTCAGTCAAAATATCTAACTGTCTCATGAAGTCAATAAAATTTTTAATTAATTCATTTTAATATAATTCTTTACAAATCATATGATACTTTTAGTTCAACTCATGTAAAACTTATAGTTTAATATTATTTTAACACATCCATTTAACATTTCCATTTCAACACTCTATATGCTCACTAAATTAACAAATCCTAAAACACAAAATTAGGCCTCCAATTTTATCACTTTTTATTATATGACATACATTTTAAATGACATTTTTAACCATGTGGATGGTCTAAGCCAATTAACCCAACCTGACTTGTCAAAAAAACCCATTTCAACTCCCATCCTCACTCTTACTGGGCCTTTTACAAACTACTTCTGGGCTCATTAAAATGAGGCCCATACTTCATGGCCCATTAAACATCAAGTAAGCCTATAATGTGTTAAGGGGCCCAACTCATGTTTAGGCTTTTCTCTTTCTTTCACTATTTCCCCTTTTTCCTTCTTCATCTATTTCTCTCTTCTTCTTCTTCTTCTTCTTGTTTTTTTATTTTTTATTTTTTTAAAAAAATTATTTTTTTTTCCTCCAAAAAACAAAGTTGGTTAGCTCTTTGAAGTTGTTGGAAAAATTTGAGTTCTAGGCTTATTTTTGGACTAGTTTGAGTGCAAATTGAAGCGGGACCCATGCATCATTTGAGATGGGTTCGAGTGGTGATGTATTTTTGCCACGTGTTGAATCATGCCTCAAAGACGGTTTGTCCAAAAAAATTCTGAATGAATGAGAAATTGACGTCATTTTCAGATTCGTGAACGTGGAAATTGAAGAGACAATGTGGGTTTACTCATTAAATGGTCTATCCCACATTAAAATGAAGATAGAGTTTATATGAGTATATAAACTTTACATTAGCATACTTGGGATGGGCCCCAAGGGGCACCCTAAGTTTTGTAAGAAGGGGAGTTATGGACAGAGTAAGTTTGATCCAAAATCCACCACACCCGTGCACGCACCGCCATCGTCCGTTCGTACGGTGAGTCATGCGTGGTATGGGTTGTGGGTCGGGTCCTAATTTTAATTTTTTGGACAGAGTTCATTTGAATTTTTTCAAAACCCTTTGAGAAAAAATTCAAAATTCCAAATTCAAATTCAAATTTTTTGCGGGAAATTTTCGAATTCAAGCGCAAACAGTGCAATCCTTTCCTTCTCCGGGAACCTCTTTTCACTCCGGTGGTTTTTAGATTCACACCTATTCGAAGGGTTTCCAAACCCATCCGAACAGTCACCATCTTGCTTATAAATTTAGACATTCTCCAAGCAATTCATTCATTCAATTTTCTCCTCTTTTTCAGTGCTTATTTTTCTGTTTTTCCTGTAACAGATATTACAGCACAATCTGTTCGCCAGACCCAGATTTGCAGTGTTGCTTTCTGAGATATAGTCATTGCATCCTGGGAGGTCGGTGTCATCTGTTCTCGAGCACCTTAGCGAGGACGTAGCAATCTTAAGAAAAGTGTGTCCAACACATGTCTCGACTTTCCTTTACTTCTACATTTTGATTCTTCAATAATCTATAAGTTTTATTTATTTAAATTAATTTACAGTGTGTTCTTGTTTAGTTTTATACTTGAACAAGAAATTTCTTTTCTTACTTAGTTTTCAAAAATAATTCTTTTCTGGGTTTTAAAAATAATTTACATTCTGAAATTATTTTTAGAATTTTATTAGTCATTATTTTACTTTTAAATACACACAGTTTGTTACTTTAATAAATAGTTTCCTACAGCTTAAGATTGTTATTTATTTTACTATTTATTGTGTGTATTTATTTCGATTTTTGAATTGTGAATTTCAAAAACATGTCAACGGATAATGTTGAGACTATTCTGACTGTGACCCTAACAGTCTCGGTACCACTACTAGTGACTCTTACGGTGCCAATAAACCATGGAGAAAAATCGATAAAATTCAATGGAATAGAGTTTAAGAGATGGCAACAAAAAAATGCTCTTTTATCTTACAACTTTGCATTTGGCCTAGTACATCTGTAAGGAGGCCCCGAAGCAGATAGAGAGAGAAAACGCTGATCGTCAACATGTTGCTGTGATAGATGGTTGGAAGCAAGGTGACTTTCTGTGTTAGAATTACATACTTAATTGTGACAACCCTCGTTACGGTTTACCGAATAACCACTGATTACCATTAAACTGAAACTGATTATGACTAATAACTGAACTGGTTAAAGTATTGAACTGACTGATTGAAATTTGAAACTGAATTAACTATGTATATCTGTTTAATTGTAATTCTATCTGTTTGGTTATTTGATTATCTGTTCGTGTCTTTGTGGTTAAACTGCTAATTGAAGGCCTTATCGGCGGTCGAATCCAAAACCGACTGATGTTTTATGATCATCATAATTTATGTGATTTTATGGTATAATTATCTGAAAACCGATTAGGTATGATTAAATTAGATTGAATTAAGCTTAATGTCAAGAGTTGCCTTAATTATCACCTTGCCATCCTAGTGGCCCATTATCTCAACCTTTTGAATTTCATTATACTTGAGACAAACCATTTTGCTCAGCCAAGACCCTTGTCTTTGCCGACCAAGGAAGAGAGAGAGAGAGAGAGAGAGAGAGAGAGAGAGAGTTGTTCTTGTGAATTTGGCTTGAAACCTTGAAGAATTATTTGGTAATTGAAGTGTAGATTGCTAATTAAGCTACCTCACCTTGTAATTGGAGCTCTAGGTAAAGAATTCAACCCTCTAATTGTGAGTTCAAGCTAATTCTTGCATGGTCCATGTCAATTGTAGAGCTAAGTCATGTTTTAATTCATACATGTTGGATCATGTTAGAATTTATGCATGCATGGTTATATTGTTGGATTTTGAGTTGATTTCATGGCAAATTGTCGCATGCATATTCATAATTTTGCAATAGTCCATGTTCTTATCTTGTTTTTAGGACAATTGGTTCATTAGAGCATGAAATTGGAGCTTTGAAATGGTTTAGATCCATGCATGTCATGTTGATAGCATGTTCATGAAAATTGGTTTCAAATTTAGTTGTTTAAACTACCCTTGGGCCTTGATTTTACAAATTAAGCTTTGAATCATGTTTAACTATGTGTTTATAAGAGTTTTCTAGAAAATTAGCCCAAGAGGATTGGTTTTGAAGCATTGGGACTTGATTTGAACTTGGAAGTTCAAATTTGGAAATTCTAGATTTTGAACTCCCGCTCGAGTGGGGAGACTTGCGCTCGAGCGGAAAAATCGAGCTCCTAGCATCTTGCACTGTGCATCAGTCCGCTCGAGTGGAGGATTGGATGCTCGAGCGAAGGACTGGGTGACACGCTCGAGCGGGCGTCTAGCGTGAATTTCACCTATCCAGTACTTTTTGGTCTGCTCGAGCGGATAAATTGACGCTCGAGCGTGGACCTTTGTTTGCATGTCCGCTCGAGTGAGGAAGTTAACGCTCGAGCGGGACTCTGTTTCACTGAAAATTATGAAAATGTTTTCTGAACACATCTTTGCGTCCTCACCCCATCCTAGGCATTCTTAGGCCTAGTTTAAGACATCTTAACGAGGATATAGATGTAGAACACACCAAGGCAAATTTAGAGATTAAGTTATTATCTTTCCCAACTGTGAAACTTAGTGTGTGTTCAATCTGTTAACTGTATAGGGTTGGCATCCCGAGGAGACGCTCTAGTTCATCAGAGCCCGTAACTCGTGAGTAACAATTGTGTAAAGATATGTTCAAATGATCATATTTTGAATGCCGAATCGACCACATCGAATCAATCGAATCGGGTACTATTTACTGAATGAATGTATGTCATTTATTTCTTAACTGTACCGTAGCATCCTTAGCACTCATCGTGTCGCTATCTTTATTCAGAGATCTCTCGCCGTTCCTCGTTGGAACCACTCATCGCATCGATTGATGGCCATCGTTATCGCTTGCTGGTCTATCGACTCATCATATCATTATGCTAATGGATGTACCACATATGACTGTTTACTGTACTAAACAACTGAATTACTGATTAAAATGAACTGCTTTCACTACTGTAAGGATATTCATTCTAAACCTCTTTACGCATTATGTTATTCACTGGGCTTTAGCTCACTGTTCATATATATTTGTAGGTATACAGGCACCGGACCAAAGCTAGAAGCGTCGGGGTATTTCCAGTTTTGTCAAGCCAACTTATGCGCCTCACTGCGAGGTTCCGAGTCTGCCAAGCTAAGGCTAGGGGTGTTAGTGTTCTCCCTCATGTACTGTTTTGTTTACTGTATAGACTGTATAGACTACACTATACTGGTTAATAGGGACTTGATCCCAGTTCTGAATGTTTGTAAATGTTTTGTATACTGTTCTGTACAAATGTATGAAAAATCTTTTTGGCATACAGATTGTCACAGCTCATTGGACATTATTTATTTACTGTAATGGCTTCCGCCATGGCCTACCGTTATCTTGTCTTTTGTTAAACAGCCTTGGTAATCTCAGACATGGCCTTCTGATGCTAAACCCATAGGGGCAGGTTTGGGTCGTGACATTAATGGACTTGACAATTCTTTATACAATGTGCATTTTGTAAAGAAGATGGCCAAGGAACTATGGAAATCTCTTGAATTGAAGTACAAAACAGAAGATACTGGTGCAAAGAAATTTGTTGTTGGACGTTTTCTGGATTTTAAAATGTTAGATTCTAAAACGGTGGTTGGTCAAGTCCAAGAAATTCAGTTGATCCTACATGATACCATAGTCGAAGGAATGATTCTGAGTGAATCATTTCAAGTTGCGGCTATTATTGAGAAACTTCTGCCAGCATGGAAGGATTTCAAAAATTACCTTAAGTACAAGCACAAGGAAATGAAGTTGGAAGAACTTGTAATGCGACTAAGGATTGAAAAGGAAAACCATAAATCCGAGAAGAAATTTGAGAACCACGTCATGCAGGTTAAGGCAAATGTTGTGGAACAAGGATAGAGTTTGAGGTTCAACAACAACAAAAAGAGAAAGCATGATGCCAAAGGGTTCAAGCAAGGCTTCAAAGGTGAGAACAAAAAAAAAAAAAAAAAAAAAAAAATCAATGGCAAGTGTTATTTATGTGGTGGTGATGGACATCGAGCAAAGGATTGTCGAAGCCGTAAGGATGAAGCAAGTTCTAGCAAGAAACCAGCACAAGCCAACATAACCGAAGGTTACAATCTTTTTAAGGATTGACAAACATCAATCTTTCTACAATAGTCTTTGAGGCTAACTTGGTGGGCAATCCTAAAAAATAGTGGGTGGATACAGGAGCAACCCGCCATATTTGTGCAGACGAGAAGATGTTCACAACCTACAAAATGGTGGAAAATGGTGAACAACTGTTCATGGAAAACTCCTCCACATTAAGTGTAGAAGGACAAGGAAGATAGTGCTAAAGATGACCTCGGGGAAGAAACTCACTGTCAACAATACCCCATGTTTTGGAAATTCGCAAAAATTTAATTTCTAGGTCATTGTTGATTAAGAACAAGTTTAGGCTAGTATTTGAATCTGAAAAAGTTATACTTACTAAGGTTGGGATATATGTAGGCCGTGAGTATATGACTGATGGTGTCATGACCCAAACCGGCCCCTATAGGTTTAGTATCATAACCGGCCAGTAATCCTGGGATTACCTAAAGCCTCTAAGACAAATTAACATAATATTAGGGACTAGCGGAAGCAAATAACAAATATACAACGTCCATTGAACTATGCAGACTTATGTGAGAAAGAAAAATTTTAAACTTTTTATATACATATACATATATATATATTATCCTTACGTCATTACACATGTACAGATTAGACAAAAAGGGACTTAGCCCTATTTACAAAATACACAAGACTTGTCTAACCAATCAAGAAAACAAAACTTAAACTTTAAATCACATAGCCATAGTCACTTGACATATTGTGAACCTCCACGGGAGGCATAAAGGTTGGTTGACAAAAGCTGAAATATAGGCCGTCAACTCTGGGCCTGGTCACGTGCCTGCTCACCTACATACATAATATAATAATAGTGAGCTAAAGCCCAGTGAATAATAACAGAGTAAAGACTTTAATGAATGATACCCATAACATATTTCAAGTCTCAGAGTAAATCAGAATCATACTCAGATAACGGAACAGAATCATAATTTTGTCCATATTCAATTCAGGTGTGGTGCATCCATTAGCACAAACATGTCTCTTTGGTCAAGCATATTAAGTACCGTAAAGGAACCTCCGGTACTGGGTAACATATCTCATACATCGGCCACGGTATTGTTTCCCAAAGTAGGCCTAGGCCACATGATATTTCCGGGTGAGGCCCGCCACAGATAACCCCTGTGCTAAGGCCTCATGACCATAAACCACAGTATTATGTCCCCTTGGGCGAGGGCCTCTGCTAAGGATACCATAATTACGTTTCAAAGAACATTAGACAATCATTCATTCATACAAAACATAGCATTTCAGAAAAACTTATCAATTCATATCATCAGAAAATAATTAAAGTCAAACATAACTTTACAGAGTTATTACTCATAGTGTTCTGGTGCTTGGTTCGTCCCTGCGCTTGACCCTACATAATTCATAACATATTGGGTCATATTACAATTCATTCCGTTCTTTAACTTGTTTAACATTCTTGGGCTCCTTTCATGTTCTTTAATTCATTTACAATGTTTAATGTATGCCTAAGACTGCTTTGAAATGAAAGACAACGGAAAACGAAGCATAGAACATCCTTTCAAAATTTCTGAAACAGGGCCCTCCGCTCGAGCGGACCCCTTTGGTCTGCAAAAGTACTGGTTGCTTGCAACTTACACTAGAGCGAGACTTTTGAGGCTCGAGCAAGGAGTCTAGTAAAACAAGGTGCGCTCGAGCGAGACTCTACACGCTTGAGCAGACAGGTCGAATTCTGGGTTTTTCCAGATTATGTTTAAGTTTCAAACTTGGTTCCAACCAATGTAATTAATATCATAAGACATATATATAACTTTCAACATGAATGTAAGGGCCAAATTTACAAAATTTGAATCTCATATTTACATAAATTCATCTTATAAACTTGAATCATATCAAACTCACTTCATAACTTCAAAGCCCATGCAAATTAATTTCCAACTTAAATATAGGCTTGATTTTCAACTTAAATAGTACAATTGATTATCAACTTCATGAAATTCAACATTATCATGCTTGCATGTGCCAAATAACCTTCAATTCGTTATGAAATGCATGTTTGTACTCAAATATGCAAACTCTTAAATAATCAAGAAAATATGATTCATTTTAAATCATTTACATCAAAACTTCTTTAATTTATAAATTAAGCTCATTGTTCATAAATCCATAAATTTCCAAAGCTTAATTCTTATTTCATCAAAACATGAAATCTATTATTAGAAATCTATGATGCATGTACAATTGAAATATCAAAACTTGTAGAACTTGTCCATGCATATAGAAATTAGACTCAATTCATGCATGATATTCCAAAACCAAACCCAAAGTAATTAATTTCTAATTTACCTTCATAAACTTGATCTTGACTCTAATTCTTCATTTTCCTGTCAATTCTCCTAGCAAACATTGCATATATGTAATTCTAATAAAACTAACTAATTTAATATATTCAACAACATGTTTAAATTAAATAAAACTCTTAAATTACATTATGTGCATGGATTAGAGATTAAAATTAAACCAATTTCCTTCCATAATTTTGAATCCAATTCAATTTCTCCATCATTTTAGTAATTCCTCTTAAATCATGAAATTGAAAATATAAACTCTTTTAAAGAAATATTTGCATATATAAAATTAGGATCAAAACTATTGATTTTATATTTTTTTCCAAGCAAATCATAATTTAATTCTTGAATTGCTCTAATTTAGATTTTTATTAATGTTCTTCATATCTAACCCAAATTTAAACTCATAATTTTTTTTACACATGAATTAAATCTAAAACTTTGAAATTCTAATATGCATGTAAGGATAAGCCTCAAACTCATGAAGAATAATAAAATCAAACTCAAACTAATTAATTTTTCCAAATTTATTTCCTTAAATCATAGATGTTTTAAAATATGTTTAATTTGAATCAAACTCTTAAATTACATTACATGCATGGGTTAATAATCAAAGTCAAAACCCATATTTATTCTTTAATTCCTCCAAATTACATGCATGTAGAAATAAGACCCAAATTCATGTAAGATATTCAACATCAAACAAAAAATAATCAATTTTCATATTCATTTTCATAACCATGAGCCTAGCTTTAAATTCTTACTCAAAACCAAATTTCTTGCAATTTACAAGAAATTGATCCCATAGTCTCCTTAATCTCAAGTATTATATATAGAGTCTACATGATTTGAGTATGAATTCCTTACCTTAAACTTTGATTTCAGAATTTATGGTTGATTTTCTCTTGGATCTCCAAGCCTCTTTACTTGCTTTTAAGGGATCTTGCCCAAATCTTAGAAGAATGAAGAGTATTTGGGGTCAAAAAGCTAGGGTTTTCGGACCTAGGGTGAGAGGAATGAAGAGAGGAGATAGAAGTGTGAAGAATGATTTAGAAAAATGCCTTTAAACTTGCTGAATTCGCGCAGTCCACTCGAGCGTCTCTTTTCCCGCTCGAGCATACTTGTTTCCAGCATAGATTTCAAAACTTCAAACGGGTATAACTCTCTCATCTTGACTCCGTTCTAGGTCGTTCTTGTGTCCAAATCAAAGCCCCGGAAATAAGCTTTCCAATGGTTCTAGCCTCACATCTAAGTTCAAAGTGTAAAAAAATAAAAGGGCAAAAGAGTGACGGCTGTTCATAGGAAAAATTATCCGAATTAAATTCTTGGTTCATTCCTACTTACCATTATGTTACCACTTCGATCAATGTCCCAAAATAAAACAAGGAGGTTCCAAATATTAAATTAAGTTTATTATCATCATCAATTTTTGTTTCGTAAATCACCAAGGCCCTCAATTTCGAATCAAATCCAAAATCCTTGTCGATAAATTTCATATTCAAATTGGATACCTCGTAAATAGATTTAATTCATAATAATCATAATTTCTCAAGCCTTTTAATATAATTAAACATACAAATTTATATCGAACACATAATCACATACGTAATTAAGTATATTACAGGTTGGGTTATTACAGATGGGCTCTTTAAGCTCAATGTGATAACTGGGTACCAACTATTGCTTCTAATAATAAGAGCACATCATTTGCTTATATTGTTGATTCTGCTCATTTATGACATAGTAGATTAGGACGTGTAAATTATGATTCTTTGCATAGACTTGTTAATTGAGAATGTTTACCTAATTTTAATTTTGATCCTAATCATAAATGTGAAGTATGTGTTGAAGCTAAAATGACTAAAGTATCATTTAATAAAATCGAAAGAAGTACTGAACCACTAACTTTAATTCACACTGACATTGTTGATTTAAAATTTGTGCAAACTAGAGGTGGTAAAAAATACTATATAACTTTTATTGATGATTGCACTAGATATTCGTATGTGTACTTATTGGCCTTAGAAGCTTTTAAGCTATATAAAGTAGAAGTTGAAAATTAATTCGGCAAAAAGGTTAAGGTTGTGAGAAGTGATAGAGGCGGTGAATATGATACATCATTTGATGGGTTATGCTCAGAATTTGGTGTCATTCACCAAACCACTGTACCTTATTCTCCTAAGTCAAATAGAGTGGCTGAAAGGAAAAATCGCACTCTTAAAGAGATGATGAATGCCTTGTTGATAAGTTTGGGAGACTATTTTATCAGCAAATTATATCCTAAATAGGATACCCCACAAGAAAACTAACCAAACACCCTTTGAAATATGGAAAGGTCATCGACCTTCTTATAATTACTTAAAAATGTGGAAATGCTTGGCAAAAGTGACGGTTCCTAGTCCTAAAAAGACTAATATTGGACCAAGAACTATTGATTGTGTATTCATTGGTTATGCAAATAATAGTAGTGCATATTAGTTTTTGGTATTTAAATCAAGAATTCCCGATATACACACAAATACTATTATCAAGTCAAGAAATGCATCATTTTTCGAACATATCTTTCCTTGGAAAAAGGATGAAGAGAATCAAATTCCTGTAAATGTAGACACAATGGCTGAACAAGCCGAGTCGTCTGAATTGGAAGATTCAAGTTTTAATAAACGAACTTTTAATGACACCATGGAAAATGGAAAAAACTAACAAGAAGATGAGCCTAGATGTGGAAAGAGATTAAGGAAATCTAAGTATTTTGGTCTAGATTTTCTAACTTTTCTGTTAGAAAATGAGCCTCAAAGCTTTAAAGAAGCGATGTTAGGTCCTGAACGTCTTTTATGGAAAGAAGCTTAAATGGTGAAGTTGAATCCATTCTACAAAACCATACTTAGAAGTTAGTTGATCTTCCTCCACAGTGCAAACCACTTGGATACAAGTGGATTTTCAAAAGGAAGATGAAAGTAGATGTCACGACCCAACCCCAGGAGCTTAGGGTTAAAATTACAACTTACTAACTTTTTATATTTATAGCAAATTAAACTGCGCAAGTGGAAATAAAAATAATTAAACAGGAAATTACTCCATTTTACTATTTTAATAAGAGAAAATACATTTATAGGGATTTTATTAATTTATTATTCAGTGACCGACCCCGAATAGAACAAAAGAGAGTAAAAATACAAACAAAAAAAAAAAAAAAAGACGCAATAGTGGTTCAATATCAATCCTCGTGCGTGTTCCATTATGTGAGATTATAGGTTTCCCGTACATCTCGTCACCTGAAAGGGTAACAACTATAAGCACACAGCAGAATGAGAAATATTATGCCAAAAGTATAGAGAATACAAAATAACCATGGATAGTTAGTTAGGCCAAAATATTTACATCACTCAATTTGGTAAATAAATCATTTAAGTGGCAGAAACTGAAATACATAAATTATGTAAATAAATAACCATAACCACGGTACAGAACAGAACAAAACAGAGGTCACATAAGTGACAATCAGAACAGAGGTCAATGGATCCATGACAAACAGAGGACCACAAAGTGGCCAAATAGAGGCCAATGGTTATTTAAGTTCCCCAAGGCGTGGAACTCCCATGATGGTACTTACAAAACATAATTGTTTATAAGGTCATAGTCAAGTATTCTTTAAAATTTAAACAAACATATCCATGAATTTCATTTTAACAAATAGAGTTTAGAAATTAATCTACGTAATTAAAATATTTATGAAACATAACTTGTATTAATATAACTAATAAAATATAACTTGTATAAAATAAATTATGGTAAGTCAAAACATACGTAAAATATATTATGGTAACTCAAGGTATAATATAGCTCATCTTAATATTGATCCTTAGCCTTATTCCACCATCACAACCTTCCTACTATAAGTTTCCTACTTTCAGTAACTTACGTGCCTCTTTCTCTTTTTTTTCCTTTCTTTTTTTCCTCCCACAAGTTTGATCAACTCCTCCCTATTTATAGGGAGGTAAAAACATTATCAGGCTAACACGTAGCCAGCACGAATCCTTCCACAGATTTGATCATAACTCACCTTGGATTTGCTCATTATTAACCATAGATTTATACTTATCTTAGTGAATATTTATGGTAATTACACTTTTGTCCAGTTTCCTAGCATAACTATATAAATAAATTAATCCCTAATTAAATTACACTTTATCATATATTAACAGAAAATTAATTAATTATTTTACTTACCACAACCACTATTATTATTATTGTTATCAATATTATTATTCATTTACTCTTACTTTTATATTTATGTATTTACTATCTTTAACTCTAATTTGGCCCAACTAGTGTTATAATTTCATATTTCTGTTAAATTGGCCCCAAATAATAATCCCTAATTAATCCCATATTTGATAATCCAATATCAAATTAGATTCTGTATTTATTATTATTTATTTAATAATATATTATCACATACATTCACAATTATATATAACTATAAGTATTTATGTGATATTTAATTAAACGTTCAGGGTGTCACAGTAGATGAGTTAATTGATAAATATAAGGCTCGCATTGTAATTAAGGGGTATAGACAAAAGAAAGGTCTTGACTACTTTGACACTTATTCCCTTGTAACAAGAATAACATCCATTCGCATGTTGATTGCTATAGCAACTTTATATAATCTTGAAATACATCAAATGGATGTTAAGACTGCCTTCTTAAATGGAGATTTAAATGAAAAAAAATTACATGGAACAACTGGAGGGATTCAAAGTTCCTGGCCAAGAGAAGAAGGTTTGTAGACCTGTCAAATCCTTATACAGATTAAAGCAAGCACCGAAACAATGGCATGAGAAATTTGATCATGATATGATTTCGGATGGGTTTAGAATAAACGAGTGTAACAAATGTGTCTATGTCAAAAATACCGATAAAGGTTATGTCATCGTTTGTCTCTGTGTAGATGATATGTTCATTATTGGTAGTAATATAGAAATGATAAAGTATACTTAGAAATTGTTAAACAAAAGGTTTGACATAAAAGATATAGGAATAGCAGATGTAATACTTGGAATGAAAATTTCTACACCATCTGATGGATATGTCTTATCCCAGTCTCATTATGTTGAGAAATTTCTGAAAAAAATCGAGAAGCATGACAACCGTCTTGCGATGACACCTATAGATGCTAATGTTCATTTATTAAAGAATACATGAGAAGACATATCACAATTAGAATACTCTCAAATCATCGGAAGTTTGATGTACTTAATGAATTGTACACGGCCTAACATAGTCTTTACAGTCAGCAAATTGAGTAGGTACACAAGTAATTCAGGGAAGGATCATTGGATAACTATAATTAGGGTGCTTAGATATCTAAGACATACCCAAAATTATGGATTGTATTATACAAAATATCCAGTGGTACTTGAAGGGTATAGTGATGCGAATTGGATATTGGATACCAATGACTCAAAGTCCACTAGTGGATATGTCTTTACTTTGGGAGGCGTAGCAATCTCTTAGAAGTCCTCCAAGCAGACTGGCATTACAAGGTCCACAATGGAATCTGAGTTTATTGCTTTGGATAAAATAGGAGAAGAAGTAGAGTGGCTTCAAATTTCCTAGAAGATATTTTGATGTAGCTAAAGCTCGTGTCAACTATATGCATACACTGTGACAGCGGAGCAGCAATAGGACAGGCACAGAATCATATGTATAACAGCAAGTCTCGACACATTCGTCAACAACATAACACCGTTAGGCAGTTGCTCTTAAATGGTATAATTACCATTGACTATATAAGGTCTAGAGATAATATTGCGGATCCGTTAACAAAAGGGCTTGTTAAAGAGTAAGTGTTTAGTTTATCAAGGAGAATGAGATTTGAGCCTATTAACTAAGAATCGCCATAATGGCAACCCAACCTAGAAGACTAGAGATCCCAAGAACTAGGTTTAATAGGACAACCAAATTGTGGAGATTCCTCGATCAGTAGAGAGGTTCACTCTTCTACCCATTTATATGATAAGAACCCTACAACGTTGTCAGGATAAGCTTTGCTTTTAATGATTCTTTTATTTTGGTTATCCAAGTAGAGTGTGGCAGGACGTTCTTAATAAAAATCACCTATATGAGTGTGAACTTAACCAATTCTACAAGAATTGAAAGGCTGAATTCTCTAAAGCGTTCACTAAATCAGGTATTGTTCAGGGCCAAAATAAACACAACCGTAGAACGAGACTGTGTCTGGTAATACTTTGTGTGTAATCTATTGTCTTGGCTTACACAATGGCTGAACAGTTCAAGGCATCGTGTCCACTAGACAGCTAATAAGTCCGATAGGTTTTCAGTAAGGGAGGTTCAAAGCCAAAAGCTATCTATCCCGAAGCAAGGTATCTCCTTAATGTACTCTCTTGCATTTTTCGCATATTGTTACATGTTTGTTTTCGTCAACTCCATTCATGTGGGAAATTGTTGGAAAATTTTGAGTTTTAGGCTTATTTTTGGGCCATTTTGAGCACAAATTGAAGCGGGACCCATGCATCATTTGAGGTGGGTCCAAATGGTGATGCATTCTTTGCCACGTGTTGAATCATGTCTCGAAGACGGTTCGTCCAAAATATTTTCAGGTGAATGGGAAGTTGATGTCATTTTTGGATTCGTGAACATTGAAGTTGAAGAGACAATATAGGTTTGCTTATTAAATGACTTGTCCCACATTGAAACAAAGTAAGACTTTATATGAGTATGTAAACTCTAGATTGGCATACTTGGGATGGGCTTCAAGAGGCACTCTAAGTTTTGTAAGGAGAGGAGTTATGGATAAAGTGGGTTTAACTCAAAATCCACCACACACGCGCATGCGCGGCTTCGCTATCATCCATTCAACGAGCCGTGCCGGCGCGGGTGAGTGGTGTGGGTTGTGGGTTGTGGGTTGAGTCCTAATTTTAATTTTTTGAACAAAATTCATTTGAATTTTTTCACAAACCTTTGCGGGAAAATTCAAAATTTCGAATTAAATTCAATTTTTTTACAGGAAACTTTCGAATTCAAACCCGAATAGTGGCATCCCTTCCTTCTCCGGTCACCTTTCTTCACTCCAGCGGTTTCCAGATTCGCATATGTTCAGAGGGTTTCCAAACCCATCCGAACAATCACTGTCTTACCTATAAATTCATACATTCTCCAACCAATTCATTCGTTCGTTTTTCTCGTTTTCTTCAATGCATACTCTTCTGCATATTGTTCTTCTATTTTTCCTATAAGAGAGATTACAACACAGTCTGTTAGCCAAACCCAGATTTGTAGTGCTACAATTCTGGGATATAACCCCTGTTTGGTATAACTTATTTCCAACTTATTTAAGCTTTTAGTATAATTTAAGCTATTTTGGTGTGTTTGGTTTAGCTTAATAATACAAATTATAGCTTTTTTTAAGTAAAAAATTAGTTTTTTCTTTGATTGGAGAAGAGAAGCTTTTTGGAACAGCTTAACTGGGCAGCTACAATTTGAAGGGCAAAATGACTTAAATGCCCCTCACAATTTCAAGTAATTACAAGTGTACCATATATATAAATCAAAAAACTCTCATTTTTGTCTCTTAAACAAAGCTGTCTGGTGATTTCTGGCGAACATGAACTAGAGATCTCTCTCTTCTCTCTCTCTCTCTCTCTCTCTCTGTGCTATATCTATGGCATCGAACCTAGGGTTTTTCTTCGTTGGGTTCGGAGGGTGGATCGCGATTTCCAGCGAACATGAACCAGAGATCACGACAGATCGCGGTAGATCTCTCTTCTTCTCTCTTCACGATTGCGATCACCACGTTGCCGCTGTACCTTCGTTGTCATCGTCCTCCATGTCGCTGCTGTACCTTCATTGTTGTCCCCCACGTCGCGATCGCCACGTCGCCGATCAGATCTCTCTCTCTCTCTCTCTCTCTCTCTCTCTCTCTCTCTCTCGCCGATGAGAACTCTCTCCGATTAGATTTCAGTATTTTTTTAATAAAAAAATAATAATAATTAAGCCATTATTATTAATAATTTTAGTATTAATTATTAAAATTCAAAAATTAATAATTTTAGTATTTTTAGTATTAATTATTTTCGTATTAATTTCAGTATTTTTATATTAATTAATACTAATTAATAATTTTAGTATTAATTGATTACAAAAAGTGATTAATTGCCACTAATTAATTTATAATGAAATAATTTTATACTAATTGGTTTATAATGAAAAAATGAAAATAAATATTTATAATGAAAAAATAAAAATAAGCCATTAATTGACACTAATTAATTTATAATGAAATAATTTTATCAAATGTATAAATTTTTATATTAATTGATACTAATTAATACTAATTGTAATGAAAAAAAATGGACACCTAATTCATTTATCATGAAAAAATGAAAAAAATTATACTAATTGATACTATTTTTAATTTTAGTATTAATTGATACTAATCAAACCATTAATTGACACTAATTAATTTGTAATGAAAAAATGAAAAAAAATTATACTAATTGATACTATTATTAATTTTAGTATTAATTGATGGTAATTAGCCATTAATTGACACCTAATTCATTTATAATGAAAAAATGAAAAAAAATTATACTAAGACCATCTCCAACGGTGAACCAAACCCAGTATCAGATTCAAATTTTGATGAAAAACTCACTTTTTCAAGCTCCAACCGTTGCACCAAAGTCATATCAAAATGAGAATTCAGCAAACAAAACATCAAACTGAGACCAAGACACAGATTTTACCAAATCACTGTTACTGACCGTTGAAAGTGGTACACCGGTCAACCAACCGGTTGCTCGGCCGGTTGACCAACCGGTCAACCGGTTCTCTTTCAGATAACTAGGTTCAAACAGGTCAAAAGGTTCAAACAAAATAAAAAAAAAATTAAATCTTACCGGTCGACCGGCCGGTCGACCGACCGGTTGACCAACCGGGCGACCCTTCAAATTGAGGCTGAATCAAAGAAGCAGCTTTCTCTCGCAACCAACAATCGTCTTCTCCATTAGCTCCAGCCGCAGATTTCTCTCTCTACAACCCAAATATGATGCATAGGTTATCCTCAGTGAGGTCTTTAACGGCTACACTGTTCAAAAAGAAGACACAGTGTGCTGCTTTCTCAACTTGGGTATTGCTCTGTTCTTGGGTATAGATATGGGAATTGCAGAATTTCTGAGTAATCTTTGGATTATTCTTTGTTTTAGATATGGTGCTTCGTTGGAATTTATATATAAAGGGTAATCTTTGGGTCGTTCTTTGTTTCATATATGGTGTTTAGTTGGAATTTAAATAAGAAATGAAAAAAAAAAAAAAAAAAAAAAAAAAAAAAAAAAAAAAAACCAATTATTCTCAAGCTGCTTCTTTGGATCGTTCTCTTTCATGAAATCTTATTACATTTACTTATGTATCTTTTTGAAGAGGAGAAGAAATGGTGATTCAAAAAAAAATAAAAATTATGGCCTTATCGGTCGACCAACCGGTCGACCCTTCCCTTTTGATGCTCACCGTTGGAGCAAGCCATATCAAACTGGGAAAATGGTGATTTTTTTACTCAGATTTGGTGAAAAGTTTGGTGAACCGTTGGAGATGCTCTAATTGATACTATTTTTAATTTTAGTATTAATTAATGCTAATTAAACCATTAATTGACACTAATTAATTTGTAATGAAAAAATGAAAAAAATTATATTAACTTTTGTAATACTAATTATATTAATTTTTATTAATGAAATAATTTTTTTTAAATTAAAACTGAAAAAAAATGACAAAATAATCATTTTTATATCATATAAGGGCAAAAAGGACAATTACACAGTAAAAAGTTATTTTATAGCTTATTAACCAAATACTACTCTGCTACTTAAATTTATAATCCCACAGCTGCACCAAACATGTTAACAATTTATGTTCACGACTATAAGCTATAATCTGTTAAGATATAATCTATAATCACTTATACACAGCTCTACCAAACGGAGCGGGGCCATAGTCATTCCATCCTGGGAGATTGGCGTCATCTATTCTTGAGCACTGTAGTGAGGACGCAACGATTTTAAGGAAAGTGCGTCCAACATACGCCTTGACTTTCCTTTACTTCTGCATTTCGATTCTTCAATAACCTATAAGTTTTATTTATTTAAATTAATTTACAATGTGTGTTCTTGTTCTAGTTTTATACTTGAACAAGAAATTTCTTTTCTGGGTTTCAAAGATAATTTACATTCTGAAATTATTTTTAAAATTTTATTAATCGTTATTTTATTTTTAAATACACATAGTTCGCTACTTTAATAAATAGTTTCCTACAGTAGTTACCAAGACTTATGTTAAATAATTGGGTAAATTACACTAACCTCTCTTAGGATTTTAAAAAAAAAAAAAAAAATACAGTAAACGTCATGATTTCATCATAATTTTGCTAACTTTCCTTTTAATAGGTTAAATAGACCGAAATAAAATACAAAAATAAATAACATAAAGTATACATTATGAATTTTTTTTAAAAAAAATTATCCATATAACTAGTAAATTATTCATGAAAAAAAGATTAAATGTTATATAAATTAAAATCTCAAAAAAATTCAATATAATTATATCAAAATTATAAAATTTATTATATTTTTTAAGTCTCAATGGAAAACAGTATAATTTCCTCTAAAAAATTTATATATAAATATACAGATACATACATAGAAGGCGAGCATATATATATATTTTTAATTAGAATAATGCTATATGTATTAATTGATATATTAATTAGTGTATTAATTGATGATGTGATATAATTTAAAAAAAATTTAATATTTATAATGTGAATAATGGGTAAAATTAATAATAATATTATAACTAATATTGATACATTAATTAATATATGTAACATTATTATTTTAATTATTAAATGCATCCACCATTAAATGCATCCACCTTGTTAGGCCAGCTGCCTGATCAAGCATTAGTAAATGCTTCTATAGTTTCTACAAGGCATTCTTTCATTGCCAGTTCTCTCAAAAAACATACACCAAACACTCTTTGGGAGTGTTTGGCAATAAAAAAAATTGGGTGGTTTAGGTTAAAATTCATAAAAAGATAAAATAATTTAAAATAGTTAATAAGATAAAATATTACATTAAATTCATAATTATTTCACTTTTTTTTTCACAAACATCACATCTAACTATAAAAAAATTTAATCATTTTTCCAAATATAAAATTTTTAACCTACTAAAATAATCAAAAATTAAAATAATCTACTGAAATAACAATTTCTCAAACGAAGCCTTTATACAAAAACTTGTGGACAACAATCCAGTGGGCCCCTATTCTCACATGCTTTATTGATTCAAAGTCATGCTATGACGATCTCAATCTGTTTCCTCCTATCCACTTTAATCATGCTTTTTTTGGGGGGTAAGTACTCTCATCAAATACGGTTCGTTTTAAAATATTAATCTCTTAAATTATTTTTTATTATATTAAAATATTAATTTTTTTTTCACAAATTAATAATTAAAATAATATAAATTTTTTATTTTATCTTTCTTTTAAATTTATTAACAACACAAAAAGTACAATTATGATAATTAATATTTTTTAAAAATATACTATCAAAAAATAATTTTAAAAAATTAATATTTTTAAAATACAATAATTATACTATTAAAAAAAAGTTAAAATCCTCAAAAGAACTATTATTTTAAGACGAGGGGGGTATTATACAATATTAAAGGATTTTTGTCCACGTCTAACAATATTTGTCATTAAATTTGTATTGGTTAAGGGTGTGCAGCGGATATACCAATTCGTCAAAACCGACTGAACTGATCCAATCCGCCACATTTTGGACGGATGCGTGATGACGAGCGGACGGTTGTGGATTGATTTTCTCCAATCCGCCAAACTGGCGGACGGATGGTGGATTTGAGATTCCTTTAGCAGCAACCAAACTGCCAAACCACAAACACCCCTAGTAATTTATAAGATTTTATATTTTCAGTTTGTTTAAATATTCTGTTTGTGTTTTTAATTAAAAAAGAATTTAAATATTCTGTTGAAAAAAAAATTTCAACTTGAATATCATTTTTGAATTGAAAAAAATATACGTATTATTTATCTATATTTTTTGGTTTTTAAATCTATCTTTAAAAATAATAAATAGAAAATATGGTATATGTTGGTTGGTTTTTATTTTCAAAAACAGATATAGATGTAACAATACAGAGATATACAATATCTACTACTGCTCTATTCATGATTTTGGTGGTTTGAATTATTTTTATATTTTAAGAACCAATTGTAATACTTTATGTGGATGAGGCATACTGTGATTATAGTATGTGAATGAGGCATGCAGTGATTGTGATATTCTAAAGTTTCAAACTTTCTTGTTTTGAATGAGACATGTAGTGATTATAATATTTCTTTAAATCATTGACTGTAATACTTTTTTTTTTTTTTTTTTTTTGAGGAAATGCACAAGTTGAATTATGTTGAAAATTTATAAAATTTTCAACCGCCAAACTAATTCGCATCTATCCACCAAACTGCCAATCCGCTCAATCCACATCCGCCGGATTGGCAGACGGATGCTGATTGATTTTCTCCAATCCGCCAATCTGGCAGACGAATGGCGGATTGGAGGTTCCATGGCCACAACCGACCCGCGCCCACCCCTAGTATTGGTCACATATCTTTTATGAAAATATGTTATAAGGGGGCTAGGTTGGAGAGAAACAATTAGATGGTCCAATTTGTTTTACAGTTCCGCTACATAGCTCAAAAGTTTCGAGCTCAAAATCAGTCCGAATCCAAAACGACGTCGTTTTGAAATAGATTTTTTTTTTTCGTCCTTTCCGAGCACCAGAAGAAGGTAGAAGAAGAAGAAGAAAAAGAAGAAAGAAGATGAGGAAAGGAGTAGAGAGAGAGAGAGAGAGTGTGGTTTTTTTTTATTTTTTTTCTTTCATCCTTTCATTAACTGGAAATCAAACCAAAAATCATCATCAACACAACAGAAAATCAAACCAAAAATCATCATCAACACAGCACAGTGAGAGAGAGAGAGAGTGGAATTTTTTTTTTCATCTGTTCCATAACTGAAAATCAAACAAAAAATCATCATCAACACGGCAAAAATCATCATCATCAACCAAACACATCATCATCATCACACATAAAGATTAACCAAAAAACAAACCTACAATAGAGATCAACCTATAACAACCTCAGATCGATTCGTTAAACCAATCAATTATCTCTCGACATCGCTAAATCGAACCGATAATGACTGATAAGTGAACTGGATGAACTCTTGAAGATCGAATGGAATCAAAATCAAATTGAATGAGTAATCTATTGAATTGCATATTGTATCTGTTTGCTTGAATGATTATCTGTTTGAGCTTATGTGTTTAAACTGCTAATTGAAGGCCTTATCGGCGGCCGAATTAGGAACCGTTTGATATTTTAGACTCAGTAGAATATTTCTGATTTTATGGTATATTTATCTGAAAATTGATTAGGAATGATTAAATTAGATTTAAAACGAGTTAATTGCAAACTTGGGCTTAATTACAATTAGACCACACCAGTGGCCCACTATCTCACATACATTGAGTCTTCATTTGATCAACACAACATTTCCTCAGCCATTTCCTTGCCTCCACCGAATATAGAGTGAGAAGGAGAGAATTGAGGGAGTTTTAGCTCATCTTGTAGGAATTTGCTTGGAATTGGTGCATCAATTGCCATATAGTGCTTCCATTCTTGAAATACAAGACTTAGGTGAGTGAAATCATCATCTCCTTGTTGTTTTTAAGTTCCATCTTGCATGTATCATGATTATAGGGAAGTAAGTCATGAATTTGCTCATAAATAGTGAATTGAAGCTTGAATGTTGCATGCATGGTCATTTGGCATATTTTGAAGTTGAATTCTTGGAGAATTATACATGCATGTTCATGTTTGAGCTAAAGTCCATGTTTCCATTTTGTTTTCCAAACTACTGAGCTCATTAGAGCAAGATTTGAAGTTGATTTTGGTCTAAAATTCATGCATGTTGTTCTTGAAAACTAGTTCAAAATTGGGTTTAATTGGAACATCCTTGGGCCTTGATTTCTTAAATTGAGCTTTAAAACTTGTTATCCTATGTGTTTAAAAGAGTTTTCCAGAAAATGGGCCCAAGAGGATCGATTTTGGTATCCCAAACTTGAGTTTCGAACTCGTAACACGCCTGGTTTTCCAGATTTAGGTCCGCCGAAGGAAGTACCGCCGGCGGAATTCATGCTCCCAGCATTTCTTCGACTTGTTTTACATTCCGCTCGAGCGGAGAGTTTAGCTTCGGCGAGAAATCGCGATCCAAAGATCTTGCATCGTTTCATCACCGCGAGTGAAGGAATGTGCGCTCGAGCGGAGGATTGTGTGTCACGCTCGAGCGGGGAAGTTGATGCTCGAGCGGGGACCTTTATTGGCTTTGTCCGCCGAAAGGGAAACAAGGCCGAGTGAGGCCCTGTTTCAAAATTAAACCGATTCAGGCACATCTTTGCATCCTCATCCCATCCTAGGCATTCTTAGGCCTAGTTTAAGGCATCTTAATGAGGATTTAGACATAGAACCACACCGAGAAAATTTAGGGATTTAATTACATCCTTCCGTCTGTGTACTTAGTGTGTGTTTTATTTGGTTTACCGTTTAGGGTTGGTTTCGGGACGCCATTTAGTCGCTATTGGCCCAATCTCTGTGAGTAATGTGATTGTAAAGATATGTTCAAATGGTTATATTTTGAATAATCGAATCGAACTTTTATTGAATCGATATTGTTTATTGAATGAATGTATGTCTGTATTTTAATCAGACAGGCATCCTTAGCACCCATCGTTATTGATATTCTGAGCTCTGACGGTTTCCTTGTGAAACCATACTGTTTATCGATTGATGGCCATCATTCTTTGTTCAGTATGTCTTGGCCGGTCCTTTCTGGACCCTCATGTTTATAGGCTAATGGATGTACCACATATGACCGATTGATTTAAATCTTGATTGATGAAATCTTGAAAGATTGAAATCAGTATAATGAATTGATTTCATTATTGAAGGACATTCATTCATAACCTCTTTACGCATTATGTTATTCATCGGGCTTTAACTCATTTGCTTATATATATATAGGTAGGTTCAAGAACTGCATCCGAGCTAGGAGCGTGGGATTGGTCCCCAGTTTTGTCAAGCCAGCCTATGTGCCTCTTTGCGAGGTTCCGCGTTGCCATGCTATGGCTTGGGGCGTTTTTATTGTCCCCACCTGTCTCCTTACTGTTTGTACCGTTGTATAGACCGTTCTTCGCTTTCTTTATCTTGTTCAGGGATTGATCCTGTCGATTTGTAAATGATTGTATAGACTACATATGGATTGTACTGTTTTTGGCATACAGATTTACACAGCTCAATGGACACTAGTTATTTACTGTATTGGCTTCCGCCAGCTCAGACTGTTTGATGTTTAACTGTTTCAGAGGGCCTTGGTAATCTTGACATTGGCGATTCTGATGCTAAACCCATAGGGCCGGGTTTGGGTCGTGACACAACCAAAAAAAATATATATATATAAAAATCCATCCAACACATCAAAATCAAAAATCAAAATCAAAAAAACAAACCAAATCTATACAAATCTACCATCACCGTCCGTCGAGCACGTCTCGCACCGTCACCATCTCCATCTCTTTCTTCCTTCTAGCTCTCTCTCTCTCTCTCTGTTTGTGTGTTCGCCCCTCTCTTTCTTTTTCCTTCCACTCTTTCTCTCACTTTCTCTCTTCCTTTTCAGATATAAAGGTGAAAAAAAAAAATTTGCCAAAACGACGTCGTTTTGGCATTCGGAGAGATTCAGGCCGTTGCAATTTCGAGCTCTCATGCATTTTCCTTTGTTTTATGGGCCTTATTTTGATAATTCGAAATATTATTTTCTAGGCCTTTTAAAAAAAAAAGTATACGCGTCAAAAATCAATTTTTGGATAGTGGTAGTCACTTAATCAGATTTCATTTGCTTGAAAAGAAATAGATGAATTATTTTTAAAATTATGTTGTTCGTTAATTATTTTTTAGATAAATATATTCTGATCAAGTAACTTTCGATTTTCGATCAATTTAATTTTTTATTTAAATAATCTACTCGATTGAGCCTATCACATAAATGATTTGATTGTGAAGATGAACCCGAAATGAACCCACAGTGAACTGGGGTGGACTGTCCAGACTGGGGAAGATCTAGTTCTATAGTATGTTTAACTAACATGAATTTTGTTAATTAATATTTTTTAAATCCTCAGATTCATATTAAGACGTCGGATATGAATTGTATAAAGAGAATTTCTTTAGTAATTTTAACACTTTTGCATTTTACTTAACTAAATAGACCAGAAAGGTCAAAAATATATATATATATATATATAATTGAAAAAAAGTATAGAAATGACAAAAATAAATAAATAAATAAGAAACTACAAATGTTTGATTTTTTGGACTTTTTTTTTATTGAACTCTCTTTTGGATTTTTTAATTTTTTTCTTATAATTTTTATATTTATTACACAAAAGGATTTAGAAAAATTAAATTTTGATATAATTTTTAAAAAGGATCATTAACAATAATTATTTTTTAAAAAAAATTGAATGACAAGCTTGTGGCTATGTTTTCTGTGGAACAAATGGGGTAATGCCATTGCTTGCACTATATAAATGATAGGTAGTATCTCAAATTTGGCATACGTTGATATTAGGCTTAACCTAGTTATTTTAATTCTAATTTTTTAAAAGTTTTAAATTTCAAACTTGCCAATTTAATCCAATATATATGAGTTATTAATTTTTTAATTTTTGTCTTGAGTAGATATTGACAGGGATAGGCCCACAAGGACCACGGCCCACCATGAGTAAACCCAAGCCCACCATTTAGACCCCATTGCACAACCCGGTCAATAAAACCCGGTACAGCTGGAGGCCAACTGAGCAGGAAAGGCCAATGATGCTCGGACACGTGGCGGGTGCGAGCAGCCATGTCAGACAAAAGATCTCGCAGTTATTGCCACAGCACATCACCATTAATGCAACCCATCACAGCATTTATTGCGACAACACCCCTCAGCCGAAATGGCGCCCCCTCACCCTGAACAAGACGAACCACGGCGTAAAATTTCGGCGGGGAGGTCAGAACGGCTAAGACAGCAAAATGATTACCAGAGGATATAAGTCAAACTGGAAGACAAGAAGAAAGTTAAGTTTTCTATCCTCTCTCTCTCTCTACATTTTGGTCCATCACCTTTTCTAATTCATACACCGGAGGGTTCGCCGGGGGACTACCCCGTTCCCCGATTGAACTTGCTTGCAGGTTATCCAGTGGGCTTGAGGAGCTTGGATCGGTCTAGCCCATTCACCAGACTCATCAGATCATCGGTTGGCGCCGTCTCAGGGAATCCGGTTTGTCCGCGGCCGCCATTGTGTTCATTGTCACGAGACCCTTTTTCCAAAGAACCTTTTTCACCCCACCCGTCACGTGTATGGTAACGACCAGATCCATGGCTTCCCACCATAATGCTGCCGATCACCAGACCGACCCTCCCAATCCAAACAACCCACCACAGTACTTCATCGAGCTCACCAATAGCATCAACCGAATGGCCGAACAAAACCAGGCCTTAATCAATGCTCTGCTCTAACGGAACCTCCCTATTCCTCCACCACCTCCAAATATTCCACCCCATCCAGAACAAGTTCCGGGCCATACTGTCCCACAACCCAATCCTCTTAATTCGAGGGGCTTGCAACTCCCTCACCCACATATACACCCCCCTCCTCCACCCCCACGTCCATCATTCATAGCTCCAGCTCCCGAGGGAGAAGCTAGCAGCATCCAACATCTGTCTCCCTCTGGTGGTGACAATATTCCCCTTTGGGACGCTGAACTCCGAGCCATGAAACTCCAACTCCAAGGGGTCATGCAGAACATCCAACATAAGCCCTCCACTACAGCAAACTCCCCATTTGTCGCCTCCATCCGAGACAAACCCCTACCCCCCAAGTTCAAAATGCCTACCATCGACCCCTTTGACGGAACAACCGACCCCGTCGACCACCTGGAGACCTACCGTACCCTCATGATCCTCCATGCTTTCCCTGACGAAATCATGTGCCGAGCCTTCCGTGACCTTTGAAGGGTCGGCTCGGCTATGGTTCACCTGGGCCACCAGATTCGGTCTCCACATTTCAACACCTCGGTGACTCCTTCCGAGCCACTTTATCGGGGCCCAACGCCCGGCGATGTCCGGCGACCCAACTCCTCAACATCCGCTGACCGAGAGTCATCACTGACTTTTGTCACTCGCTTCAACACCAAGCCTTACAAGTTCTTTGAAAATGACGATAAAGTCATCCTCACAGCCTTCATGGCTGGTCTGTGGTCATCCGATTTCCTCTTCTCCCTCTCTAAGAACCCCCCGACATCCATGGCGGCCTTGCTCTCCAAAGCCCAAAAGTACATGAACGCCGAGGATTCTCTAGCTCGGCGGAGACTCAACAACTAAATATCGACCCCAGAGAAAAGAGAAAAGACCAAGAACCCAAGAACACCCAAGATCATAACCAAACATCCCGCTTATGCCGACCTCCTCGCGCCGGCCGACGACACGATCGAGACCCCGGTCGGTTCGAGCGATATACACCCCTCAATACTCCCATGGAACAAGTTCTTAACCAGATCCAACGGGATTACCCCCTCAAGTGGCCTCTTCCTCCGCGGAACCCTTCCAACCGTAAAGACCAGTCCAAATATTGTCGTTTCCACCAGGACCATGGCCATAACACCGACGACTGCATCAGTCTCAAGGATCAAGTGGAGACCCTCATTCGCCAGGGGCGTCTAAGCCGATTCACAGACACCCGCCCTCAGCAGAGGCAAAGGACCGAGCCCCACAGAGACAAAAACAGGCACACCCCTCCACGGTGACCAGCTCAACCAAACCACGGACATGATCGACCCCCCCAACAACCTCGATTTCAAGGCAATCCACCTCCGCCAGTTGGTGAAATCAGAGTCATTTCAGGTGGTCTTGCTTGTGGGGGGCCATCTCGCTCAGCTCAGAGGGCAGAGCTTAGAAAAATACGACAGGGCTCAGACAAGACAGTCACCACGGTAGACCGACCCCCCAAGCAACCTAAACAATGGACAGAGCCCATTACCTTCACGGACGCCGACTGTACAGGCATCCGTTACCCTCACGATGATCCCCTTGTCATCTCCACCGTCCTCTCCAATTATAAGGTCAGGCGAGTTCTCATTGATAATGGCAGCTCGTCGGACATCATCTTCCTCAACTGCTTCCGCCAACTGAAGATCGGGAAAGAAAGCCTGTCCCCAAGAACTCGTCGAAGTTAACATTGATCCCACCAACCCACTCAAAACTGCCAAAATTGGCAGTCAATTACCTCCCCAAACCAAGGCCGACCACCGCCTCGAGAACACGAGACGTCTTCGCCTGGACTCATGCAGACATGCCAGGCATCGACCCCTCTTTCACAACCCACCGCCTCAGTATTGAGCCTCATTTCTGACCTTACCGACAAAGGTAGCGTATTTTCCATCCAGAGCGCAACAATCTCATAGCTGCAGAGGTTGACAAACTCCTCGAGGCCCAGTTTATCCGAAATGTGGATTATCCTAAGTGGCTGTCCAACGTGGTCCTGGTTCGCAAAAACAATGGCAAGTGGCGTCTCTGCGTCGACTACTCCGACTTGAACCGAGCTTGCCCCTAATATAGCTATCCCCTCCCCCGCATTGATCTACTGGTCGACGCCACGGCCGGTCATCAAATGCTCAGCTTCATGGATGCTTTTTCCGGGTACAACCAAATCGTGATGCACTCGTCCGACCAGGAACACACATCTTTCATCACCGACCGGGGCACCTACCACTACCGTGTCATGCCGTTCGGACTAAAGAATGCTGGGGCCACCTACCAACGTTTAGTCAATACAGTCTTCCACCATCAGATTGGACGGAACATGGAAGTGTATGTGGATGACATGCTAGTCAAGAGCAAACTCTCCACTGACCACCTCACCGACCTACGAGAGACTTTTGCCACCCTTCGCAAATATCAGATGAAGCTCAACCCAGAGAAGTGCGCCTTTGGCGTAGGATCCGCAAGTTCGGGCTTCATGGTCGGTCGATCTTGACATCGAGGCCAACCACGAAGATCAAGGCCTTGATTGAGATCACGATCACCAAAACCGTTAAAAGGTCCAAAGGCTCACCGTGAGTGGCGACCCTCAACCGTTTCATCTCCGCAGCGGATAAGTGCCTACCATTTTTCAAAGTCCTTGGGCAGACCTTTGAAGGACAAGCGAATCGGAAAAAGCCTTTCAACAGTTAAAAGCGATTGCATGGCCAATCCTCCCCTTCTCTCACGAGCAATTACGGGTGAGCCCTCTTCCTCTACCTAGCGATATCAAGCACGCAATCGATGCGACCCTCGTCGAGAAGGGCGGCTCGATCCAACGGCGGTTTACTACATCGGTCGGGCTCTCGAGGGGCGGGCGAACTACCCCTATTAGAAAAACATCCGGCCTTGGTCATTGCCTCCAGACGACTCCGCCCTTACTTCCAAGCCCATTCCATAGTGGTTCTCACCGACCAGCCTCTGAAGAAGGTCATGTAGCAACCCGAGCTCTCAGGAAGACTAATGCAGTGGTCAGTAGAACTAAGCCAGTTCAACATCTCTTATCGCCCCTGGACAGCAATCAAGGGGCAAGCCGTAGCCGACTTCATCTTGGAATTCACCAATCTTGCCCCAACCACTAACCCTCCACCCCCACCAACTCCACCAGAGCCCGAAGATCCTCATTGTTGGACACTCAATGTTAACGGCTCGTCTCGCAGGGAAGGAAGTGGGGCTGGCCTCATCCTCACATCCCCCGAAGGGGGTTATTTCAAATGTGCCCTCCGCCTCTTGTTTGTGGCCAGCAACAATGAGGCCGAATACGAAGCATTGATAGTAGGACTTCGTCTAGCCAAAGACATTGGTGTTAGCCACATCCGCGTGTTCAGTGACTCCCAACTTATCGTCGGCCAGATCACGGGTGAATTCGATGCCAAGGATACCACAATGCGGACTTACAGGGACATGGCGCTCACCCTTGTTCGTCTCTTCAACACTTTCGGATCAGACACATACCTAGGGCGGAAAACTCCAAAGCAGATGAGATGGCCCAGCTGGCCTCCGCCGACCAATCCGACCTCAGCCATGGAGTTCGCCTCGAATACCTAACTCACCCGGCCATCTCACCCGACCTGCAAGAAGTGCAATTCCTCCAGACGGAACCCATCCCTTGGGCATCCGACATCTTCCTCTTCTTGACCACTGGAGAACTCCCAGATGACCAACAGCAGGCTGCCAAGATTAGAGCTCGGTCAGCTAACTACATTCTGGTCGAAGGCCTCCTTTACAAGCGCGGTTTCTCACGACCGTACCTGCGATGTCTCAGCCCCGCCCAAGCAACCTATGTAATGCAAGAGATCCATGAAGGAATCTGTGGCAATCATTCGGGTGGCAGGTCTCTCGCACACAAAGTACTCCGTACAGGCTACTTCTGGCCGACCCTCAACAAAGATGCCTCTGATTTCGTGCTTAAATGCGACAAGTGCGGTAACCGCCAACATCCCCCATGCTCCTCCCACTGAGCTAATCACTCTCTGCAGCCCTTACCCGTTCGCCAAATGGGGGATCGACTTGGTTGGTCCACTTCCCACTGGTCGAGGCCAGACCAAGTTCGCAATTGTTGCCATTGATTACTTCACCAAGTGGGTCGGCGAACCCTCGCCACAATCACCGAACGGAACACCACCAAGTTTATCTGGCAATCGATTGTCTGCAGATTTGGCATCCCTCAGGCCATCGTCTCCGACAACGGCAAACAGTTCGACAATGCTAAATACAGGAAATTTTGTGCAGATCTCCAAATTCAACCATGCTTCTCTTCCCCCGGTCATCCCCAAGCAAATGGCCAAGTTGAGGTCACCAACCGCTCTCTCCTGAAGATCATCAAAACTAAACTCGAAGCTGCTAAAGGCCTCTGGGCTGAGGAACTACCACATATACTCTGGGCTTACCGAACCACTACCCGGACTCCTACTGGGGAAACCCCTTTTCGCTTAACATATGGCGCTGAGGCGGTCATTCCGGTAGAAGTCGGTCTGCCCACCCCCAGGGTCTTACATCCGGATCTCGCCTCAACCGAAGAACTCCGTCGAGCAGACCTGGATCTTATCGAAGAGCTCAGAGAGACTGCTGCTGTCAGATTGGCTTCGTACCAGCAGAAAATGAGAACACACTACAACCGCAGAGTCCGACCACGGGAGTTCTCTACCGGCGACCTTGTCTTGAGAGAGGCAACTCTTGCCACAAAGAATCCAACCGAGGGCAAATTAGCAGCCAAATGGGAGGGGCCTTACGTGGTGAAAGCCCGACCACGACCAGGCACCTATCGACTTCAAGACATGGACGGCCGCGACCTCCCCCATCCCTGGAATGCTGAACATCTGAAGCGTTACTATCAATGAATTCTTACTTTTGTATTGTCAAACTTGTTGTATTTGTCTTTTTCAATACATAATACAAATATCGACTGGATTCCCAACCTGCTATAATTCAACTTTCTGAATGTCGCTTCCATAAAACTTTCATTTGCAGCACTCAAAGCCTCAGTCCGACCTGAGCACCTACAAAAGCCTCGGCCAAACCGAGCACTTTCAAAAGCCTCAGTTCGACCTGAGCACCTACAAAAGCCTCGGCCAGACCGAGCACTTTCAAAAGTCTCAGTCCGACCTGAACACCTACAAAAGCCTCAGTCAGGCGACCACTGCAAAGCCTCGGCGGACCGAGCACTTTCAAAGCCTCGGTCCGACTGAGCACCTACAAAAGCCTCGGCGGACCAGGCACTTTCAAAAGCCTCAATCCACTGAGCACCTACAAAAGCCTCGGCGGACCGAGCACTTTCAAAGCCTCGGTCGACTGAGCACCTGCAAAAGCCTCGGCCAGACCGAGCACTTTCAAAAGCCTCAGTCCGACCTGAGCACCTACAGAAGCCTCGGCCAGACCGAGCACTTTCAAAAGCCTCAGTCCGACCTGAGCACCTACAAAAGCCTCGGCCAGACCGAGCACTTTCAAAAGCCTCAGTCCGACCTGAGCACCTACAAAAGCCTCGGCCAGACCGAGCACTTTCAAAAGCCTCAGTCCGACCTGAGCACTTACAAAAGCCTCGGCCAGACCGAGCACTTTCAAAAGCCTCAGTCCGACCTGAGCACTTACAAAAGCCTTGGCCAGACCGAGCATCTTCAAAAGCCTCCGTCCGACCGAGCACTTTCGAACATCAGAAGACCCAGCGAAACAAGTACTAGCATAGCCTTGGGAGAACACTTAGTCACAAGTTCAGGTCACAAAAATTTACAGCATCTCCACTTAGTTAAATTAAAACCCACTTTCCTACCCTCATTCATCGAATTTTTACACCAGTCCAATCTCACTCTGCATAAAGGAATTTTATCAGTTTACTCTTACTCTGCATGATGGAATTTTTAATTTAACAAGTTCAAATTCAAATTCAGATTCACAAGTTCACCCTCTTTAATTCATCGGTCCAATTTTATCAATCCAATCTTACAAGTTCAAGTTCACCTGGCTCACTTATCTCAAGTTCATTCTATCATGAAGTTGAATTTTTCCATAAGTTCATTACTCATTATTATTACGAGCTGAATTTTTCATAAGTTGAATTTTTCCATAAGTTCATTACCCATTTTCATTACAAACTGAATTTTTCATAAGTTCACTGTGTCATGCAGGCAAATTTTTCACTCTCCATTTCAAACCCACCAAACAAGTAAACACAGTCAATTACAAGACATAAATGTAGTTTTATTCATATGCAAAGTGTGTACATCAGTTTGACATAATACTTCAAAAACAAAACAAAACAAAAAATGTGTATACAAGGACGAAACCAAAATTCTTCAAGTACACCCATTCTTCAGATCACTCCTCCCCCTCACTGGAGATAAGATCTGCTTCTTCTATCCCCTCGTCCGAAGTGCAGGCCCACATCATCCTCTTCAACCACCACCTTTGCTAAAATCGAGCTCTGGGAGCAGTTCTTGACCTTCGCTTGAACATTTTCCACCCACTGTCCCAGTACTCTGCCATTTCATGCTTATAGAAGTCCATTGCTTGGAAGCTTGCAATCACCAGACTCGGCCCTCGTGATGCGTCTTGATGGGCAGCCCCAGTCTCCTCTCGCTAAGCTATTGGCCACCGCAGCATCAATAGCCACCTGAAAATCTGGCGACGCCTTGAACTGTTCCACAGCTGCGATGCACAGATCAGGGTAGGCAGCCCTCTCCGAGGCCGCCTTCGCCCTCTCCTTGCCCAACTCCTTCATCAAGGCCTCCTTTTCCGCGGCAGCCTTCTCTTTCTCAGCCCCCAACCCCCTTTCCAAGGCCTCTGCTTCAGCGATCAACCTCTCCATCTCAGCTTCAAACTGCTTCTATAGAGTCTCCCTCTCCACAGTCACCCTACTTAGCTCTGCCCCCAACTCCTTGCGCAGACTCTCCCTCTGCTCCGCCGCTCTGACACGCTCATCTTCCATCTCCTTTTGCAGAGCCTCCAACTTAGCATCTGCCTCGTCTCTCTGCCTGACAAGATCCTCGTTATTATTCATAGCCTCCTCATGCCGCTCAACTACCACATCACAAGCCTTTTTGGCCTCCTCCAACTTCTGCTGCTCGCCAGCAAGTTGGAACTCGAGCGACACGACTTGGCGGCGTGCACCTCGGCTCAACTTGGCTGCTTCGACTCGGTGTGGCGGTCTTCGATCGGCACTCTCCTACGCAAACCGGCCAAGCTGGGTCTTAGTCTCCTCAGCCTTTAGCTTGGTGGCCCCTGCTTTCCTTATAAGAGCCCCGGCCAAGGTGGTCACCTCCATTTGATGAGTATAACCCCTCGGCAGTCGGCCTCATTAAATCCACATCTTGACGCAGTTTGTTTCATCCACCATCTTCACTAGGCGGTCCGCACCGGCCTAGCGGGCCTCCATCTCCTCCGGTTTCCGGCCATGTCTGGCGTGGTAAGTCGTGGCACCAGACCAGCTCCTCTTTCTGCGGCCTTGAGCCCTTTAGTCTGCTCCCTCACTTAGCTCAACCCAGCCAACCAACCTGTTTGCACCACTGGGGTCTTCTCAACCTCACACTTGGCTCAAATTGACCAACCCAGCTTCTACTTGTACTTTGGGCCTTCTCCTAAGGTCTGCTGGCCATCACCATCCTAGGGTATCTTACATCACGGGGACCTCTCCCCAGTGGGGATGTTCACCCTTCAGGCCTGCCCACCTCCCCACTCCACTTGCTTGGCAGTGGCCCTTCCATCCTTACCTCCTTTCTTCTCTTCTGGGTGGCTCCTCCCCACCCGCCTCAACCTCTTCTTTTCTTCCTACCCCAGCGCCTCCATCTCCTTCAACGACCTCTCCTTGAGAGGATCTTTTGGGGCAGTCATGAACAAACTCGCCAAACACTTCTCTCCCAGGGTTTGGGGCGAGTCGAATCCTCTCCTCGCCATTGGTGAGGAGGTCGATCGGCTTGGGCCTCCTTGAACCACGGGCTTTCACCGGCATGGCTTGATCTTCCACCTCTTGTGCTTTCTTCTTACCTCCGGCTCGATCGGTCGAGGTCTCCACCGATCGGTTTTGGGCTAACCCGACTTCAAGCAGTCTTGCAGGCCGAACTAGCTCGTCCCTTTGATTTTCCTCTCCTTCCACTCCTTCACCTTCTTTATCCTCTCCTCCGCCGCCCCCAACTTTAGCTCCACAGACTTGGTTGGCACCTTCCACACGGTGCGCACACCGGCCCCTCCAAACGTGGACACATAAAACCATCGCGGCCTCCAACCTTTGATGGACGTTGGTAAACCAGCCACCAAACCCTTCCCCGCCGCCGCCTGAAGGGTAATCCAGGTCTCCTGCTGCCCTGATGCCTTGTAACAGCCAAAGAACTCCTCCACCGTCATGGCCGGTCCTCCGTTCGCCTTCGGCCAAGCACTTGCGCAAGCCAGCAGGATTTTCCATGCATTGGGCATCAGTTGCCCTGGTGCTACCTCTAGGTGGTTAAGCACATCTACCACGATTCGCGGCAGAGGCAACCTCAGTCCACCTTTTAGAGCTTCCTCGTAGAAGGAAAACTCTCCTCCCCTGACGTCGGACGGTCTCTCCGTCAACTTTGGCACCACCAACTCCACCTCCACCGGAATCTGGTATTTCTCACGGATAGCCCCCAACTCCGCCGTTGTAATAATGGATCTGTCCGCCCTCGAATGCCAGTGGTCTGGTTCCACCTGGCTGATTGGCTGCACCGTTTCTATCACGGCGGGGCCATGGGATGCCACGACTTCACCTCTTTGGACTGTCTTGAATCGCTAATTCCTCTGCATCATCGTCCCCCAGGGGATCTACCCTGACAATTGCAGTCTCTTCCTGGGCCATTTCTAAGCTGTGTTTGCGAATCGCTTCTGATGCAGGTGCTAACAAATCGAAGAAGTGTTTCAATGGGATATCCTGAGCAACGAAGGAGCTAACACCAGAAATATCTTGCGTCTTTGTAAAGAAGTAGGTGAATCGTATGATACCAAAAGCCCACGGTTTGCCTATATTCCAAGGATCCAAATTAATGTTCGCCAGTTTAAAAACCTTTCAAATCAACCGCCAAAACCATGTCATCAATGCCCATAATAATCCCCTGACGTTTCACTCCTGATCTAACGCTTGACCTTTCCCCTTCCCGAATTACGCGTGGATGGCCCAGATGACCGACTTACGCCTCTTGTCTTTTCCACTTCAAATCGTCACGTGACACGCCGCCTCTTGAGCCCCGTGCCACTCCACTCGGCCTCCCTCACGCTCGGCCTCTTCCGTTCGGCCTCACCCCGCTTGGTCACCCTCACGGTCGGCCTCACCCCACTCGGCCTCACGCCGCCTCTCTCGGCCGGTCACCTCACGGCCTCACCTCGGCCTCACTCGCTGCCTCACGCCCGCCCTGGCCTCGGCCACTTCCGCTCGGTCACCCTCAACGGCCACCGGCCTCACGCCTCGCCGCCTCATACGGCCTCTCCCGCTCGGTCACCCTCACGGTCGGCTTCACCCCGCTCGGCCTCTCACGGTCGGTCTCCCCCTACCGGTCGGATTCATCTTCCTTATTACTATTCCCTTCGTTGGACTAAAGCTGCACTCGGGAATGGGGGACTACTGATAGGGATAGGCCCACAAGGACCACGGCCCACCATGAGTAAACCCAAGCCCACCATTTAGACCCCATTGCACAACCCGGTCAGTAAAACCCGGTACAGTTGGAGGCCAACTGAGCAGGAAAGGTCAATGATGCTCGGACACGTGGCGGGTGCAGAACAAGCCATGTCAGCAGACAAAGATCTGCAAAGTTATTGCCACAGCACATCACCATTAATGCAACCCATCACAGCATTTATTGCGACAACACCCCTCAGCCGGAATGGCGCCCCCTCACCCTGAACAAGACGAACCACGGCGTAAACTTTCGGCGGGGAGGTCAGAACGGCTAAGACAGCGAAATGATTACCAGAGGATATAAGCCAAACTGGAAGACAAGAAGAAAGTTAAGTTTTCTATCCTCTCTCTCTCTCTTTACATTTTGGTCCATCACCTTTTCTAATTCATAAACCGGAGGGCTCGCCGGGGGACTACCCCGTTCCCCGATTGAACTTGCTTGCAGGTTATCCAGTGGGCTTGAGGAGTTTGGATCGGTCTAGCCCATTCACCAAGACGCACTGTATCATCAGATATTAAATTGTTTAGATTACTTATTTGTAATTTGAATTTAAAACGTTAACAAAATTCAATGATGAAGTAAATATGATTTTTAATAAATGTTTTAATTAAAATCCCATAAAGAGGTGTGTGGGTGTGTTTGGGGACTTGGATTTTGGCTAAAATAGTCAATAAAAAAAATAAAAAAGACTAAAATTTAATTGCAAAATAGTCAATCAATTACTTCTTCTTTTTTTTTCTAATAACCATCTATTCAATTACAAAAAAAAAAAAAAAAAAAAAAAAAAAAAAAAAAAAAAATCACAAATCATCTAAAACGTAGCTTCTTTTTATATATATATATATATATATATCATAAATAGTCAAAAAAATCAACAAAAATAATTAAATTTCCAAACAAGACCTACATATATTTTTTCTTATATATTTTCTACTTTATTTTATAACTAAAATAATACAAAATTATAACTAATATTTTATAAAGGAGCGGATTGGGTTGGATTAAGTTAGAGCTCCGTATTTTAAATTCAGCTTGACTATTAAATGAACACAAAATCTCTATCCAATCAGACTTTATGGACAAACCAATTTTTTTAAAGGAGATTTATTCATAAATCTCTTTTCACCTACTTATATTCCATTTAATTCAAATTATTTTTTTATGTTTCAACAAATAATTACCAAAATATTTCTAATAATAATAATGTAAAGTACGTATTAATATTTACATTGACAGTATAATGTTCCGTGATGTAAATATTTACATCGTCAAATATGAATATTTACATCACCAAATTACTAAGAGTTTATAAAAATATTTACAAGGATAAAATTATCCATAAAATACTTTAAATATAAAAATTAGAATTTAATAGAATAAATAATATTTATTAAAATATAAAAATAGTACTTAAAAAAAATTAATAATTTTTGTTATTATCATCTTAAAAATATCAAATATGGAGCTGAATTTAGCGGGGCAACCGACAGATGCCATCCCTTAGCAAGTAGTGATTGAGAAGTAATCACAAAGGAAAACAATGCCAGAATAGCAGATCACCCTTCATTACTCACTTCCCCAACCCCAAATTAAACACAGTTAGGTAGTAGGTAGGTATCCTTCATTTAATAGACAGATAGTCCTGTCAAATTTTTACAAAAATACAACACTTGTCCTTTTACACTTTCTCATTTCATCCACACTCACACTTCGTTTGGAATGTTTGAAACTGAAAAGTTTTTGTTTAAAATAAGTTTTTAAATTTTTATAAGGAAAAAAAAAAAAGATAATTATACATTAAATATAATATTTTACTTTATTAATTTTTTAATTTTTTACCTGTTAGCCTCCTTAATTGAGGAGATGCCAAAGGAGGGCCCACATATACTCTCTCTTTCTCTCTTATATACAACCAACACACCCCCACTCTTTCCCTCTCTCACAAAAATCCCTGCTTAAAAAAAAAAAACCCCTCTCAACTGTCCCCCCTGAACATTTGTCCCACAAAACCATAAACCATGACAACCACCACCATTGCCAAAACAACCATAATTGTCACCACCGCCGCCTTATTACTGGCGATGGTGGCGGCACAGGCACCCGCGGCCGCACCAGAGCCAGCCGCGGGGGCCCCGGGAGGGGAGACAACGGGAGCGGGGGCTCCGGGGCCAGGGGGGGCGATGGATGATTGCATGAACAAACTGTTTAACATGTCGGATTGCTTAACGTATGTGCAGGCTGGAAGCAATTTGACGAAGCCTGACAAGGGGTGTTGTCCGGAGCTGGCTGGGCTGGTGGAAAGCGATCCAATATGTCTGTGTCAACTGCTGGGAAACACAAGTGCAACTATAGGGATACAGATAGAGATCAACAAGGCTCTCAATCTTCCTACTGCTTGTGCTGTTCAGATTCCTTCGATTAGCTTGTGTTCAGGTTCTCTCTTCTCTTTCTCCATTCTCCTTTCCTTCAAGTTTTTGGTGTTTTTTTTTTTTTTTTTGAGTAATGTTATACAGTCTCAAAATTAGGCTCATTTTTTAAATTTAATCATGTGGCTTTCTTTGTCATATTTTTTCTAAAAATCAATTAGTCATCTCTTTTATACATACTGTGCCTAAAAAGTAACTACAAGAAATAGATTTGTATATTACCATTTTTCATTTTTGTTAATACATCTTAGTATATGCTATTTTTAATTGATAAAAAAAAAATTATAAAAAAATACAAAGAGTTTAACAAAATTATAATTAAAAGAAATGACGACTTATCTTAGTGTAAATTGAAAATTTTCATTTATCAAAAACACCACATTAATAATATCAAATAATATTTTGAAATTGTTTTATAATTTTCTCACTAAACCATTAAAATATTGCCTTTTATTTTTTTGAGAAAATATAATAATACACCTATTTACACATCCAAACAAACATTCATGGTATGTGAGGCCTATACGTGACACGTGACGGGTAAGTGAGTATAATATTTTTCTTAGATGAAAAATTCTATATTATCAATGTAATATACAATAATAAAATTTTAAAAATATTATTAACAAGTGTCTTGGCCACGAGGAAAAGATAGAAGAATACTTTTTATTATCTACTTTTTAAGATAATTTTCTCTCTAATTCTAATACTAAATACAGCAATGCTTGGTAGTTTGAATTTGTGTGGCTCGAGTGTCTAAAAAACAATGTCGTTTTGAGGGTAAAACGACGTCATTTTGATGCATTAGAGTCATTCGGGCCACACAAATTTGAGTTACTAAGCATTTTTCTCCTAAATAATGTCCCAAAAACACTTTTGTGTAATAATCAATTAATAATTATTAATAATTGATTCTACGGGAAATTATCATTCAGGAATATTACATATTGATGACAGTTTATAATTTTAATTATTAATATTTATTATTTTTTTATAAATATTATTTCTGACTACCATGTCTGTGTGATTCCTCCCTTATTCTATTTGCAAATATTAAATTGTGATGAATTGTACCTAAAATCCAAACTTTGGATCTCATTTTGAAATTTTGGGTTTTGTTGAAAAAGAAAGATATCTTATTTTTCATTAAATGACAAGACTCTGTGGAATATTAACTATGGTGGGACCTATGTATGTTATACATTACATTAGCCTATTCCAATTTCTTACACTGATTTATTTTGGTGATATATCATATGTTTCAAGATTTTATTTTTATTTATTTTGAAAAGACTAAATAAATTCACAACCTAAATATATAGTTTATTTCTAATGTTACCACTTACATAAATTTAACCCAATTTATGAGAGTTGAGAATTATAAATTTATCATATAACATTTAAGAGAAATGTTAGGGATCATGAAAAAATTTTCATGAAAATGATCATGAAGGATTTGTGACTCTTAGATTACCTTGATTAGTGTGTGGTGCTTTATTCTAAGTGTAATCGAAAGGTCACAAATTTTTCATGATTATTTTTATGAAAAACTTTTCATGATACCTAGCATTACTGAACATTTAAATGATTGAGTCCGACTCTCTTCCAATCCTAATAAAATTGGAGATTTTTCAATTCTATCTAAAAATATATAACATGGTTACTAATACATCTTGTGATCGAGATTTTACTAATCAACCAACCCTTTTTTGAACTTGCCTTAACCAATCAAACCCACAATTTTGTCATTGGCACCCGCCTACAATATCAGAAAAGCTTGGCACCCCTAGTTGGGGGTCGACCCCCAGTGATGTGTCACTGGGGGATTGGCCAAAAAAAACAGTTTTTTTTTTTTTTTTTTTTTTTTTTTTTTTTGTGATTGCAGCGAATCAGGAGCCGCCACCTCACTGGGGGTCGACCCCCAAGTGGGGGTCTGAAGCACTTCTGCCTACAATATATTATCATTGTTGCAACTGCCACCAAAAAAATCTTGAGTGTGATTACAAACCCATCATTTTTTACCACTCTAATATTACTCAAATCTTGAAGAACCAACCATACGTAGTAAATGATTCAAAACTCAAAAACAACAATAAAATCTGGCTTCGTCCTCAACTTTCACTGTTTATATACTCGTATGTATGTCTAAGCAAGCAAAAACCCATTGACAATGTTAGAGTTTGCAAACCCCAAATTGAAATGTATTATGGTGAAAATCATAAATTCATCTTGCCTATATGTCCTAGAGAGTGGACAAGTCTTCTGATCATGGCCTATCCAATTGCTCTGCTCATCTCCGATGGAAAATGTTCTCGTTCTTCATCAACCACCTAAACTCTTCTCCAACTTTGAACTCGTAAATGCGAAGATTGTGGCCTGCAGGACATTGCAACGACGATGACGCTGAGTTTGCAGTTGGTGGGTTAGATTGAAAACAGAAGGGGTTACTTCATCTGTTCAAATCTTGATCGTTGGATGTGTGTAGAATTATTAGATGAATTCTTCGTAAAATTGAAGAGGAGCCCAACTCGAAATGATTGAAGTTGTGGTTGCTTTTAAAGTTATTGTTACTAAATTTTTTTTCTGCTCTATATTTTGCAGCTGCTGGATATCCTGTGCCTGGTCCTATGTCAAGTGAAGCGCCTGGTAATTCGTCAACCAAACCTTCCATCTTTCTCTCACCAAATGATTGAAGTTGTGGTTGCTTTTAAAGTTATTGTTACTAAATTTTTTTTCTGCTCTATATTTTGCAGCTGTTGGATATCCTGTGCCTGGTCCTATGTCAAGTGAAGCGCCTGGTAATTCGTCAACCAAACCTTCCATCTTTCTCTCACCATTTTTTCAAAAAACAACTTCATTCTATGAAAAAACCCTTGTGAGTAGTAAAGTGTGCCCATAGATTCTGTCTAGTTGGGCTCATTCTGTCACAAGTTTCACACTGATGATTCAAGTTATTAACCTTGTAAGCCCTTATGTGTAGATCATCTATAAAATGTCATACTGATCCCAAAACACGGTAGACAATTCCAATCATATCCAGCACATCATAAGCTAGTTTGTCTTGTTCTTTTTTTTTTTTTTCCCTCCTTCTTTGCTATTATTTTCCTTTCATTTTTGTTTTGTGTATGTGAGTGTGTTTTACTTTCCTTGCTTTTCTAACTACATAGGCTTTATTTTATTGTTATTTTAATTTTTTTTTCTTCCCTGTCATTCCAACCTTATGCCCCTAACAAAATTACAGATTCTATGTCGCCGAGCCTTGCAGCATCTGGAAACAGTGGCAATGTAGCTTCATCAAGCATTGCAGCTTCTCAACTATCCGTCCTTGTTGGTTTAGCAATTGCATTTCTCATAACACCCTTCTTCTGATTTTAATTTTTGGAGTTTTTTTTTTTAACTTTATATTTGTTTCGATTTCTCCATTTATCTGGGGAGGGGGTATTGTAACCAGATATTGAATGGGTATGACCTAGTTACGCCAATAAACATGTAGCTTTTTTTAAAATTATTTTTTCATGATTTTCTCTCTCATGGAGAAAGCGACCATTGTTTTGAAGCATTAACCATTTGCTAGCATTGTCCTGACAATTTCAAATTTTATATATACATATTTATTTATCCCATGTGAACATCTACCTCATTCCTATTTTGAAAAATTAGTAAAAAGTTGACTTTTAAATTTTTACTAAGCTTTTTGATTTTTTTGGAAGGTGATTTGGAAAGTTGATAAAAAGTTAATTTTTTGCTTTTTGGTTTAATATTTTTTTAAAGTGTCAAATCACTTTAAAATTACCAAAATATCCCACCCAAATTAAGAAATTTACTTTTTGATCCATGTGACTCATTTATATACTTGTTGGAATAGGAAGGGTAATTATGTAAATTCACACTTCACGTTTTGCAAACTTCCCAAATGTGTTCCAGCTTTTTTTTGTAGCTCATCTGGGTGCGTTTTTTGCTGCAAAACGTAACTTTTTTGGCTGTTGCCAAAAGACCACTGATCAGATTGGTGGGGGTGATTAAGGTTCTCACAGGTTGAGTCTGAAAAATGTTGAAGTTCCTCTATTGTACCTATTAGAAATTGGGCGCCCATGTGGCATGGCCCTTTGAGTTTTTTGAATCTGAACCTTTTGAACCTTATCCATGTAAGTTTGAATTAATCCAAACTTATTTGGATAACCATTCAGGATATCTATATCTATCATATCAATAGATATGGATAGATAGATAGATAAATATTGGTTATATATCAGATTATATGGTTAATCTAATATATTGAATCAGATATGTATATCAGATACATTATGGGTTTTTACCCATAACCTTTTTTTCCCAAACTCTTCTCTCTCTCTGACTCTCTCCCAAAAACAACGATCAAGACATTTGCACTGTGATTTGTGTGGGTGATATTCATTCTGTAATATCACTCCACTGCTGGGTTGGTTTATCAGATTATGGAAGCACGTGATTTACCCACGAGGTTCTTCGCTAAAAGGTATGATTTTGACATTTTATCCACAGCGTTATAATGCTTTATGATTTACATTGGTATCAGAGCCTATATGGGTATTTCCGTGCTTATTTGTATGCGATAAAATATGTGTATAATTTTATACAAATATACATACACATTATATGCATGAAAATTAGTTTGAGAATGTAATACATCTCATTTTTATGTCCATGAAATATCATTTTTGAGACTATAAATGTATTTATTGTGAAAAATGGAATCCGAAAGTACAAAAATCGATCCAGAAAACACCTTGGAAGGCGGAGCGTGGGCCTCACGCGCCACCTGACGCCGTGGAAGGCTTCCACGCCGCCATGTCGTCGTCGTTAAAGTGATTTCCAGCGCCTCCATGACACACACGGCGCCCGTCTTGAGCGTCACGAGCAGCGTTAAGCCATTTGTTTTTCCTCCGTCGGCTTGGCTGCTGATATCAAGGGTCTATTTGTTTTGTTTTTAAATTCTGAATCACATTAAATGGTCATAATTAATTCGTTATAGCTTTGTTTTAAGCATGGTTAGTACCATTAGACTCAGAATTAAATTTTGTATCTTCTGTAAAATTTTGAAAGTTTTATGAAAATAAAAAATATTTTTCTTGAAATAATAATTCATTATTTCTGCTTTAAATTGCATCTGGTGTTACATGATTAAGTTTCTGGGGCTGATTTTTTTATTGTAGACTATTGTTGTAGTTTACTATTTACTGGTATGGTTATTACATTTTACTAGATTCTTGAATATTTATTTCTAATTTTATGTATGTTTATTAGTCATTTAAAATTCTAGAAAATACCAGAAAATTTCAGAATGATATACATTCTGTTATGGCATAATTTGAATATTAAATACAGCATGTTGTTGTTTTTTGCCTAGAATTTCTAATTTGTTTTAATTAGATTAGCATGATTAATTGTTATTTGTTTAAATTCCATTATTAATTGTGACATAGCATAAGTTGGTTGTAAATCTACATTATGATGCTATTATATGGAATTATAACTTTTTATCATGTTTTTTAGACATGCCATAGTCAATGGGAGGTTATTCGGTTGAGAGAAATCTTTGTAGATTAACTCCCAAAAAATCAATATTTTGCGCATAAATTAAATTAAATTTTGGATAATTGTCACTTGTGGCGCAAGAGATGATTACGAGCATAGCGGATTTTCGATCTTGCGACTTGTGTAATATTATCACTATTTAATTTAGATTTTTGTGGCAAAATTATATTATGCTAATCAAATTAATCCCAATGCGAATTTCTCTCTAAACTGACTTACCTTATGGAAGTTAATTTGGTTGACCTAGACTTAGTAGAGATGTTCAAATGTGAACAATGTAATCCTATTCTTTAGATGAGCAAAAGTCTTGGAGACTTTAGGTCAGACCTTAATTGAGCCAAAGTAAGGAAACATGACTCAAAGTCGCCCTGTTTTTGTTGCCTTGTTTGGCACAACAAAATTTGATGTGTGCGCTATGGTTAGCGGCACACTACGTAGTTTTGGTTGGTGAGTTTTGGAGTTATGAAATTAGTAAGCCCTCAATAGATCTGTATATAATCCTGACTATTGAGCTGTGCGGATTGACTTTGTAATTTGACCTGTAAATAATGTTACATCATTGGATGAAGTAACATTCAAGAGTCACGTCATCCAAGAAATGCGAGCTTAAATAAATTAGTCATTAAGTGTAAGACGAGTAGCCAGTATGAGCAGTGTTTTGCTCTCTACCCAATTATTGGGAGTGGATGGAGCAAAATTTCATGCACTATAATAGTGTGCGTTGAAATATCACGTGAAGTTAAAAGATTAGCGCTTAGAAGCTGTAAAATCTATTAACACTATGTGAAAAGATTAGCGCTTAGAAGCTGCAAAATCTATTAACACTAAGTGAAAAGATTAGCGCTTAGTGGCTGCAAAATCTATTAACACTAAGTGAAAAGATTAGCGCTTAGTGGCTGCAAAATCTATTAGCATTGCCAACTTGTCTAAGTCTGGACACTTACTGTTTCCACACTTGAGTGTGAGACATGAGGAGGGGCTTCTTTATATGATTCCTTAGCTAGGCTAACATTTTTGAATAACGTTTACCACTAAGCGCAAACGTCGCAGAATATTAATGAAAAGGTCAAGGCCGACAAGGTTGTTATGACTCTAAGAATTTGACGCATCGCTTGTGAGAGCATTGTATTGAATTAGACTCTTTAGCCTAATTCGCGCTTAAGTTGCTTCAGGAGCTGTCATAGATTGATAGCTTATTCTCTCCTTCTTGTGGATAGTAGAATTAATTGCAAGTAACTATGAAGCGAGAAACAGAGATGGCAAGAGAAGTATCGTTATCTTTCAACTAGATGCAGTAAAGTGTATGGAGAATAAAATTAACTTGAAGGTGCAGGGGATTAGCACTTACTAGTTAAATTTGCGACTTAGGCGCACTTGATATCTCCATGACATCCTTTTATGATCTAGTGAATATGAATTAGTCCTGAGTCATTACCTAGTTGGGCCTAAACCTTTTAAACTTATCTTCGAGAACTCACACATTAAGATGATTGGAATTAGTTTATGACATTGGTCATGAACCGGTGGCTTATTATACTTAATCACATTAATGAGATGATGACACGATGGTTTGAGTAGGCCTTCTCGGGCCCACTCGCTTGTGACATCCTGCTCTCATATGAATGTGTAACTTTGTTCGCAATGGTTGCGCACAAGTAAGTAGGAAAGCCGTAGAAGGTCATTTGTATTAGCGCATTTTAGTCCACTATGATATTTGTGACTAGATATGTGTAAGGGTATGATAGCTAAGCCTCAATCTCGACACATTTATAGATTACGATACGCATCTGAGTCAAGACTATTTGATCTCCCATAAGTCAAAAGTTTTGAGATGATTTTTGACATTGCACATATGAGGTTGAGATCAATTAGATAACAGCTTTTGTGCTTTTAGTTTTGATCAAGGTGGCGAGTATCTATTTGAGTTATTTTTAGAAAACTCTGTGAAGAGAAATGGATGCTTAGAAAATTGATTATTCCTAGTACTCAACAACACAATGGTGTAGTAGAGATAAGGAATTAAGTATTGTTAATGTTAGGTGGATGATGGCGCAAAATATTTCACAATTGAGAATTGCACTAGTTTGTTGCCTATATCCCTGACTAAGTGCCCCCCATATCAAATTTTACACTCCATTTAAGTAATGGGTTAGCGGAGAGTCATCTATGGGCGATCTGTAACCGTTAAGCAGCTTATCTTTATTTTACTTCTCATAAGGTTGCGAAGTTAAGACCTAGGATTCTACGGTGCATTATTGTATGCTGTCATGTAAACCCTCCGGGTCATGTGCATATAGGTAAGCAGCTTTGTGGGAGTGTGACTAAGTCACATAAAGTTTTCTTAGTAAAGGTGACGTGAATAAAGTTTTGAAACTCTATAAGATAGAGAATTCTAAGAATAGCGCTCTATATAGCCTAGTTGAGAATGGAAAGAAATTTCCAATATCCTAAGGACAATGGGAGCGATGTGCCTACTAATGGATTACTCCATTAGAGAAGAATACTCTACATTCTTAGTTGCGTAGTAGCGAATGTGAAAATTTTTCACGTCATCACTGGGTGATTGAGAGGGAAACATTCACGATTGCTCCGCAAGATGATAAAGAGCCTAGGATAATGCCAAAAGCTCTAGTCCCCTGTTTTTAGAAAGTGGATTAATGTTGCGCAGTTTAAGACAAAGTCTTTGAGGATTAACCATTTCTATAATTTGGTTGACTTTCCATTATGACGCAAAACTGTTATAAAGTTATGCGTAATTTGGATAGTCATTGGTGAGGCATAAGGCTCACTAGATACCGAAAAGTCGCACCATTAAGGAAAGTGTAGACCATGAGAAGACTTCCTCCTGGGGAGTGAGGTTATCTTAACATAGGCTATGATTGACATAAGTCCGGAAGATTAATTCGTGGTCATTGTAACCCAACTTCGCGTTAGAGAATTGGATAAGTAGATCCGTAAGGATTTACCTTCTGCTTTTATGGTGAAAAGTTAGGAACGCAAAAAGGTTACTAGTTCCAATAAATCTTTTACAGCCTAAAACAGTTATCCAAAATAGTGGTTCTTAGATTTCGTCAAGCCATGATAGGCCAACGATGATCGATGAAGACCACTGAGGCATGATCAATGGTCCAAAAAGTTTTTTCTTACTTAGTCATTATGAGTCGAGAATTTATAGGGTTGTCGCCACCTAGGATGGGCAGTCCTCTATTTTAGATATGATGGACATGGGTGATGTAATTTATATGCTCGGATATACGATCCTTAGGGATTGTTTTGGAAGAATTCCTGTTTTGTTTTCGATGACTTATATAAGGAATATCCTAGAATGATTCTAGATGCAAAATTGCAAATCCATTGACTTACTTATCGGTAAAAGCCAGAGCCTTAGCTATTGAGTGAATCCTCGGATTGTCTTTGGGAGAAACAGATGACCTATATTCCTTGATCTTTTCTTAGTTGTGGGAGCCTAAAGTACGCTATATGGGCGTATTCGGCATGATAAGTGTTATCTTTGGTAAATGGTCAACTGAGTTGTTTAGACATTGACCATGCTCATTAGAATGTGGATAAAATGCTTTACTAGTAGTATATTAATTTGCTCCTTGTAAGATTCAATGCGCTAGTTGGGCGCATTAAGAATGAATGCAAATTAGTCACCAAAATATCTTTAGAGAGGTTATTGCGCAAGAGGTAGTGATCTTAAATCACTTCATGTAAGGCGCACATGGTGGATTCTGTTGTATATACTTATCGCAAGAGGTGCTGATAAGGCTTTTGTTTGGAATCTAGAATTGTGATCTTGAATTACTTCATGTGAGACGCACATGGTGGATTCTGTTGTATATACTTATCGCAAGAGGTGCTGATAAGGCTTATGTTTAGAATCCAGAATTGCGCAAGCCGTGGTCAAATTTTTTTAAAAAAAATGGATCACTTATTTTGAGATGATGGGATGTTGACACTATTATGGTTTGTGTCATAATGATTAGCAGATGATGATATCAGCAAGTAAGATTGGCTCACTCATACGAGCAATCGCCCTTGGCGCTTGGGAGCGAGCAAGGATGAGACTAGTGATTTATTTTTATTTGGAGCCAAGAGAGGCTTAAATAATCCACTATGCATGTCGCCTTGGTTACAACCAAGATAAAGTCGTGTTAAGGACCAAACATAGATGTTAGTACCCACTTTCCATGTTGTGCCTGTTATGATTAGCCGAATCTGAGATCTCATTTGGAGCCTAAAAGGCGAGCAAATAGAGAATTCGGGTTAGGCGCTAGAAAATGACTAGACTAAGATCATGCGATTGTATCGAGTATGACGTCACTCTTTTGGAAGAGTTACTCCACCGTAACATGTATTCATACTATATGTGCTTGGCGACCGAGTAATGAGGTGAGAGAATGGATCCCTGTTTCCTCACCGTGTGAGTCTTACATGTCATTATTGATATGACTTTCATTTATGTACCCTTTTGTGACTTTTGACTATGTCATAAGGTAAGGGGTTGATGTTCTGCTACTTTGGTATGTTGCCTGCGGTCATGTATGATTCGGCCTTAAGGGACATCACTGGGAAAGCGGTCAATCCTAAACTAAATGGCATGAGGGCAAAGGGAAGATCATCTAGTATTACACCACTGTTGTATATTCACTGCCGGCAACTCACATCGCTCTGTATGAGAGGCGAATTGAGTGTGAATATATTGCAAGAATTGAGAGGGTCAAACATGCTCTTTTTGAGGGATTAGAGATGTTTTTTGGACCGGTGTAATTAGATGGGTCTGGGGTATATGAGACACTATTTCTGTTCTTTTTGGGTTGATGTCTCTATGCTGGCTCATTTTGAGTTTCTAGTATAGAGCTCCCACATGCAGGTGTTCTCAGCAGTCGCATGGTGCATTGGCTAGTATGAGATTGTTCATTTTTAGAAAGATTGAGATAGAGATGTGGCAGTGTCATACCAACTCATGTGCGAGTGGGTGATGTTAGAAATTAGGCGCCCATGTGGCATGGCCCTTTGAGCTTTTTGAACCTAAACCTCTTGAACCTTATCCATGTAAGTTTGAATTTAATCCAAACTTATTTGGATAACCATTCAGGATATCTATATCTATCATATCAATAGATATGGATAGATAAATAGATATTGGTTATATATCAAATTATATGGTTAATCTAATATATTGAATCAAATACGTATATCAGATACGTTATGGGTTTTTATCCATAACTTTTTTTTCCCAGACTCTTCTCTCTCTCTGACTCTCTCTCAAAAACAACGATCAAGACATTTGCACTGTGATTTGTGTGGGTGATATTCATTCTGTAATATCACTCCACTGTTGGGTTGGTTTATCAAATTATGGAAGCACGTGATTTACCCACGAGGTTCTTCGCTAAAAGGTATGATTCTGACATTTTATCCGCTGCGTTATAATGCTTTATGATTTACAGTACCAAAAACATCAAAAGGCTTTATCCAAAAATCTAATAATAATTAAAGGCATGCCTTAAGTTTAGCTAGTTCATACCATAGTGTTTTGATCAAAGATTTCAATGCTTCCATATTCTAATGGGCTTCTAGGCTAGCGGTTATCATCCGCCAAAGATTTCAATGCTTCCATATTCTAATGGGCTTCTAGGCCAGCGGTTATCATCCGCCAGCCACATAAGAGCAGCACTTGTAGTGATTCTGTTTAACTAATATGTTTACAAGTTGTTACCCGTTGCAATTACCGCTTATCTGCTCTCCTTTCCCACTCTTAGAAACGTGCTGCAACACAAATGGGTAAATTAAGCTATACTACTTTGAAGTTTAGAAAAACTATAATAAGCTGTATATCATAATTATATCAGGTTTCCCTAAGGTGGCACAAGTATGTGAACACTGTAAGGCTTCTTGTATTTTTTTAAAAACCTCAAGGAGGTCAGTGTAATTTATCCTAAAATCACATTCTCCAAGAGAAATTTAGACCCATGACATAAAAGAAAAATACTTGTAAGAAAAAGTATTTTTAAAAAATAAGAAGAAAGAACTTAACAACAGCCTCGTTTGGCAAGTTAGTTATTTTAGTTGATTATTTTAATAGGTAAAAATATATATATTTGGGAAGATAGTTGAATTTTTTTATAGTTGAATGTAATATTTGTGAGAAAAAAAGTAAAATGATTATGGATTTAATGTGACATTTTATTTTATTGACTATTTTAACTTATTGTTTTTTTTTTAATAAATTTTAACCCCCTTAAAAAAAAAAAAAAAAATGCCAAAGAAGGCCAATAAAAAGTCTCACCCCAAGGAATCAAGTATGTGAAAGGAAATTGCTAGAGCGCCATTACCCAGCCTATTTTATTTTTTTTATTTTAGGTATAAAATTTGTTAGGTGTAAATATATATATTTTTTTGTATAGAACATATGTCGAAAATAGTAGATAATTTTTTATTATTTTTTTAGAATGTACTTTTTATTTATTTTAATCAAGAATGTTAATACCTAATAAAAGAATCACTACAAGAAAATACACAATTGGCGACTACTTTTGCCGACTAAAAATATTTTGGTTGTCAAAAGTTGTGGAATTGGCAACCAAAATTATGTTAGTCGGTAAAAGTATAATATTTACCTACTAAATTTTTTTAGTCGGGAAATATGAATTTTTGGCAACTAAAAAAAAATTTAGTCGCTAAAAATATCACAATTGGCGACAAAAAAATTTAGTCGCTAAATTTGTCACAATTGGCGACTAAAAAAAATATTTTTGTCGCTGTATATATATAGTTTTGGCAACTAAAATAATTTAGTCGCTGAAAGAAAAATAAAATTTTATTTTTTATCTTTCACGACCAAAAGTTTGGTCGGCAAAACTTTAATTTCAGCGACTAAAAATTATATTTGTCGCGGTATATATAGTTTTGGCAACTAAAATATTTTAGTCGCTAAAAGAAAAATAAAAAATTATTTTTTATCTTTCACGACCAAAAGTTTGGTCGGCAAAACCTTAATTTTAGCGACTAAAAATTATTTTGGTCGTGGTATATATAGTTTTGGCAACTAAAATATTTTAGTCGCTGAAAGAAAAATAAAAAATTATTTTTTATCTTTCGCAACCAAAAGTTTGGTCGGCAAAACTTTAATTTCAGCGACTAAAAATTATTTTGGTCACAGTATATATAGTTTTGGCAACTAAAATATTTTCGTTGCTGAAAGAAAAATAAAAAATTATTTTTTATCTTTCGCGACCAAAAGTTTGGTTGGCAAAACCTTAATTTTAGCGACTAAAAATTATTTTGGTCACGGTATATATAGTTTTGGCAACTAAAATATTTTAGTCGCTGAAAGAAAAATAAAAAATTATTTTTTATCTTTCGTGACCAAAAGTTTGGTTGGCAAAACCGTAATTTCAGTGACTAAAAATTATTTTGGTCGCGGTATATATAGTTTTGGCAACTAAAATATTTTAGTCGCTAAAAGAAAAATAAAAAATTATTTTTTATCTTTCGCGACCAAAAGTTTGGTCGGCAAAACCTTAATTTCAGCAACTAAAAATTATTTTGGTCGCGGTATATATAGTTTTGGCAACTAAAATATTTTAGTCGCTAAAAGAAAAATAAAAAATTATTTTTTATTTTTCGCGACCAAAAGTTTGGTCGGCAAAACCTTAATTTCAACGACTACAAATTATTTTGGTTGCAGTATATATAGTTTTGACAACTAAAATATTTTCGTCGCTGAAAGAAAAATAAAAATTTATTTTCACTCATCACTCTTTCTCTCTCTTTCTATCTATCTGTCTCTCTCTTTCTCTCTATGTCTCTATCTCTGTCTCTCTTCTCTTTCTCTTTCTCTCTCACTCATCACTCTTCTCTGCATGCATCTCTCTCTCTATGTCTCTATTTTTGTCTCTGTCTCTTCTTTTCTCTCTCTCTCATCACTCTTCTATCTTTCTGTCTTTCTCTCTGTGTCTCTCGCTCATCTCTCTTCTGTATGTCTTTGTCTTTGTCTCTTTTTCTCTTTGTCTCTCACTCATCTCTTTTCTCTCTATCTCTTCTATCTTTTTTCTTTCTATATCTCTCTTATTCATCTTGCTTCTTACTATCTCTCTCTATGTCTTTCTTATTCATCTTTTTCCTCTCTGTATCTTTCACTTTTGCTATGTCTTTCTCTCAATCATCTCTTTTTGTACTCTTTCTCTCTCTCACTCATCTCTTGTTTCTCTCTGTCTATGTCTCTATCTCTTCTCTCTCTGTGTCTCTCTCTCTATCTGTCTATCTTTCTGTCTCTCTTTCACTCATCACTCTTCTCTCTCTCTTTCTCTATTTATGTCTCTCTCTCTTCTCTATCTCTCTTCTCTTTCACTCTCTTTTACTCATCACTTTTCTCTATCTCTATCTGTCTTTCTCTCTTTCTTTCCGTGTCTCTGTGTTTTTCTCTATCTCTCTCTCACTCATCACTCTTCTCTGTCTGTCTCTCTCTCTCTCTGTGGCTCTCGCTCATCTCTCTTCTTTCTATCTCTCTCTCCTCTCTCTCCTCTCTTTATCTCTCTCTCTCTCTCCCGCTCATCTCTCCCTCTCTCTCTCGTTTATCTCTTTTCGCTCTTTTTCTCTCTTTTTTTCTCTCTCTCTCTCTTTGTGTGTCTCTTTTTACCCATTTTTTCATTTTTCTCTATTTCTTCTCTTCTCTCTCTTACTCATCACTCTTCTCTCCGTCTCTGCCTATCATCTGCTTGTCTCTCTCTCTCTGTGTCTCACTTATCTATTTCTTCTCTCATCTCTTTTCTTTCTATCTCTCTCGCTCATTTCTCTTCTCTCATCTCTGTCTGTCTTTGTCTCTCTTGCTCTTTCTTTCTCTCTTCTCTATTTGTCTCTCACTCATCTCTCTCTCACCGCCTATCTCCTCTACCACATTCACTACTCTGCAAATGTCATTCCACTACCAAAGATTATACCATTGTTACCACTCCACCTCTCGACTACTATTACTACCACCGTCGTTACCACTCTACTACCACCACTACCACTACTACTACTATTACCTCTCCACTGCCAACGCCGCTCCATCTCTTCTACCACTACCACAACTTCACCACTCATCTCCTTTGCCACCACCACCACCACCACACAACTTTACCACTAATCTCCTTTGCTACCACCACCACCACCACCATCACCTCTTATCTACTACCTTCACCACTACTGCTGCTCCCTCTTCTGTACTACAAAAGTTTGGTCGGCAAAAATTTAATTTCAGCGACTAAAAAATATGCTAGTCGTGGTATAGATAGTTTTGGCGACTAAAATAATTTAGTTGCTGAATGAAAAATAAAAATTTATTTTTTATCTTTGACGACAAAAAAAATTGATTTTTAGTAACAAAAAAAAATGGGCTACAAAAAAATATTTTTCATTGGCCATAAAAAATTAATTTTATTTTAACAAAAAATATTGTTCATTAAAATATTACCCCTACTCCTACCAAATAGAAAAAAAAAAATCGTAAAAATAAAAATGAAACAAAATTTCCCCCCCCTTTTTCAGTACCCGCCTGCCTAAACTTCCCTCCTTTTTTCCCTGTCTTTCCCCCCCCTCCCATTTTCATTTCCTTTCAGGTTTGCACAGCCCAAGGCTTCCGTCCCCTCCTCCCTTATTCCACCGCTGTTATCAAAGAGAAACCCACCACCGACAGAGGCCCTCTAGGGTTAGGGTTTCTCTTTCTCTCTCTGAATCTAGTTGATTTATGTTGTTTGTGGATCCAAAAATGTCAAACAAATCACCATCTGGTTATGGAACGTCCCCCACCACCGCCACCAGCAGCAGACTGCCACCGCTTCCGCTGCCGCCACGACCTCCACCACCACCACCACCACCGTCAACCTTCATCTCTCACGCCAAAGCTCAGACTCAATCCCTAATGGCCACGCACCGCCCATGGAAAGAGCTCTTCGATTTCTCCTCCTTCTCTCGACCCTACAGCTACGCCGGGTTATTCTTGTTGTGCTCAGTTTGGTTGTATCTTTACTTCTTGATTACTTGTAGACTCGTATGTCCTCCTCCTTGTTTACTTTCTCAATTGGGTTTTTTCGTAATTAGGGTTTTGATAACATTTTTGCCCTTTACAGTGGGAATGGAGGTGCCGCGCAAAACTCGCAGTAAGTTTGAGTTCAGTTGTGTGTTTCTCTACATTTGATTTTGAAGAGGGTTTTTTGCACTCTGGGCTGTGGTTCAATCCTCTGTTCAGTTCGAATCTCAGTAAGTTTGAGTTTAGTTGTGTGTTTTTTAAGTGATGTAGATGATGGCTAATTGAAATGGAATAATTTGATTTTAGGATAATTGCAATGGGATAATGGGATAATTTGTGTGTTCGAATCTCAGACTTGTGGCATGTTTATGTATTGCAGTTTGATTTCAGTGATTGGTGCTTCATGATGATTTAGGTTCGAAGATGAAAAAATTGGTCTTTATAGCAGACAGATAGATTGGTGCTTTGCCTTGCTATTTTGCCCCTTTTGGTTCTTAGTTATAGTTATAAAACCTTTAGCCAGAGAAATGTCACAATTGGTTCCTAATCATCACTCTATGCTCTGTTTAATGATATCACTGACAGAATTGAATCAATTAATTGCATAGGCACTCCTAATTTCTTAGGTTTAATATAATTTGGTGATATTAAAGTAAAAGGTTCGATTTTGTGTTGGAATCATTACGCATTTGGATCAATTTGGTTTTTTTTTTTTTTTTTGATTGAATATCTCAAAATATTGTTTGAGAAATTTGAAAAATGAATTTTGAGGATACGATTTTGAATTATTATTCATTCGAAATGTTGGTTTTTTATTCGTGAATTTTGTTCATGAAGTTTGAAACTTGGTGAGTTTACGTGGTGGATGTGTGGTTTCTTTGACAAAAACATGACTTTTGAATTCAATTCAAAATTTAGGAGATAGTAATAAGAAAATAATGTGAGCTATTTGAAGAAAACCACTCTGTATTAAGTATTTAAGGTGTCACCTCCTAGAACTTGGTATCTTGGGGGTATTGTTGTGCACCACTCTTCACACTAATAAGAAAGAAGGCTAATCTCCAAAAGCAGAATATAGAGTTTAAGATTAATAATGTGTGATTCTTAAAAGAAGAGTGGCAAATAATGCAGTGATTCTCTGCAAAATTAAGCTATAAATCCTAGAACCTTCACCTGTCAAACATTCTTCTTTGTGGGTTTTTGGCGGTCTAATGGTTGTTTAGTTGTTTGCATTCTCAGTTATTACAATCCATTTGAATCTGAAGGGATCTCAACCTGATGCAATTTTATAATTTCAGCCGTTACATTTTTTAATGCCAACTCATTTGCATTTCAAGGACTACAAACTTTATTACCCATGACAACTGACCACAATAATTTTGTGATTTCAGTACTTCTAGCTTTCTGAATGGAGTCTACATGACTCTGTGGAATGAAGTCTACATGCTGCAATTACTTGCTTTTGATTATCTTAGAGTAATAACTGATAAGTGATGTCATGAGTAGTAGAGTGCTTTTTCATTCACCATCCCTTCCTCCCAAATATTGATTACGGAATTTTTATGACAGGTCCTGGTTAATGAGGTTGTTAATACCTTATTGTTTATTTTTCATACATTTTATTGAACAAGTCCTGTTCAATTCATTGAGGTTGAATGGAGGGTTCTTGTTTAGTTGGTTTCTCATATCTTTCAATTTTCATTTCAGCCAAAATTGGTCTGCTATGACACTCCACTCCAGTGATATTATTGTTTTTTGTTGTTGTCATTGTGACCATCATCAGCTAAGTAGAGATGAAACATCTTTATGAACTTTGAAAAGCCAGACCAAGGGAAGCAATTGATGCAATTTGTGCCGTTATCATCATCATCATTGAGCTTATTTTCCCATTTTTTTCGGGGATAAGTATAGCTTACTTCCAAATTATACACTTGTTCCTTTTATGCAAAGAGATTATAAACCTCAATATGTTCAATCATTTAATTATTGAGAATGTATAAACATTTATTTAGGCATTATATTTTGTTCCCAAACATTTTCATATGTTTCCAAATTATTTTTATTTCCCTTATGTTTCCAAAATGTTTCAGTTGCCAAGCTAACTTAAACAACACACTGAAATGAGATTCTGATCCTTGGTGCAGTTACACTTGTCTAAACCCTAACGCAATAAGCATCTATAGATTGTTCACTGCCTAGAGAAACTTGAGTTTGTAACTAGGTCGGTCTATTTTTATGTGGTCTTCGATTATTCAAAATCCATAGAAATTGTTAGTAGCTAAGCATGTCCTAATCAGAATAGTAATGTGACAACTACAAAATCAATCTGAATCGACTGAAAATATTCTGGGAAATTTGAACAACTGTTTCAATTGTTAATTGTTAGATGTGTTGCGCTTGACTGACCCCTTCCAAAAAAATGTGTTGTTCTTTGCCTACATGGTGAGTAATTAGGTTGTTAAACATCCAGGAGTAATATTGGTGTCTAGGGGCTTGATTGCTCAGCTAGTTGTCTCTAAGGAATTTGGCTGGATAACTTTTTTGATTAAGTTGTAGTTTTATTATGCCAGGTAGTTATCTCAATATGATGTACATGTTTATAGGATTTAATTGATTTTTGCAAAGATACAGGTTTGCAATCCAGTGTTACTGCCACTAGAAATGCCACTATTAACTAATTGGTGCTTTACATATATGTTGGTCCAGGTAACTTGTAATTTGGTTTGTGAAAACTAGGGATATGTTGAGTTAAGGATAAGAATTCTAAGATGCACCTTTTGTTGCAGACATCAAGGGATTTCTTTCAGATGTCAAACCTGCTCTTCTAAGTGCACTTGAAGCTGAGTGTGAAATAAATCCAGCGTGAAATAAATGGGACTTGCAGTTGAGAAGTCTAGCAAGGTTGTTTGCTCTAAACCTAAATTTCCTTCTAACTTTGTATTCTATTGTTCTTTAAATTTGACTTTAATATTGGGAAGTTGTTTCTTGCAGGGTATACTGTCAGATGTTTTGAAATGCCTTGGTGACAATAAAAAACATATGAGAGAAAGCACTCTGACTACTTTAGATGCTTGGCTTGCTGCTGTTCATCTCGACAAAATAATTAGGTTCCAATTTCTCTATTTCGTTTATTTTTTAATTAATTTTGTTTATTTATCATGCTTCTCTGATAAATTTTCCAATTCTGTTTCTTTATTAGGTGCCTTACATCACTATTGCTTTGATGGATGCGAAGCTTGGCACGGAAGGGCACAAGGATCTTTTTGATTGGCTATCAAGGCAACTTAGTGGATTAAACAATTTTCCTGATGCTGTAAATTTGAATTATGTATTGTTTCAAATTGTTATGCTAGATGGATGTGACTTGTGAATGAAAACTTAGAATAGTTGTATTGTGTCGAATGTTAATGAATTATGTATTGTGTCGAATGTTAACAATTCAGTTAATTTGAATGATGCTTTAAAATTATAAGTTTATTATGGATTGAATGAATTATTAAGAATTACAGGTGTATTGTTTTCCTGCTTTGGCGACCAATTTATTAGTCGCGACAAATAAATAATTTTTTTTTGCAAAAAATGACAATTGCTGACCAAGAGTTCTGGTCGCAAAAAATACATCTATTGCCGACCAAAACAGCTCTTGGTCGTGGAATCTCACTTTTGCCGACCAAAAGTTTTGGTCGCGAAAAGTAACAAATGGCGACCAAATTTTTTGGTTGCGAAATGTTACAATTGGCGACCAAACTAATTTTGGTCGCAGAATGTCACAATTGGCGACCAAAATTTTTTGGTCGCGAAATGTCACAATTGGCGACAAAACTAATTTTGGTCGCAGAATGTCACAATTGGCGACCAAAATTTTTGGTCGCGAAATGTCACAATTGGCGACCAAACTAATTTTGGTCGTGGAATGTGACAATTGGCGACTAAGAAATTTAGTCGGCAAAAAGCGACTTTTCACGACCAAAGTGTTTTAGCGACAAAATGGATTAGTCGCAGTAAATAAATATTTAGCGACTAAAAATTTAGTCGGCAAATGCAACTTTTCCCGACCAACGAAAATTTTGGTCGCGAATTACTTTCCGCGACCCTCAATTGGCGACCAAACTAGCGACCAAAAAAATTGGTCGTGGATAACTTTTGCCGACCAAAAATTGACTTTTAGCGACTAATTTTTTTGTTACCAAAAGTATTAATTCTTGTAGTGAATTTCACACAAGATCTACTTCAATAACAAATTCACACATATCTCTGCAAGTCTCTCCCTGTAAGACTTCTAACCAAATAAAGATTCATGTCTCCCTCTTCAAATTTGATCCGACTAACCCTCCTAATTCAACCTTGTCCCAATGTGTGCCATTCAACTTTCTTTCAAAGCTATATGTGATGTGATCTAACTTTTTTTCTTGTACTCTTTGAACGTGGTAACTTTTTATTTATTGTTAAGATGATAATATGAGTGTGGCAACTTAAAATTTTAATTGCTCAATATTAGTTACACCAATGTTTATTAACATTTAATTTATGTTCACATTTTTATATTTTTACTCTAGTACGTGATATAAATTGCTTGTTTACTATAGTATTAATATTTAATTATGAATTTATTTATTTTCAATAGAAAGTTATACTCAAGAATTTAATTATGGTGTTGTAATATAAGTGTATTATTCGAACTTTTTGAATGAAAATTTTAACAAATCAATAAGAATTTATGTGTTTGGTTGTCAGTCAAAATATCTTAATGTCTCATGAAGTCAATAAATTTTTTAATTAATTCGTGTTAATATAATTCTTTAAAAATCATATCATACTTTTAGTTGAACTCATATGTAAAACTTATAGTTTAATATTATTTTAACACATCCTTTAACATTTACATTGCAACACTCTATATGCTCATTAAACTAACAAATCCTAAAACACAAAATCAGGCCTCCAATTTTATCACTTTTTATTATATGTCATACATTTTAAATGACATTTCCAAGCCAATTAACCTAACCAGGCTTGTCAAAACAAACCCAACCTCACTTTTACTGGGCCTTTTACAAACTACTTCTGGGCTCATTAAAATGAGGCCCATACATCATGGCCGATTAAACACCGAGTAAGCCTATACTCTATTAAGGGGTATCAGCCCAACTCATGTTTAGGCTTTTCTCTATCTTTCACTATTTCTCATTTTACCTTCTTCTTCTATTTCTGTCTTCTTGTTGTTTTTTTTTTTTTTTTTTTTTGTCTTAAATTTTTTTCCCAAAAAAAACGAAGTTGGTTAGCTCTTTGAAGTTACCAAGACTTACGTTAAATAATTGGTTAAATTATGCCATCTTTCTTGAGATTTGAGATTTAAAAAAAATACAGTAAACGTCATGATTTTATCATAATTTCGCTAACTTTCCTTTTAATAGGTTAAATGGACCGAAATAAAATACAAAAATAAACAACGTAAAATATACATTATGAAAACATTATTTTTTTTTATCCACATAACTAAAAAATTATTGATGAAAAAAGAATTAAGTGTTATATGAATTAAAATCTCAAAAGAACTTAATATAATTATGTCAAAATTATAAAATTTATTATATTTTCTTTAAATTTCAAGAGAGATCAATATAATTTACTATCAATATTTTATATATAAAAACAGATACATAAATAGAATGTGAGCATAAATATGTATTTTTAATTACTAATGCATCCACCATGTTAGGCCAGCTGCCTGATCAAGCATTAGTAAATGCTTTTATAGTTTCTACAAGGCATCCTTTCATTGCCAGTTCTCTCAAAAAACAAACACCAAACGCTTCTTATGCAAAAACTTTTGGACAACAATCCAGTGGGCCCCTATTCTCACATGGTTTATTGATTCAAAGTCGTGCTATGACCATATCAATCTGTTTCCTGCCATCCACTCTCATCATTGTTTTTTTTTGGGGTAAGTAACTCTCATCCTATACTCTTCCTCTCAAAATATTAATCTTTTATTTTATTTTTTATTATATTAAAATATTAATTTTTTTAAAAAAAATTAATAATTAAAATAATATAAATTTTTTATTTTACCTTTTTTTAAATTTATTAACAACACAAAAAGTACAATAATGATAATTAATATTTTCAAAAAATAATTTTAAAAAATTAATATTTTTAAAATACAATAATTATACTATCAAAAATAAATAAATTCCTCAAAAGAATTATTATTTTAAGACGGAAGGAGTATTATATGATATTAAAGGATTTTTGTCCATGTCTAACAATATTTGTCGTTAAATTTGTATTGGTTACATATCTTTTATGAAAATATGTTTTAAGAGGGCTTGGTTGGAGAGAAGCAATTAGATGGTCCAATTTGTTTTATGGGGCACTTATCTTGATAATTCAAAATATTTAATTTCTAGGCCTTTTAAAAAATATAAAAATATATATATGTCAAAAATCAATTTTTGGATAGTGGTAGTCACTTGATCATATCTCATTTGCTTGAAAAGAAATAGATGGATTATTTTTAAAATTATGTTGTTCATTAATTATTTTTTAGATAAATATATTCTGATCAAGTAATTTTTGATTTTCGATCAATTTAATTTTTTATTTAAATAATCTACTCGATTAATCCTACGAGATAAATGATTTGATTGTGAAGATGGACCCGAAATGAACCCACATTGAACTGGGGTGGACTGTCCAGACTGGAGAAGACCTAGTTCTATAGTATGTATAATAACTAATATGAATTTTGTTAAATAAAATAAATAAGAAACTAAAAATGTTTGATTTTTTGGACTTTTTTTTTTTTATTGAACTCTCTTTTGGATTTTTTAATTTTTTTCTTATAATTTTTAGATTTATTACACAAAAGGATTTAGAAAAATATAATTTTGATATAATTTTTAAAAAGGATCATTAAAAATAATTATTTTTAAAAAAAAAAAATTTGAATGACGAGCTTGTGGCTATGTTTTCTGTGGAACAAATGGGGTAATGCCATAGCTTGCACTATATAAATGGTAGGAAAATGTTTGGTAGTTCAAAATTTTGTGGTTCAAATAGTTCAAATCTGTCAAAACGACGTCGTTTTACACTCATTTATACTCAAAATGAAAATAACGTTGTTTTGAGTGATTTGAGCCACAAAATTTTGAGGTACCAAACATTGTTGTAAATGATAGGTAGTATCTCAAATTTGGCATACGTTGATATTAGGATTAACCTAGTTATTTTAATTCTAATTTTTAAAAAGTTTTAAATTTCAAACTTGCCAATTTAATCCAATATATATGAGTTAAAAATTTTTAAATTTTTGTCTTGAGTAGATATTAAATTGTTTAGATTACTTATTTGTTATTTGAATTTAAAACGTTTACAAAATTCAATGATGAAGTACATATGATTTTTAATAAATGTTTTAATTAAAATCCCATTTGGGGATTTGGATTTTGGCTAAAATGGTCAATAAAAAAATAAAAAAGACTAACATTTAATTGCAAAATAGTCAATCAATTACTCTTTTTTTTTTTTTTTTTTTTCTAGCAACTATCTATTCAATTACAAAAAAAATTCACAAACCATCTAAAACATAGCTTCTTTTTTTTTTCATCTCATAAATAATCAAAAAATTAATTAAAATAATTAAATTCCCAAACGAGACCAGCATATATTTTTTCTTGTCTTATATATATGTATATATATATATATATTTTCTACTTTATTTTATAACTAAAATAATACAAAATTATAATTAATATTTTATAAATGAGCGGATTGGGTTGGATTGAGTTAGAGCTCTGTATTTTAAATTCAGCCTGAATATTAAATGAACACAAAATCTCTATCCAATCAGACTTTATGGACAAACCAATTTTTTTAAAGGAGATTTATTTATAAATCTCTTTTTATCTACTTATATTCCATTTATCCAAATTATTTTTTTATGTTTCAACAAATTCTATAAGTGACATAATTACTAAAATATCTCTAATAATAATAAGGTAAAGTATGTATTAATATTCACACTGACAGTATAATGTTCCGTGATGTAAACATTCACATCGTCAAATATGAATATTCACATCACCAAATTACTAAGAGTTTATAAAAATATTTATAAGGATAAAATTATCTATAAAATATTTTAAATATAAAAATTAGAATTTAATAGACTAAGAGTTGTTTGAGATATCCTAAATAAGTGCATTTTTTAACTTTTTAGACTAAAAAATAGAGAAAAAAAAGATGGTCATTTGGGATAATTTTTTAATTTTTTACAAAAAAATATGTATTAAAATATTATATAAAATAGTAACATTACCATTTTACCCCTACTATAATGAGTTGCCTACTGACTTGGATTGTCCAAGAAGAGGAAATAAGCATAGGAGCAGATTGCCTACAATTCGAGATCGGACTAAACGGTGCTGTTTGGCCCGTGGGGGCCACAAAGAGTCCCATTTTGATAATCGGAACCGTTCAATGTGTAGAACTCGTTGAATATTACTTTCCTATAAAAAATCATATTAATCGGATATCGATAACTATCTGATCAGATTAGTTTTTTTCCAACCGTTAATTTCTTCACTGACCTTTTTTTTATAAAAATGATTTGATCATATAGTTATCTATATCCGATCAACGTGATTTTTTAAAAGTACATAGTACTCGACGATTTCTACACATTGAACGGTTCAGATTATTAAAACGAGACCCGTGATGGGTCCCCACGAGTCGAACAGCACCATCATGTGTAAATTTTTTTGTGCACCCACGTGACTTGGCCTATGTACCATCACTTCGATACTGAGCAGATAGATGGCTTGTACTTGGCCTATGTAAAGGGGTTTATATATATATATATATATATTTTTTGTGAATAGTGATAATTTTTTTGTTTTTTCAAAAACTTTTGATTTTTTGTATTTTTTTGTGTAGGTCAACCCAGACCTATATGTCTAAATAATAATATTTATTAAAATATAAAAATACGATATGAATTAATTAAAGTTCTAGTACTTAAAAAAAATTAATAATTTTTGTTATTATCATCTTAAAAATATCAAATATGGAGCTGAATTTAGCGGGGCAACCGACAGATGCCATCCCTTAGCAAGTAGTGAATGAGAAGTAATATGTCGTCGGTTGCGTTTGGGAATGAGCAAAGGAAAACAATGCCAGAATAGCAGATCACCCCTTCACGAAAATACAACGCTTTTCCTTTTCCACTTTCTCACTGCATCCACACTCACGCTTCCTTTGGAATTAACTTTTTAATTCTTTAAACTGAAATTAAAAATCTTGTTTAAAATGAATTTTTAAAATTTTTTAATTTTTATAAAAAAAAATAATAATTACAATTTAAATATCACATTATAGGTGTAGCCTCCTTAATTGAGATGTCAGTGCAGGGCTCACATGTCCTCTCTCTCTTTCTCTCTTATATACATACAACCTACACTCTTTCCATCTCTCACAAAAATCCCTTCTAAAAAAATACCCTCTCAATCAACTGTCCCCCTACCTAAACATTTGTCCCACAAAACCATAAACCATGACAACCACCACCATTGCCAAAACAACCATAATTGTCGCCACCGCCACCGCCACCTTGTTACTGGCGATGGTGGCAGCACAGGCACCCGCGGCCGCACCAGAGCCGGCCGCGGGGGCTCCGGGGCCAGGGGGGGCAATGGATTGCATCACGAGCCTGGCGAACATGTCGGATTGCTTAACGTATGTGCAGGCTGGAAGCAATTTGACGAAGCCTGACAAGGCGTGTTGTCCGGAGCTGGCGGGGCTGGTGGAAAGCAATCCAATATGTCTGTGTCAACTGCTGGGAAACACAAGTGCAACTCTAGGGATACAGATAGAGCTCAACAAGGCTCTCAATCTACCTACTGTTTGTGCTGTTCAGACTCCTCCTATTAGCACCTGTGCAGGTTCTCTCTTCTCTTCTCTTCTCTTTCTCCTTCCTCTCTCCTTTTTCCCTCCTTTCCTTCAAGTTTTTGGTGTTTTTTTTTTTTTTGTATTTTTGTTGAGCAATGTTATTTAGACTCATTTTTTAAATTTAATCATATGACTCTCTATCATATTTTTTTTTGAAATTAATTACTCTAATAATTTCTTTTACATTACTGTGTTTACAAAGTAACTATAAAAAATAGATTTGTATATTATCATTTTTCATTTTTGTTAATACAAATAATATTTTTAATTGATTAGAAAAAATTATAAGAAAATACCAAGAGTTTGAATCCCTATAGTAACAAAATTATAATTAAGTGAAATGATGACTTATCTCGGTGTGAATTGAAAATTTTCATTTATCAAAAACACTACATAAATAATATCAGATAATATTTTGAAATTGTTTTATAATTTTCTCACTAAACCATTAAAATATTACCTTTTATTTTTTTGAGAAAATATAATAATACACCTACTTACACATCCAAACAAACATTCATGGTATGTGAGGCCTACACGTGACGGGTAAGTGAGTATAATATTTTTCTTAGATGAAAAATTCTATATTATCAATGTAATATACAATAATAAAATTTTAAAAATATTATTAACGAGTGTCTTGGCCACGAGAAAAAGATAGAAGAATACCTTTTATTATCTACTTTTAAGATAATTTTCACTCTAATTCTAATACTAAATACAACAATACTTGATAGTCCGAATTTTCATGATCATAGCTTGAATGTCTCAAAACGACGTTATTTTGAGTGTAAAACGATATCGTTTTAATACATTTGAGCCATGCAGACTACACAAATTCGAATTGCCAAGTATTTTTCTACTAAATAATGTCCCAAAAACACTTTTGTGTAATAATTAATTAATAATTATTACTAATTGATTCTACGAGAAATTATCATTCAGGAGGTATTTTAAAAAAATATTACATATTGATGATAGTTTATAATTTTAATTATTAATATTTATTATTTTTTTATAAATATTTTTTCTGACTACCATATCTGTAATTCCTCCCTTATTCTATTTGCAAATATTAAATTGTGATGAATTGTACCTAAAATCCAAACTTTGGATCTCATTTTGAAATTTTGGGTTTTGTTGAAAAAGAAAGATATCTTATTTTTCATTAAATGACAAGACAGTGTGGAATATTAGCTATGGTGGGACCTATGTATGTTATACATTACATTAGCCCATGCCAATTTCTTACACTGACCAATATTTATTTTGGTGATATATCATATGTTTTGAGATTTTATTTTTATTTATTTTGAAAAGACTTAGATTCACAACCTAAATATATAGTTTATTCCTAATGCTACCTCGTACATAAATTTAACCCAATTTATGAGAGATGAGAATTAAAAATTCATTATATAACATCTAAATGATTAAGTCCGACACTCTTCCAATCTTAATAAAAAGATTTTTCAATCCTACCTAAAAATGCACAACATGGTTACTAATACATCTTATGATCGAGATTTTACTAATCAACCAATCCTTTTTTTGAACCTAACTTAACCAATCAAACTCACAATTTTGTCATTGGCACCCGCCTACAATATATTATCGTTGTTGCAACTTCTGCCACCAGAAAAATCTTGAGTCTGATTACAAACCCATCATTTTTTACCGCTCTAATATTACTCAAATCTTGAAGAACAAACCATACGTGGTAAATGATTCAAAACTCAAAAATAATAATAAAATCTGGCTTCGTCCTCAACTTTCCCTGCTTATATACTTGTATGTTTGTCTAAGCAAGCAAAAACCCATCAACAATGTTAGAGTTTGCAAACCCCAAATTGAAATGTAGTATGGTGAAAATCATGAATTCATCTTGCCTATATGTCCCAGAGAGTGGACAAGTCTTCTGATCATGGCCTATCCAATTGCTCTGCTCATCTCCGATGGAAAATGTTCTCGTTCTTCATCAACCACCTAAACTCTTCTCCAACTTTGAACTCGTAAATGTGAAGATTTCAGCCTGCAGGACATTGCAACGATGATGACGCTAAGTTTGCAGTTGGTGGGTTAAATTGAAAACAAAAGGGGTTACTTCATCTGTTCAAATCTTGTTCGTTGGATGTGTGTAGAATTATTAGATGAATTCTTCGTAAAATTGAAGAGGAGCCCAACTCGAAATGATTGAAGTTGTGGTTGCTTTTAAAGTTATTGTTACTAAATTTTTTTTCTACACTATATTTTTGCAGCTGTTGGATATCCTGTGCCTGGTCCTATGTCAAGTGAAGCGTCTGGTAATTCATCAACCAAACCTTCCATCTTTCTCTCACCATTTTTTTAAAAAACAACTTCATTCTATGAAGAAACCCTTTTGAGTAGTAAAGTGTGCCGATAACTTAATGAAATTGGCTTCTCCCTCAGAGAGAAGCCCGATTCTGTCTAGTTGGGCTCATTCTGTCACGAGTCTCATACTAATGATTCAAGTTATTAACCTTGTTAGCCCTTATGTGTAAATCATCTATAAAATGTCATAGCGATCCCAAAACATGTAGACAATTCCAATCATATCCAGCACATCATAAGCTAGTTCGTCTTGTTCTTTTTTTCTTCTTTTTTTCCTTCTTTGCTATTATTTTCCTTTCATTTTTGTTGTGTGTATGTGAGTGTGTTTTACTTTCCTTGCCTTTCTAACTACATAAGTTTTATTTTATTATTATTTTAATTTTTTTTTTTCTTTCCTGCCATTCCAACCTTATGCCCCTAACAAAATTACAGGAGCTATGTCGCCAAGCCCTGCAGCATCTGGAAACAGTGGCAATGTAGCTTCACCAAGCATTGCAGCTTCTCAGCTATCCATCCTTGTTGGCTTAGCAATTGCATTTCTCACAACACTCTTCTTCTGATTTTAATTTTTGGAGTTTTTTTTTTTTTTTTTTTTTAAACTTTATATTTGTTTCGATTTCTCCATTTATCTGGGGAGGGGGTATTGTAACCAGATATTGAATGGGTATGACCTAGTTACACCAATAAACATGTAGCTTTTTTTAAAATTATTTTTTCATGATTTTCTTTCTCATGGAGAAAGCAACCATTGTTTTGAAGCATGAACCATTTGCTAGCATTGCCCTCACAATTTCAAATTCTATATATACATATTTATTTATCCCATGTGAACATCTACCTCATTCAGATTGGGGGCAATTGAGGTTCTCACCGGTTGAGTTTGAAAAATGTTGAAGTACCTCTATTGTACCAAAAACATCAAAAGGCTTTATCCAAAAAACTAATAATAGTGAAAGGCATGCCTTAGGTTACCATTGTGTTTTGACCAAAGATTTTAATGCTTCACTGTTCTAATGGGCTTCTAGGCCCAGCAGTTATCATCCGCCAGCCACCTACAAGCGGCACTTGTGGTTCTGTTTAACTTATATGTTTACAAGTTGTTACCCATTGCAATTACCACTTATCTGCTCTCCTTTCCCACTCTTAGGAACAAGCTACATATATAAATGGGTAAATTACACTATACTCCTTTGAAGTTTAAAAAAACTATAATAAGCTCTACAAGTATAACATAATTATATCGCGCTTCCCTGAGGTGGCACAAGTACGTGAACACTGTAAGGCTTCTTGTATTTTTTTTTCGAACCTCAAGGGAGGTTAGTGTAATTTACCCTAAATGATTGTACTGGAAAAAAGACAAAAAAGTCCTACCCTGTTCTGGGTCACAAACTTGAAGTAGCTCGGCAAAGTGGGGTCCAAGCACTGTCATTGATTTCAACCCCCAGGAAAAAAGGGATTACAATGTGTGAAGGGATCCCAGGATTTTGAGAAAAAACAAAAACAGAGAGAGACAGAGAGAGACAGAGAGAGAGAGAGAGAACAAAAGAAGTATTTAAAAGTCTGTAAAAGGCATAAAAGTCGATGAATACATTGGTATTCTGTTTTAGGAGCCTGCATATGACCATACAGCCAAGATATGGCTTACAGAAGAAACAAAACAACAAAAATTAAAAGGAGAAAACTAAATACTAGAAAAAAGAAGAACGCAAACCAATTGGCAACTATTCGAGTTTGGGAGAATCTATGAGACAATGATAACAACGACAAGCCACTAAAAAACACAGAATCTAGGAAAAATGCTTCATCAATCAGCATCCATTTCCTCCAATGCCGTCTTGCCTGCAGCCTTGGCTTCCTCTAAAAGCTCTTCTGGTACCTGAAAATGAAGTCGCAACAGCTATTCAATTGTACAAGTAATCAAAACATATGCAAATATGAAGCACCTCACAGGATTGCCTTTTTGTCCACTGATACAAGAAAGGGAATCCTATTTTCCTGGAATAAATTTCTACTCATCAAAAAGATGCTTTGAATCCAACCCAAATGCCAACCTCCCAAACGACGACACTAGGTAAGAAAAGGGGGAAAAAAACTTGGGTCTTTTGTTCATTGTCTGTGGTGTTATTTACAAGTTTCCGTGTTCCATTGGTCAAAATTGACCGATCATGAACTAGAAGCATTGCGTCACATTAAGGGCTCAAAAAACCCAAAACTTTTATATACTCTCAGAACCAATTGCAATTTGAAGAGTTGAATTGTAGTAGCCCATACATTTCAGTCTGTTTTCTCATTTCATTTCAGTCTGTTTTCTCATTTCTTTTCAAGTATCCAAATATATGAAGATGTCGGCCTAGCTTGAAAGACAAGCTCTATGAGATGTAATACAGAGCTTATCTACATAGTAAAGATAGGGTGGAAGATTACCTTTTCATGTTGGCGCTTTGACTCTTCACAGACCCAGCTCATTTCTAATTCAAAGGCCTTATCCTTAGCCTCGTCATGCACCTTATAAATACTGCAGAATAAGAATGAGAATATATAACTTCATTATAAAACTGAAGAATTATGCATGCATACATATTAGTCTCTGTATAAGAAGTTATAAGGGAATGATCAAAGAATAATGCTAGAGACCCTAAAAATTTTACCAAATTTTGGGAGTCTCACACCCATGCGAGACATTTGGTAAAACTCTAGGGATCTCTAACATTTTTTATGATCAAAATGTTGTTCCCACTTAAACAAAACCTTGTTTGGTTGTAACTGAATTAATTTTATATCTGAAGAAAATGCACAAAGTTATGCTATCACAATAAATCATGTTACATATGTAAATGAAAAGGTCAATGTCTTGTGTTGGCTGATCAGCTCTCTCACTCTCTCTCTACGTAGTTTTTAAGAAAACTCCGCAATGAGTCCTACTTTTTTCAAGAAATTTCTACCGAGTCTATTAACATGAATCAGTCCTTCCAATATAGTCTTAATTAGACTCAATTGAAATTTTATAGGAAAAGTAAGACTGACTTGATATTTTCCCCAGTTTTTATTATGGTTCGTAAATTCCCATCTGGAAAATAGGACTGTTACTATCTTATAATTCCAAAATTCAATTGGAAAGCAAATTGCACTATATATACACTATAGCAAGATCATAATCCTACTATCAGTAGATGGAAATAGGACACTTTGTTAGAATACTATATGTATATGTATATTAGAAATCTTAATGACGTATGGGAATCATAGCATTGTGGATTGACTTGAAGGATAATATTATCCCATCAACAATATATATATATATTTTATTATGTGGGACCTTCCGATACCAATACCAATTACTTTAGGATTGGGTTAAATATGCAAATTCGGTGGCCAACTAGCACATAATACATATCGCGTAGAAACTGCATATGATACTGCAATGTGATTCATGAGCCAGATGGTTGCGAAGGGCATTTCACATAGAAGAAAACACCGACACACTAATGCTCCTTGTAAAATGTAGAATGCAAGAACAAGCAACTTTAGAAAGACAAGATCAAGCAAATAAAAAGTGTACTAAAAACCAATTAAATGGAAAAAATAATAATAGTAAAGCATTGAATGCAACATTTAGAACTTCTGATAGAAGAAATTGTCTTCGGGGAAATAAAAGAAATCACTCACATCTTGGCTATTTCAATAACCCCTTCGCGGCAAGTCATTTCAGAAAGCTTCAACTTTTCAATTTCTCTGTGCAATATAATCGAAGGCAATATGACATGAACATGTTAGCATGAGGAAACGTGCAATAAATACAACCACAAAAAAGTCTCTGGCATGACATTGATCTATTGTCCGCGATACGTATTGTATTGTATGGAAAAAAATATGTATTGCGGACTCATATCATTGGTGACTTGAGTTGTAAGATATGTTTCCGTAAGCGATTCAACCCGTATTGCACGATTAATTAATTTTTACATTCTTCTTCACCTTTGGCCCCATTAGCTTTTTTTTTTTTAAACTATCAATCACCATATAACTAATACTCATTGAACAATCATGAACTATATTATCAAAAAATCTCATACAAAGGAGACCCAAATTTAAATAAGCCCGTAAAAAAAAATGACTGTCATACTCCTTTTGATACAAGAAATTAAATTACTATCATGAATCTAATTTGATTGAATTCACCAATTTGGTCATTAGTTATATGATTTAGTAGTTTATTTTTTGCACTATACTTATATATTATATGAAAATATTTATTTTTTATCTATATTTATATATGTTAATGTATCTTATGACACACGATACAATACAATACAATATAATACGATATACGATACACAAAAGTGATATAATGATACACGATACGTATCATGATTCAACAACACTGCATATGGATACAAGTGAACACACACACATACATAGAATTGTACATTATAAACCTACATGTTCCTTTTTTAACATGGGAAGATAAAAGTTCTTGTTTAGAATTGTATGATTCATGATTCGATTCTACGATTTTCAACAAAAACAATTCGAATTGTGCTGTTGAATCGGAAATTGAGTGAATCATGCAATTCAATTTGCGATTCACTACAATTCGTTACAATTCATACGATTCATAGCTAATTAGTTCCATTTTTGTTGTTACTTACATAATGCATGAGACAACGTCGTTTTCACTAAACTAGCAAGATATATAGAAGAGATCAATTAGTTATATTCATATATATGATGTTATATGTATATATGTATATATACATATGTGGAGAAGTGGTTTGGAAATACTCTTCTGATCCTGGGGAACGCTCGAGATCCGCTGATAGTCAGCTAAAAAGGAATAAACACTCCGGTCGGGAGTACCGGAATTAGCACTCCGACAGACAAGTCAGTCTCTATACTCAAGAATGCTGGCTATGAAGCACGGACACCTCTCCGAGGGCTCCGTACCAGTGTCAGACACGTGTCGGACACGGACACGCGGTGGACACGTGTCCGACACGCGAAGGAGAGTGTCCCATTTTTTTTTTTTTTTTTTTACATCAGGACACGTTTTGGACACGTTGTAGACACGTTTGGGACACGCGCGGGGGCAATTTCACAATTTACCAAATTTTTTGGGGGTCGATTTGAAATTAAGCAAAAATAGATCAAATTTGCCCTAATCTACTTCGTTAAGGTACGATTGAAGATAAACAGCACAGAAAGGGTGAGAAAGAGAGAAAGAGAAAGGACGACGCTGCTCGCCTTCTCTCGTCGATCGCTGTTCGCCGTCGTCGATGCAGCGTCGTCTGCATGATCTTCTTTGTCGAATCTGCGGCTGCGATCATCGATCCATTTTACGCTTCGTTAAGGTACGATTCTTCTTCGATCTTCTTCGATCGCTCTCTTTCTTCGATAGCTCTCTCTCTCTCTCTCTCTCAGCCTCTGAGTTGTTTTGTTCTCTTCGATATACTTCTCTTCTCTGACTTTATTTCTTTTTTTTCTTTTATTTCGTTTTTTTTTCTTTATTTGTTTTATTTGTTTTATTTCTTTTATTTCATTTTCTTTTATTTTGATTTTGTTTTTTTCTTTTTCTTTAATTCTGAATTTGTTTTATTTCATTTTGATTTCTTTTATTTTTTTTATATTTTGATTTTATTTTTTTTTTCTATTATTTGAGGATATAATTTTAATAATGTATGTTTATTAATTTTATTATAGGGACCAATTATTAATTCTGAAACAATGGCTAGGTTGATATTTATGAATTTTGTAATAGTTGTTGGTACATTGAATAATTTTATATTAAATGTTTATTTTTTATAATTTTAATAGTGTTATTTTGTATATGTTATTACCTTTATTTGATTTTTTTAAATAATTTTATGACATATAATAAATAAAATTAATTATATATATTGAACGTGTCCCCGGCGTGTCGTGTCCCCTATTTTTTGAAAATTTACGTTTTTGCGTGTCCGTGTCGTGTCCGTGTCGTGTCGCGTGTCCGTGTCCGTGCTTCATAGAATGCTAGTATTCTAAGTTAAGCACAACAATTCTCACACCCTTTTCTCAGTTTGTTGTTCCTTTATTTATACTTGTTTCCTAGGCCTCATGACCAGGCCCATTTGTCACTCACTGTCCTCTTATTTACTCGGCTCCATAGTTCAGTATCTATTCAGCCCTTCTATTATATTCGGCATCCTTATCGTCAGGATAAAGCCGTATAATATATGTCTTCTAGAGCACGCTTCTGATTATTCCAATTATCCGTCTTCCACAATTGCCACCCAAACACATCGCTAGCGTCAGTTAGTCGGCATGTTTGGCTTGAAGTCAAAATTTTGGCGGTTAATCCTCTTCCCGATGCGTGTCAGAATGCATGTGCTTTTTGGTCACTGTAACGCTTTCCCGCCCCGTTCGTGCTTCTCTTGCATTTATTACGATTTGAAACTCAAGTCCCTTTGAAAACATGCTTTTTTTCGAATATTCGAACCTCCTGGACATGCCAGTCGGTATCTCTTCGTCAACGCGTTTTCTACAACTCTCATCCGTTCTCTCCTTGACTCCTTTGCCTTTCGTAAGTTTCCTTTTCTTCTTCTTGCAATCCTATTTTCCGTATTTATTTTTGATTTAGAATATCCTTGAGTCCTTGCTAGAATGGCTAAGCATTTAAAAGACCTCCTTTCCGAGGGTCGAATTTCTGGCTTCCGAAAACATTTTTTTATTCCTGAGGATGTCCATCTTGCTCTGGTAATGGACAATACCCTTGATATGGAGAGGGATGACCAAAATGCAATCGTCTTCCCTCTCCTGTCTATTGCGGAGGGCGGAGTTCGCTTTCCCCTACACCCATTTCTCAAGGCCGTCCTCCGCTATTGGAGTTTGATTCCTTCGCAACCCAATGTAAACTTTTTTCGAATCGTAATGAGAATCATAGAGTTGAACCGGCGTCTCAGGATCAACCTTGGGATTCCGGCAATTCGGCACTGCTATGCTTTAGCCAAATCCTCCGGTTGGCTCGAGCGCTACTTTCTCAGGGCCAAGGACACCGACCATCACTTGGTGACGATGCTTGCTAGTTCTGGCAAACGAGTCGACAATGTAATGGTCAATGTCCGAGGTAACTGGGAATTCGGCGAAGGCGAAGATCGCCTAGACCCTATTCCCAGACGAAGGGGTGAACCAGGTTGCCGTATAACTCCTTGTTTGTTGATATTTCTTTTATGCGGCGTTTTCTCCAAGCCTTACCCTTTATTCTTGCAGGCAATAAGTTGAAGAGAATTTTGACCTCGACTGACGACGCAGTCCTTGCGGAAATTAAAACAGCACTAAAGTACTTTGGCCGTCCGAACGTACAGAAGCAAAGGAGGGCCACCCATATTCTCCTGCGATACAAGCCTACTTATACCACATTCTCGGCCGCGGACGATATTCCGATCCCAACCGATGAACAGCACCTTACAGCTCTTCTCTTTCCCAGCTTCAAGACCCTCAGGCAAATTGGTCTTGAGGCTTCCGATTCGGAGCAAGGCTCAGAGCCGGTGGTCGAAGTAGTTGCCGAATCAACGAAGGTTTTCGCTACGGAGGCCGAAGAAGTCGAAGAAACCCTCAAATCAGCGTTTGCGGCAGCCGATTTTAACGAGCCTAACTCTCCGTGCACTTCGGGTCGGGCAGAGCTTTCCTTCGGAGACATTTTTACAAACTTGGGAGATCTACCTGGCGCTTTTTCTGAAGGCATGGCTGGGGAAAATCTCACGCAGATGGCGATAAAGAAAAATGCCGAACGAATGGCTGCCCGAAAGAAAGCCGAGGCCGCGCGTCTTGAGCCTACCCCGGTTGAATCTTTCTAACCGCTTACTAGAGAAGAAACGACTCAAGTTGTTGTGGCTGAGACGGAGGGAGCTAGACAGCAGGTTATGGAAGAGCGGCTGGTTTCAAAAGAGCGGGGCGAAAAACGTTCCGCCGAGGGAGGGGCCGGCTCAGAGGATAGCCCCTGCTGACAAACGACCTCGCTTGGAGGAGTCTGACGTGGTTGTTCCCTTCGTTGTTCAGCCAAAGATCAGAGACACGCCAATCTCCTCTGACGATCTCACAGAAGGATCCAAAGTGGCGTAAGCAGCCACACCGGCCACACCGGTGGACACAAGGCCACCTTTCGAGAAAGGCCGAATTTGGCAGCTATAGCATTCACTGCCCAGTCGGCCTTTCTGGTATGTATGCGATACTTCCATTTTTGCTCGTTGGGTTTGGTTTGCATGCGACGTTGCTTGATGTGGTGATCCAAACTTGTTTTCCAGACGATTGGAAGGATAGCCGAACTAGGCCGCCGACAACGTGATGCCATTGAAAGAATCGGCTGCTTAAAGTTTAAAGCCGAGGGTGAAAGAAGTAGAGCCGAGTTCGAGGCGATAAGAGCCGCAATGGAAAGTGCTGAGTTAAGTTGAAAAGAAGAGGGTTCGGATGTGACGACATTTTAGATCCGGCGAGGATAGGCGAATATGAAGCGAGTCGCCAGTTAACCAGAGGCGCTTTCCAGCAGAGGCCGAAGTTAGAAGAGTTGAAAGCCGAATCTGAAGTTTCTACGGCGCTAGAAGTTGGGAAGAGCGCCGCCTTGAAAGAATACATAGATGAGGTCCCCAAATTCGAAAATCGGGAATTCAAACATGGATGGCTCAAAGCCCTTGCTGCTGCTGGAGTTACATTGCCCTTGCCGATTCCATACGAGCAAGTGGATGTAGAGCCACTTGAGTCTGACCCCGAGGATTGATTTGGGAGACATTCTAGTTTTATTAGGTGATGATACAGTGAGTCCTCGTGGATGGATGGGACCGATCCAAGCTCCGCAAGCCCACTGGATAACCTGCAAACAAGTTCAATCGGGGAACGGGGTAGTCCCCCGGCGAACCCTCCGGTGTGTGGATTAGAGAAGGTGATAGGCAGAAATGTAAAGAGAGAGAGATAGGAGATGGAAAACTTAACCTTCTTCTTGTCTTCGAGCTTTGCTTATATCCTCTGGTAATCATTTCGCTGTCTTAGTCGTTCTGACCTTCTTCTTAAAGCTTGCGCCGTGGTTCGCCCTGCTCGTAAGGTGAGGGGGCGTCGTTCCGGCTGAGGGGTGTTGTCGCAATAAATGCGGTGATGGGTTGCATTAATGGTGATGTGCTGTGGCAATAACTTTGCAGATCTTTGTCTGCTGATATGGCCTGTTCTGCACCCGCCACGTGTCCGAACATCATTGGCCTTTCCTGCTCAGTTGGCTTCCAGCTGTGCCGGGTTTTACTAACCGAGTTGTGTAATGGGGTCTAAATGGTGGGCTTGGGTTTACTCATGGTGGGCCGTGGTCCTTGTGGGCCTATCCCTGTCATTAGGTATCTTTAATTTCGATGTACGTTTTTGTTTAGTGGATCCTTGTTAGTTCAAGGTAATTTTCATGTATAAATTGAATACTATCTGCGCTTAATTTATTAATGAAAATTACCTTCTCATTTCACTGTTAATTGTACGAAGTTTTTGATATTAATGAAGAGTTTTGCCTTCCACTACTTTGGATAAAATGATTAGTCTGTTGTGCCTTCTAACCAGCAAGTGGATGATAGTGTAATCTTGGCAATTATATTAGTTAAGCTTTAATTCATCCGAACAAGTAAACGGACTCTTGGTGCCAAATAGGACTAGTAAATCGATTCATGAAGTAGCTGGGGCACTCAAGCCGGATAGATTAGATTGATGAACCTGTCCTTGCCCCAACTAGTTTGCGAACGTTAAACGCCGAATCAAACTATATTGATTAGTCGATTCGTGAAGCGGCTGGGGCACTCAAGCCGGATAAATTGATGAATTTGTCCTTACCCCAGCTGGTTTGCGAACGTTAAACGCCAAATCAAACTATATTGATTAGTCGATTCGTGAAGCGGCTGGGGCACTCAAACCGGATAGATTGATGAATCTGTCCTTGCCCCAGCTAGTTTGCGAACGTTAAATGCCGAATCAAACTATATTGATTAGTCGATTCGTGAAGCGGCTGGGGCACTCAAGCCGGATAGATTGATGAATCTGCCTTTGCCCCCGCTGGTTGGCGAACGTTAAACGCCGAATCAGACTATATTGATTAGTCGATTCGTGAAGCGGCTAGGGCACTCAAGCCGGATAGATTGATGAATCTGCCCTTTCCCCAGCTGGTTTGCGAACATTAAACGCTGAATCAAACTATAGTGATTAGTCAATTCGTGAAGCGGCTAGGGCACTCAAGCCGAATAGATTGATGAATCTATCCTTGTCCCAGCTGGTTTGCGAACGTTAAACGCCGAATCAAACTATACTGATTAGTCGATTCGTGAAGTGGCTGGGGCACTCAAGCCGGATAGATTGATGAATCTGTCCTTGCCCCAGCTGGTTTGCGAACGTTAAATGCCGAATCAAACTATACTGATTAGTCGATTCGTGAAGCGGCTGGGGCACTCAAGCCGGATAGATTGATGAATCTGCCCTTTCCTTAGCTGGTTGGCGAACGTTAAACACCAAATCAAACTATATTGATTAGTCGATTCGTGAAGCGGCTGGGGCACTCAAACCGGATAGATTGATGAATCTGTCCTTACCCCAGCTGGTTTGCGAACGTTAAACGCCGAATCAAACTATATTGATTAGTCAATTCGTGAAGCGGCTAGGGCACTCAAGCCGGATAGATTGATGAATCTGCTCTTGCCCCAGCTGGTTTGCGAACGTTAAATGCCAAATAACAGTGTGCGATGGGGGCACGATGCGGTCGGCGCCGGGTTGAAATTTCGATATTAATGAGATTGCCTCGGTGGCGCTGCCGTCGCAGGGAATAAATGAATGAAGGCCCTATCTACGTGCTGAATGAGCAACTCAGTTCAGGTCTTTTATGAAGAATAAACAAGCGCGAATGTCGAATAGACTCTTTTTTAACAACAGAGGGGAGGCGAGGACGCTAGCGGAGCTGGGAGGAGACATGAATCGAAGTAGTGAACCTTCGCGGGCAGGAGGCAGGATTTTGAGGGATCGGGAGAGACGTGCATCTCCTCGTCGTCAAAGTAGGTCGCCTGGGAGGGACAAGAAGCCACAGGGCAAATCCCCGCAACCTCGTTCTGGAAGGGAGCCTGGTGCGAACCCACGCCCATTGAGCTTTGTACTCTTTGTGGGGAATAGACCCATGACAGAAGCGGACTTGATCATTCGAGATTCAAATGTGGCGGTCGAATTTGCTCGACAGATTTTTCCTCCCGAGGTCCAACAGTCAATGGTAGGTCGACAAGACTTCGAAGTGTTTCGTGAAGGCATTCATGGTGCGGTGAAGGGGCTCTACACCGCCTACGAAATCGACATGCGTCTCCGTGCTGCCCGCCAAGAAATAGAGAAGAGGGATGAACACATCCGAAGCTTGGAGGCTCGCGCGGAAAAGGCTGAGCGTGAGCTAAGGAAGGTCAAGGCTGTTCACGGACAACCCGTCGGGCAGACTAACCCAATCGTGGAAGAAAGGGTCACCCAGCGGCTTATCAGTACCGCTTTCGCCGATCGAGATACGGCGAGCATGTTCGCGATGGAGTCCGCGAAGAGGAGGGCCTATGAAAAAGGCTTCCACGATGGCCGGAAAGTTGGGATATAGAAGACTAAGGAAAAACTCGCCGAGTAGGTTTGCCAATGCGAAAATCATGGATTTAAGCACGGTTGGATCAAGGCACTTCAGGCTGAAGAAGCTCTCCAAGTAATGGGCGTCGACTCGGCATTGCCACTGTACCAACGTAACCATCTTCCGTTTGCCGCCTTTGAAGTCGAGCAGAGTGAAAATGAGGGCGACGTTGTGTAAAAACACTCATTGTAATCATTCGAACGCGGATCGCGTTCCCAAATATGTAATTATTGTCTGATTGAATAAAATGCCCTATTCTAAAAGTTTCATTTGTAATTTTCATTCGGCACACACGTGTTTGCATGTCTCATTTATAAACACTGACCGGCCCGAGTCAACTTGGCATTTTAATTCCGAACGGTTATATGCCGGCTTGTCATGAGCACTCTTCATTAAATATGTATTTTGCATGTGTTACGCGCAGTCAATTGCGCCGATGAGGCTCCGAATTCGAAGGCTCAACCGGCCCAAAGGCATCATGCGTCGGGGGCTCCAAATCAGAAGACAGTCAGCGTATGGAATGATTGGCCAATATCGCTCAGCGTCCGTCTTTTGGAGTTCGATGTTAATGAAATCGCCTCGAGGCCAGCGTAAGGTGTTTAGAAATAAATCACCTCGGACTTTTCGCTTTACTGACTTCGCTTTCAATGCTCAGACTCGATTTAAAACGATCTTGTTGCGTGGGGTTAGATAACTGTGAATGTCGAATGGAGTTTTTCTTCAGCAGCAGAGGAGAAGTTCAGACTCTGACTGAGCTTGACATTGCAATGAATCGCAGCAGAGAAACTACTCACGCAGGAGGTAGGGCGCTCAGAAGACAGGAAAAACATCAGCCTCTCAGTCGTCAAAGCAGATCACCTCGAAGGGAGAGACAGCAATGGCGAAGTTCTCCGCAATCGCGACCGAGAAATGAAGCTGACGTAGTGCCGCAACCGTTGGGTATTATTGTTTTCGTGGGGAATTCCTTCCTTGTCGTGGATCTTAGCTTTGACGTTGTCTATGGTGTCAAAGGTCCCAGCCTCAAGGGTGATTATTTGGCCGATGTGAGTGGTGGACTTTAGCGCGGCCAAATCAAAGCATTTCAAGTTGCGAGTGCTCTTTGATCAACGGGCATTGATTCGGTGCTGCCGCTCATCCCAACGCGACGCTATATGAGAATAGATATTGTAATGCTTTGAACGCAGATTGCGTGTTTTGTAATTACTGTTTAATCGAATAAAATTTTTCATTCTAGAAGTTTATCTCATTCTGAATTTTTGTATGCTTAATTAAGCATCTTACTTTTAATGTTGGAACGTTTTGTATTGTTCATGCGGCTGTACTGGTTCAACCTGCATATCCCTGTTTCGATGTGCAAATGTTTTCATTCTGAAGGGAGTTCCGAATTCGGAATATTACTCGGCCTTCGAGCGCCGCTTGGTGATACTGGTCAACCGAATTTGGAAGCTTTATCGGCCCAAAGACGTCATGCATCGATAGGGCTCCGAATTCGGAGACTTTATTGGGCCGATCGTAACATGCATGAAGGGCGCTCCAAATCCGGAGGCTTTATCGGCCCAAAGACGTCATGCACCGATGGGACTCCGAATCTGGAGACTTAGGCCAATCGTGACATCCACAAAGGACACTCCGAATCCAGAGACTTTAATCGGCCAATCGTGATATCCACGAAGGGCGCTCCGAATCCAAAGACTTTAATCGGCCAATCGTGACATCCACGAAGGGCGCTCCGAATCCGGAGGATTTAATCGGCCAATCGTGATATCCACGAAGGGCGCTCTGAATCCGGAGACTTTAATCGGCCAATCATGACATCCGCGAAGGGGGCTCCGAATTCGGAGGCTTTATTCGGCCAATCGTGATATCCATGAAGGGCGCTCCAAATCCGAAGACTTTAATCGGCCAATCGTGATATTCACGAAGGGCGCTCCGAATCCGGAGGCTTTATCGGCCCAAAGACATCATGTGCCGATGGAGCTTCGAATCCAGAGGCTTTTATCGGCCAATTGTGATATCCACGAAGGGCGCTCCGAATCCGGAGACTTTATTGGGCCAATCGTGACATCCACGAAGGGCGCTCCGAATCCGGAGGCTTTGTCGGCCAATCGTGATATCCACGGCGCCGAACCGAGGCTTTATCGCCCAAAGCGCGCTTGTAGATGGGGCTCCGAATCTGGAGGCTTTTATCGGCCAATCGTGATATCCACGAAGGGCGCTCCGAACCCGGAGGCTTTATTGGGAATACTTTTAAGCTGGATTTCACAGTGAGTAAACAGGAATCTTTGCATTACAAAAGTGGAAAGTGTACATGGTGAGCCATTCAGATCTAGTATCATTCCCCACAGGTCAGGTTTAATGATAGAATTTGCGCGTTAGGAGCAAGGCTGCGGGCCTAATTTTCCATCAACCGGCCCCCTATCATCTGGAAATACCTTCAGGAGAAACTTTCCCGGCGTGTAGCGGCACAGCTGGACGCATTGAGCATATGTCTTGGGAAGTTACTACTGGTATCGCCTAAAGCTTCCGTGGCTTGTCGTCAGGAAGCCATCCGACATCAGCGAGACTGTCTCGATTTGACACTTCGGTGGAGTTGACCTGCGTCTGCGTTGGTGTCTTTCCAGAAAGAAGATAACATGTTTGTGCGAATTGCCGGCAACCACGGATTTGCTCAACGCCGTGTTCGGTCGAGAAGCGTAGCAGCTGATGATAGGTGCTTGGCACACCCCGAATAGTATGCAGCCAAGTTCGCCCCATGATGAGGTTATACGACGAAGGGAGCTTGACGACCATGAATTCCACATCCACTGTTTGGGAGCCCGCCCGAACGAGTAATGTAATTGCCCAACAGGTACTCTGGGTTTGCGTTAAAACCGAATAATGGATGAAGAGCCGGAGACAGGTCTGATTCGTTAAAGCCGAGTTTGAGAAAGGTCTCGTAGTACATGACCTCCGAAGTGCTTTCCTAATCTATGAGGACGCGTTCGACCGTAAATCGATTCACGTGCAGTTCAATGACCAATGGATCAATATGAGAGAGCATTATGTCGATAAGATCGGAGTCATTGAAGATGATACTCAGAGCTTCGTGGGGCTTTTTCGCTTGTGTGCATTGCTTCTGGGGAGCTGAATGAATTGAGTGTATGGTACATGGCATTGGAAGGCTGTATATCATATGTATAACGTCGAGGGGAGGTGACTCCTGCCGAAGGGCAACAGTTTTGATTATGCTCTTCCAGACGTGTTGCTAGAGCCGACCATCTTGCACCAATTCCTCGAGGTGGTCTTTCAAGGCATAGCAACTGTCCATGTCATGACCACGATCTTTGTGATATTCACAACGCTTGTCCCGCCTTCTCGTGTCAGAGGGTCCCACCATCGTGGACGGCCATTTGAAGAACGGAAGATATTAAATTTTGGTCATAACCGAGCTGATTGGCTCTGACAGCTCTGTATATTTCTTGTCGGCGCGCTTTGTGCACCTACTGTCGACCTGCAGTTGCTCATTTGCTTGGTGCGAGCATTGATCGCTGGGTCGGCAAGAGTCCCGTCACTTGTCTCGTTTAGCCCGCTGTCGTGGTTCAGGGCTCTGAGGTGGTGCGGAACTTATTGGCTAAACGATTTCGAGAGGGGCCGTTTTGTTGGCTACGTGTCCGGCTTTAACTCGCAAGGCGTCGTCTTCCACTTTGCAGTATTCCTCGACTTTCTTCATCAACCCCCTGACTGTTTTGGGGGGGCTTCTAGTCAAAGAACTGCGAAGGGCACTATCTGGGTGTAATCCCATTTTGAAGGCGGTGATGGCCATAGAATCATTACAAGCGTCATCAACAAGATTAAAACATTCCCAATATCACGTCGAATATGCTCTTAGTATTTCTCTTGGCAGGATTTTACATTGCCCAGAGAGAGTTGGCTTGCTTTGGCTGGACTTCGTTGGTGATGAATCTAGCCCTAAAGGATTTCTGTAGTTGGTGGAAGGTTTTAATCGAAGCCGGCTCCAGTTTATAATACCACCTGACCGCCAATGGTCCCAAACTGCTAGGAAATATTAGGCACATGAGGGCCTCGTCGTCTGCATGCAATGTCATGGCCTGCTTGTAGTGGCGGATGTGGTCGGTGGGGTCTGATTTGCCGTCGTACAAGGTAAACGATGGTGCTTTAAATTTCTTGGGTAGCACAGCCTTTGCAATCCGTCGTACAAAGGGATCATGTTGGTCTTCGTCCGAACTGTTCCTTCTTCGCTTGTGCATTGCACGGGGACTTTCTTCGGAAGAACTGGTGGTTTCGTGTCGTCCCTTCTTCCTGGGCTCCGGGGATAATGAATCGGAGTCGCTATCAGTGTCTTGTCGTGCTCGAGGTTGTCGACCACCTGCCTTCGGAGGTCATTCTGGATTTGGGCGCGCAACTTGCTTGGACTTCGCCATTTCCAAGGCCAAATCTTCACGAAGACATTCGTTCTCAGCGATCATGTTTTCTAACCTCTGTTCGTTTTGCTTTGCTTGTTCCATGATCACCTACATTGTCTCGTGCTCCGAAGTCGAAGGTGAGGCGAAATTCAAGGCACGTCTCGCGACGATAGTCTCTATTCCGAGCAAGTTTGTTGGAGTGGTTTCCTTTTGCGGTATAGGGTCGACAGTGACTGTTAGAGGATCTTCCGTTACGCTCTCCATGGATGTGCTTGAGTATTCCCACAGACGGCACCAATTGTGAAGAAGTGGTTTGGAAATACTCTTCTGATCCTGGGAAACGCTCGAGATCCGCTGATAGTCACCTGAAAAGGAATAAACACTCCAGTCGGGGGTACCGGAATTAGCTCTCCGATGGACAAGTCAGTCTCTACACTCAAGAATGCTTGTATTCTAAGTTAAGCACAATAATTCTCACACCCTTTTCTCAGTTTTTTGTTCCTTTATTTATACTTGCTTCCTGGGCCTCATGACCAGGCCCATTTGTCACTCACTGCCCTCTTATTTACTCGGCTCCATAGTTCAGTATCTATTCGGCTTATCTATTATATTCGGCATCCTTATCGTCAGGATAAAGCCGTATAATATATGTCTTCTAGAGCACGCTTCTGATTATTCCCATTATCCAACTCCCACAACATATATAAAATTTAGTTATATTACCCTGTTTGATTTTCAGTTTTCAAAAATAATTTTTTGAGTTTTCAATTCGTAATTTTATATTTTTAATAAATTTTTTTAAATAGTTTAATCAAAATTTTAAAAAAAAAAATTAGATTCAATCAATTTAATTTTTATTTTTTTTTTTTATTTTTAGATTCATTAATCTTAATATACTAAAAAAGTAAAAAAAAATTGTACAAAAATCTTTAAAAAAATTCATTGAATACAACAAAATACGAAAATATATGAATTTTCATTTTTTTTTTTTTTTTTGCATTTTTGTATTTGGTGAATGTTTTTAAGGTTTTTTTTTTTTTTTCTCTCACAAATATTATACTTTTTAAACGTATTTAAATTAGGTGTATCTAAAAAATAAAAAAATTATATAAAATATTCAAAAAATTCACTAAAAACAAAAAAATACAGAAAACAAAAAACTCAATTTTCTAGAACCAAACATGGTGTATTACATGATGTTATTTGTATATATATAAATATAAAATTTAGTTACATTGATATTTACAACACTGAATTTTTATATGTATATAGATATATAAAATTATATATTATATTAAATAAAATGAATCTTACGATTCACGATTCACTATTTTAGCAAAACGATTCACGATTTAATTCGCGATTTGACAATAATGTTTATGAAAAGATAATAAATTGTCAAATTGTACTATGAGCATGAAATGTTAATTGTAGATATTAATTTATTTATAAAATATTGTATTTAACAAAACAGCATAAACACAACTCAAAATATACAAGAAGAGAGTATTAAGACCTGACACCACACACTATTCAACAGCCATAACATAAGTTTTACCATTTTCTTATTACAAAAAGCAGAATAATTTTCCAAAAGATTCGTGGAAGATATGGTTCTCACCATGTCATATAATTAGATAGATTCTCCATGCACATCACAATGAAATTTCGATCAACTAGAGAGGAATTAAGATTCCTCAAGACGGAATAAGATGTGAGTGACTTACGTTTTGGCAGCCTGTTTTCCTTTCCCAATCGCAGCACCAAAATACCTCTGTTACAAATGTGTTTGGGAGGGGAAAAATTGGGTCATCACAAATGAAGTCTATTTAGTGATCACAAATTTATAACAGTCACAACTTGTCAAGAACAAGGGTTGCTATTATGCAAAATTAGGAGGCATATGGAAAGACAAAACATGCAAGAATGACACTGACAAAAATTAACTTACATATGAAATCCCAGAAGGCTCAATCATGTATAACTGTGGCCCATCTCTGTCATAACCTCCAAGAATCACTCCACATCCAAAAGGTCTGCCACATCAAACATTATTTTATCAAAAAAATAAAAAAACAGAGCGACTAAAAAAGGCATAAAGATGCTACAAACAATGTTTAAGGATAATGCTTCCAACACCTGAGCCACCAATAGAGTGTGCATAGATGCACATAACTAGCAACACGTTCAGCAAGTTCCTTCACAGGAATGGGTTCGCCATAAGTACTGCACAACAAGATCATCACAAAATCTTTATTGACCGCGAGATGTAAACGCAGAATAATAAGGCTAGGTTTGGCATCCTTAAAAAAACTCAAAAAGTCAAAAAGTCACTATCCTACTTAAGTCACATCATCTTATTTAAGTCACATCACCTCTCTACCAAAGCCAACCCATATTTCATAAAAAGCCAAAAAGTGCACTTATTTAGATCATCCCAAACAACCCTTCAATATATTTATTATCAATTGTAGTTTACAGTATCTTGATATGGACTCAAAATAAAAATGTCTCCAAGTTTAACCAGGAGGTGGGAAATTATTTTTTTTAACTCCGAAAAGATATTTCATCGTATGAATATTTATTTAATATCAACTTTATATATCTCAAATTGAAAATCCTATTAAATATAAATAAAAAAGGAAAACTTCACTGAGAGAGGACCAGAAAAAGAAGGATACATAAAGAGCCCTTCAATAGAATAAAACTAGTCACAGAATAGTGGGGAAAGACAAAACAAACACAAAATAATAAGCTAACCATGGGATATGGATGTAATATAATCTAAATATTTTTCAAAGAGGAACAGAACTTTTCCCCAAATTCCTTAACCAAGAAACGAAAATAAAAATGTTGAAGTTCTCAAAACTCCTATAAAGAGCTGGAAACCTCCAACGGCCACAATACCCACCATAAATAAATTAACCACCTTAGCAGAAGTGCGTTCTATGATTAACTAATTCTTTGAATTTATATCCAATGTGTGGCACCTACCAGTCTAGTGGTTACCATATAGTTGCAACATGTATGTAAGCATTTAAGAAGGTTTGTTTTAGCAGAAAAGTAAATTCATAAAAGTCAATGTCATTCAGGGGGGAAGGAACCAAAAGGTACATATAAAGTTTGAAGATGTAGTCAACAAATTACCTGATAGATCATTTATATGATGATCATTTGTGATGAATTCAAAGACCATCCTCAAGAAGCTTTATGGTAAAAGTTCAGAAGCAGAGTCTACAACTTATATGGTTGTATCCACAACCCTCAATTTCTAATTGTGGGCACACCCATATGAGATGGAAGACTGGATTTGGCAATTTCCAAAATTGAATCCCCAGTTTTAAAAAACTTTGTAAAGCTCTAGAAGTGAAATGTTTTTATGCAATGGTAAAAACCATAAAACATTAAAATCAAGTACCATGACATCAAGTATCATCCAAATTCCAAACCATGAATTTTCCAAAGATACGATACACAAATAAGTAATATTCATTGCACAATGAGACAATGATATAAGAACATGAAGTACAAACTAATGCAGTGGCAGAATCACTTTATTAGTCATGTTCCACCATTTGTTTTTGTTGTTCCTTCCATACAGTTCACTCCAGTGTCCTGTTGTCTGAAAGTCACTTTTCATGCAGAATGTTTGAGATATTCATATAGGTATTAGCTTTTCTTTTGGGTAAATTACACTAACCTCCCTTGAGATTAGTGACAATTACAAGGACCTCCCATGTGGTTTCTCCTTCTAGTTCATTTTTGAATTTCAAATTTCATGTTGTGTTAATTGACCTGCAATGAGGCTAATGAATATTTGCTGAGGTCACCAAATTACTTCATTCCATTCCCTATGTTTCACTTATTTTATGTGTAGACATGAATACCATTGATATCCAAGCATAAAAAGACAAATGCCCTCATCTTCCCTATGTGTCAACAGACAAAAAAATCTCTTCTAAAACCTCTTGATACTCATTGCAGCCATCTCTCTGTTCCCCCTCCCTTCCCCTCCTCACCCCACCCCACCACCTTACTTACACTAAGCGGAAGCATAACTAGATGTGGAAACAAGGCACGTAGAAAAGTTTAAGGTTGGGAGTGCCAATTGCTTGAGCACCTATTGTTAATGTATTTTATATATAAATATAGCAAGAATTATTTGTTGTTTAGTTGTAATATGTATTTTAAATACCTACATTACATTACCACTCCCTATTAGACATAAGCATAGTAAGATCTCATTACAAAAGTAACAATTCATATCAAATTTGGAAGAACTATTAAAAAATTTCATCCATTAATTCCTAAGAGGAAAACCAAAATATAGAATAAATATATATTTTCTTTTGACTTGATAGTTTTTTCATCATTCATAATGTAAACCTTTCATAGTTTGTTGCTTCAGACTTTGCTCGTGCAACAACTTGCCTCCCATCTGCTGCTAATCCAGCAACTGTCTGTAATCAATGGTAAATTGCAAAGGAGAGCTTAGAATTATGATGAGAGTTTAATATTGTCAAATTCATATATGAAGTAAATCATATATGAAGTAAATACCATAAAACATAGTAAATAACTACTTTTGCAAAATAATGTGAAAATCAATCAACAGATGTTATATCATGTCAAATAAATGGGGGACATTTAAACTGAGAACTTCAATGGTGCACCGAGGCGATAAGGTCTCCTATAGCCTAAGCACGAGGTGAGGCGTGCACCTCACCAAAGCGAGGCACAAGTTGTAGAATATAAGCAATATTTTAAAATAGGCAAAGTTTTCAACATAAACATGGCATTTTAAAATAGACAAATAATCTTTAAACATAATATTCAATTAAAAACCACAAATATATTATCCAACAAAAGAAGAAAAGGTTAATAAAAAGACACCTTTCTTTCATGTACTAAAAAGAAAGAAAGAAAAGAAGAGGTAGAGAGAGAATCAGGACCAGCGAAGGACAACCCAATGAAAGAAAGGGGAACAGTGGCTGGAGCAGAAAAAGAAAAAAGAAAAAAAGAGGCAGAGAGAGAACCAGGACCAGCGAAGAAGAAGAACACAACGGAAGAAGAAGAAAGAGAAGAACCTAAAGAAGGTGAATGCCAATCTTTCTCTTTTCCATGCAATGTCGATTGATTTTTTTAATCGATCTCCACCTAGGTTTTTTTTTTTTTTTTTTTTAATCACTTTCTGATCACATTTGGCCTTTTATATTGAAGGGTTATGCACACAGAAAAATCACTTAATCAACAGTAGGAGTAAAAAAATATATGAGGCGCATAAAGCCCACGCCTTGCACCTTAGAATAAAGCCCTTGCCTTAGCGCCTTTCGTGCGCCTTCCATTCCTCGCTTCACCTTGACCTGTTTGAGGCACAGGGATGTGCCTCTCTGCGCCTCGAGCTTTGGAGCGCGCCTAAGTGCGCTTTTTAAAACACTAATACATGATTTTTTTTCCCCCATAAGCAGCATCTACTTCAGTTCTTAGTAAATCAATCTGCATTCTGGTTCCAATTTACAACGTCACATGAGCCCAGAGCTAAATATTCTTTCATGTACGTCACATGATCCCATAGCTAGAGCCTAGTGCACAAAACAGCATAAACCCTTATTTTTTTGGCAATGAAACTACAGCAGGAAAGGCATCTAACCAAGCATGGCTTTTGTGGCTTCATTAGATATATGGCATGCAATGTCTCATAGTTTAAATTTCAGTGTTGTACCTAAGAAACAAATAATCACTAGCACCAAAGATAAGCAATCCTCTTGCCCTAACTCTCATTAGAGTGTCTCCACCATTTAATGTCACCGTTGCCTTTGTAAGAGTCATATTATGCCTCGTTGTTTGCATCCTATTTCGATTATTGCTCATGAAATAAGAACTTGTAACCAAAGATGTTGCCAACATTTTGCACACATTTGTGAAATGCAAGGACAAAGTTTGTAAGATCATCATTGATGGTAGGAATTCTATGAATATAATCTCTCCAAATCAGTTGTTGTTGGGTTAAAGTTGCAGCCTAAGCTACATCCCTAACCATATGGGTTTCTAGGTGCTCCAAATTTTTTGGAGATGCCAAATTTAATTTGGAGGGGCCATTACATGGGATGCGATACGATAATTTTTGCAGTGTTGCATACATATAAAAATGGACTTTCTTTTCAAAATCTTGGAGGGGCCAAGATGGCCCCATGGCCCCATGGTGCGGTCCACTATAGCCACAAGGTGATTTATTATTAGATGGTGATAACATGTGTTTGTAATGACGTGGTACCACCATTACATTGAATTTTTCCTTGTTTCTGTGTGTGGTTTGTAAATTGTGTCAATGTACATGTGGTAGGGAAAGAATACAAAAAAACCCAAATTACTAAGCTGGCAACTTTGATCATTTTGCTGGCCCAAATGGGGAGAGAGAGAGAGAGAGAGAGAGAGAGAGAGAGAAATTTCACATGAAACACAATGAAAATCCCTAATATCCCGTCTCCAAACCCCAAAAGAATTAAATTGTCCTTCCATTTTCTCGGTATTCCAGGTAAAGAAATGGATACATAATGGCAAAAATATAGTTAAAATTTATATATAGGCATATATGTGTGCTAATAAAATGAGAGGAGAAAATAGATACCATGCCGGAATGGCGATGAACGGAGTGGATTCTGCGATTGGAACCGGGTAGCATCATCTTTGATGCAATGAGCTTTTCCACTCCCTATAAAAATGCATATCAGCTTAATTACATATACACAAATATACACGTACAAAAGCCCTAAAATGACGAATGTAGAGATTCAATTCAACCATTTGGAAGAGATAGGGTTTTACCATAACAATCCCATCCTTGCATTTTATGCCAACAACAGTCCTGCAAATAAAATCAAACAACAAATTACAATCCACATAGATATAGATATAAAAAATAAAAAATAAATAAAAAAGCCCTAATAAGAGCAGTGAAGAAAGAGAAAAAGAGAGAACAGACCCACTGTTGTCGACAGCTTTGGAAGCGTATTCGACCTGGAAAACGCGGCCATCGGGAGAGAAAGTGGTGACTGAGAGATCATAACCTGTTCCTATGCTGCTCATTCTTCCTCCTTCTTCTTCTCCTTCTTCTTCTTCTTCTTCTTCTTCGTCCCTCTCTTGTTTCTTCCACTCCGATGCGGCTTTGGGCTCTTCTCACTCTTTTCTCAAAAATAAAAATAAATACATAAAAAGCCTTTCTTGAATCTCAAGACAATCAAATAAATTGGGTCTTTTCGCTTCGTTTACGTTTTCAATTTATATTTATAAAAATTTTATAAATTAATTTTTATTTATTTTTAAAAAATATAAATTACAAATATATTTGATAATTGATAAAATATTTTAAAAAATTTAAAAATATAAAAAAGAGTGAGAAATGACAAGTGACAAGAAAAGACGATGGTAGAAAGTAGTGATGGTGGGTAATGGATAGCGGGTGAGTCGGTGGTGGTGGTGGATGGGTGGGTGACGGTGGTGGGTGGTGGTGGTGGTAGTGGCGGCGGCGGCGGGTGGTGGGTGGTGGTAGCAGGTGGGTGGCAGATGGCGGGTGGTTGTGGGTGGGTGGGTAAGTGACGGTGGCGGGTGGTGGTGGTGGCGGGTGGTGGTGGGTGGAGTGGGTGCAGTGGCGGGTGGTGGTGGTGGCGGGTGGTGGCGGGTGGGTGGGTGGGTGGTGGTAGTAGTGGTGGTGGCGATGAGGGATGGGTGGTGGTGGCGAATGGGTGGCAGGTGGGTGGTGGTGACAGGTGGTGATGGGAGGTGGGTAGTGGGTGGTGGTGGCGGAAGACGGTGGTGGAAAATGATGACGGGTGGTGGCTAGTGTTAGGTGGTAAAAAAAAAAAAAATCAAAACTCAAAACGGAAACACATTTTTTGAGTTTATATTTTTTGGCCAAATTTATAAACTGAGATCATTGATTTATAAATCAAAAATTTACCAAACAAGTTTTTATTTAAGTTTTTAAAATTTTTATAAATATAAACAGAAAACGACACCATTATGTTTTTCCAATAAGTTTAGTATTTTTTTCATTTTGGTCCTTAAAAAGTCTCTCCGTTTCCTTTCCACCCCATTACTTTCCATCATTGCCATTGTGCCACCGTGACCACTAGTGAGCCACCTGCATCGTCTTCACCTCTGTGCTTCCGCCACCAGGGCCACTACTTTTGCCAAAGTTGAAACCCCATTAGATATCTTACTTCAACTATTCCAACTGTTTAGTGCACTTCACTAAAGGTAATAATCAACTTTTGAGTGGACTTTACCAATTACTAGCCTGATACTTTTTGTATGGGGGTGAAATATCATGTGCTCTCCGTACGCCTTGAACGTCAAGCTTCCGTCAACGGCGTCTGTCTCTGCAACACAAAAAGGGTGAAATTTGCCGGCGGTGGTGTCGGAAAAGACCCTCCGACGATCAAGTCGATTTCGAAAAGAAGATAACCAGAGAGAGTGTTTGTGAGAGTGAGCTCGTACCAGAACCTTCGTCTCTTCCCTATTTCTAGTGGCCATGCGGCCTCAAGGTCGTAAGCACTACCTTTCTGTCCTTCCTTGGACAGTGGCGGTCTTCCACCTCTACGCCTTCTGGCGTGTGAAGGTTTTGTCATTTCACCAGTACACACTGAACTGTCTAACGGCATTGAGGCGTTCGTAGAGCGGATGTCCTTGCCTTCACACCATTGGCCCAGGTGGCACCCTTGACCCAGGTACCACGACCGGCCTAACACTGGCGGAAAATTGCCATCACATTCATTTAACCGTGCTATGCGCCACCGACCTGTGACTTGGGATTAGGTGAGAGCTCGACCACTGGGACCGAACCATTATTGGTCGGTTTGTCCTGAGCAACCGGTTGCGAGGCATGGCGGCCTCCATCCACGCTTCCCCAATCTCGGTCACGTCTTAGCTCGGGCTACCTGAGCTTCTTCTGATGAATGCAAGTCGCGGCTCGGCCGGGCCAGCTCATGCACGGCCGGCCAATTATTTCGACCGTGCAGCTCATTCTGCTGCTCGTGTCGAAAGTCAAGTTATCCCAACGCCGCGCAATCCGTCAATTTAGCTCGGCCGTACTACTCGGTGCGAATCTCCCCTCTCACTTTTACAACATATTTAGATAAAATTATTAGTATGTTTTAGTTGTATGGTTTTTATTTTTCTTTTATTTTTTTTATTTCACTTTATTCTATTATTTTCTTGAAATGTGATTTAACTTGAGATACTTTCTGCATAAATCTATTTTCAGGTACCCATTTTTTAGTTTGCAAAGTGTTTACACAAATATTTTCATTTATCAATGTACAATTATTCAACAGGTGCGGAGTCTATAAGCATTCAATGTACTTTGTATACTTATGAGACCCAATTTGTTGAATGAAGTTACTATTTTTGTTTATTCCTTGTGGTTACAACCTTCTATTAAGAAGAGAATGCTGCTCATTTAGTAATGGTGAATATGTCACAGCAGGATTGACTGAACTAGAACATTAGTGATATAAGGCAACTGATAAGGTAATCATGTTTTGATTCTTTGCCAGAGAATTATGTTCTTCATATATTTTTCACTACTAAAGAAAAATGAAAATTTTCAGTATGCAAGTTCAGCTTGGGATGAACTCAAGCACATAAAACAGGCGATTGGGTTCTAGTATTGCATCCTTTGCTCTAAGTACTCAAGAGCTTTTAGCGGTGCTTGTTTTGTTAATTGCATTGAACAAAACAATGCAAGTTGTTCCTACTAAAATATATACCTTCTGTTTCAACTTCTCTTCTTTCATTGTTTTTCTATTCATTGAACCTCAAATTCCTTGATTTAAAATTAATATCTATCCAAACGAACCCTGATGGTTTCTTCATGTTTTTCTTGTTTGCATATCCCTGAGCAATTGATTAAATATGGAACTAAAATCAATCTTTTTTGAGGTATGTAAAAAAAAAGACATCAATCGCTCTTTATGGTCTAGTTTTTGTCTTTATTTTTGGAGTCAAAATTATAAAATTAAAGCAGTCTTTGTTTTCTCTTTATAAATGAATTGTATTTTGGTTTTTGAGTTTGCAACAAATTACAAATTTATGAGTACTTTAGTTTGTCAATTTGGAATATAAATAGCCAGAACTAGAGCTATTTTCAAGCTACTTTCTTTGTATATGTATATAAAAATAATTTTATAATTACTTTGAAACTCTAGGGTAATTTATTTTCCCTCTGTACTAAATTCTTGTTGTGTTAAGGTTCCAGTCTCAATTGCTGATCTTGGTGGTACAGAGATTGATTTGAGAATATTGTCGTTGTATACTTTCATTGCCGAATGAACTTGATAATGTTGCTTTCATCTTGAAATGTAACTTGGTTCAATTTGTAATTGTACAGGAAAGGTAGATGACACTTATAAATAATTCATGTCGTTCATTTATGCTTTGTGTAAGAACATTTTCCCTGTATTTCTAAATTTTATTTTATTTGAATAATTGTAGTAATATAAGAAAAAATGAGGATGAAAGAAAGGTTCTTATGGAGAGGGAAGAATAGAAATAGAAGAAAATAGAGGTTTTTCTTATATCTCAATTTCAAATTCTGTTCTTTTAGATGTGAGAGTGTCAAGCATTGCATGTCGCATAGAGCAGTTCAATTATCTTGTCGAGGCACTCCAGGTGAGTTTGTGTATATAATTTTTTTTTTTAACTGTATAGTGTTTACTACAGTAGTTAGATTTTCCATGTTAAAGTGATGTAGTTTTTGAATATTTCATAGAGCACATAAATGAGTTGTGGTAAAAAGAAGTGACTGAAATGGGGTTCAGCCAGCTGCCAAAAGGTATGTTTCTTTGGCAATTAATTACTTTATGCTTTTGAAATGCGGTTCATCTTTTATAATTTGGTTAATTTGTTTATTCCTTTCAGCAAGTTATTATAGGTTATTTTATTAGATTTTAATCAACTTTTTTTATAAAGATTATATTAAATTTTACTAATGCTCAATTTTAATCTGTAAACGTGAAGCCGCAAAGGATGGTCTTAATATGTGTTAATGCATAGCAATTAATATAAACCAAAATGGACTAAGGATTAAGAGTGTTATGAGAATAGAGAGAGAGAGAGAGAGAGAGAGAATATAACTATGTATATTTCAATGAATGAATATAAGTGAATACAAGACTTCTTTATATAGGAGAAAGAGAAGCTAATATGGTAATGTGCAATATGATAATAACACAATATGGTAATATAGATATATAAAGCTAACAACCCCCTCAAGCTCAAGGTGATAATGTAGACATCAACTCGAGCTTGGCAAGTAAGTCGGAAAAGCGTCCTAGAGGATGAGCCGTGGTGAAGATGCCGGCTATTTGATTAGCAGAGGTAACAAAGATAAGACGAATAGTGCCACTAATAACATGTTGCCGCATGAAGTGACAACCAATCTCAATATGCTTGATGCGATCATGAAAGACATCATTATGTGCAATCTAAATAGCACTTTGAATGTCACAATAGAGGTTAGTGGCAATAGGATGAGAAACTCTCATATCAGAAAGAAGCCAATGAAGCCACATAAGCTCTTGAGTAGTGTCAGCAAGAGCACGATACTCAGCCTCAACACTAAAACGAGCAATAAAAGTTTGCTTTTTTCTACGCCAAGTAATGAAAGAGTCACCCAAAAAGAAGCAGAACTCTGTAGTAGAACGGCAATCAGTAGGATCCCCTGCCCAATTTGCATCAGAAAATGCGTGTAACTATAGAGAAGAGTGTGCTAAGTAGTGAAGACCATGAAACATAGTGCGCCTTTGGAGTAGCGCAAAATGCGAACCAAAGCATCATAGTGTAGAAAGAAAGAAACAGCTATGAACTGATTGACAATGTGAACAATATGGACAATGTCTGGATGAGTAACCGTGAGATAGACAAGACTGCCAACTAACTGATGATATAAAGTAACATCAAGTAATAGGTAACCATCAAGAGGTGTGAGATGAGTCTGAAGATCAACTGGAATAGGCATAGTCTTGCAATTAGTAAGACCAGCACGAGCTAAGAGATCAGATGTATACTTGGCCTGGGTGAGAAAGTAACCAGAAAGATCTTGAGAAATTTCCAAGTCGAGGGAAGTAGCTAAGTAGAGCCAAATCTTTCATCTCAAACTAGCAATTGAGGAACTGTTTGAGACTAGAGATACCCCCTGTGTCATCCCTAGTGATGATCATATCATCCACATAGAGAAAAAGAATAGTAATACCACGCTCTATCTTATGTATAAACAGAGCAGAATCATGGGCACTGGAGGAGAAGCCAGAGTCATGAATGGTAGAATCGAACTTGGCAAACTAAGCACGAGGAGCTTGTTTCAAACCATATAAAGCCCGGCGAAGTTTGCAAACTTTGGTGGACGGAACTGAGAAACCAGGAGGAGGTTGCATATAAACTTTCTCAGTGAGATAACCATTAAGAAAAGCGTTCTTGACATCCATCTGACAAAGGCTCTAATGGCGAACAGCAGCAATGGCAAGGAGGCTGGGAACTGAAGTAAGACGTGCAATGGGGGCAAATGTTTCCTCATAATCAATCCCATATTCTTGAGTAAACCCCTAGGCAACAAGTTTAGTTTTGTAACGCTCAATAGAACCATTAGAATGAGTTTTGATTTTATAAACCCATTTCAACTAACAACACTTTTTCTAGGTAGAAGGTCAATTACATCCCAAGTATGAGTTTTATTAAAAGCCTACAGTTCATCAGTCATAACTTGCTACCAAAGACGGTTAGAGTAAGCCTCTTAATAGAAAGTAGGTTCATAAGAAGAAAAAGCAATATAACTAACAATGAAATCACAAAGAAGTACAGAAGGTTGTGTTACCTGAGTAGAATGACGAAGAGGTACCTCTGGTATAGAAAATGATGGAGTAGAATCAAGGGATGCAGGAGACTCTCTATGAGAGGGAATGAAAACAGGACTAGTGGGTGGAGGTGGAGCAAGAGCAAGAGCAAGCTCAGGATCGAGGAGTGGAGCAGTACGACTAGGAGTCAGAGCAGAATCCTCAAGAAGGGTCGGAGTCATCATGTGCGGAAGTATGGTCTATATCAAGCTCATCAAACAGAAAAGAATGATTTGTAAAGAATGGTGTAGTAGGAGGAGTGAACAAATGGAACTTAAATAGAGAAGAGAACATTTTGTGTTCCCAAAATATCATAAGACGAGAGATACGGAGACGACAAAAAAAGAATCCCAACAACGATAACCTTTATGTTCAATCCCATATCCCAAGAAACAATACAAACAAGCACGATGTCCTAATTTGGTACGCTCATGAGGTTGAAGAAGAACAAAACAAGCACATCCAAACACATGAAGACCAGTATAGGCAGGAGGTGTGCCATACAGAAGCCCATATGGGGTTTGATTGTTGATAGTAAGGAAAGGGACACGGTTGATAGTATAGACAATTGTGAGAGTAGCTTTCCCTAAAAAACATCCAGGACAAGAAGAAGATATTAAAAGAGCATGGACAATGTCTAAGATATGGCGATGTTTGCAATCAGCACGACCATTTTGTTAGGAGGTACCAAGACAAGAATAGTGAGAAAGTGTACCATTTTGACGAAGGAATCTCAAAAAAATGAGTTTCTTTATATTACTGGGCATTATCAGCACAAAAAAAATTTGATGGTGGAAGAAAACTGAGTTTTGACCATTTGAGAAAAATCATAGTATATTTGGTGTAACTCAGAATGAGATTTCATAAGAAATAACCAAGTAAAACGAGTGAAATCATCGACAACTATGACAAAGTATTTAGATTTTCCCATAGTGGTATTAGGTGAAGGTCTCCAAACATCAGAGTGTATGAGATCAAAAGGTGCATGAGACATAGAGATATTAGTATGAAATGGTAAAGCAAGTTGTTTGGAAAGTTGACAATGTAAATAGTCTACTTTATCATTTGGAATAGGACCTAATTGACCACTTGAAACAAGAGATCGTAAACGACCAAAAGACACATGACCTAATTGAGAATGTCACAAAACAAGAGCAGAACTAGTAGTAGCAAGAGCAGCAGTTTGCATAGGAGAAATACTGGATGATGAAATGCGCAGATGGATGAGCTCGTACAGATGACCATATCTACGACCTATCCCAAGAGTCTGTCCCGTCTTCAGATCTTGCACAACACAACTAGTTGGAGAAAATAAAGCAGTGAGGTTAAGATCACATAGTTGACCAATAGAGATAAAATTAAGTGTAAGGTTAGGGATCAGATAAGTGTGAAACAGAGAGATATTAGAAGTAGAGATATGACCTATATAACTAGCATGCATTTGAGAGCCATCAACAGTGTGAATAATTGGTAAATTAGAAGAAGATGTAAGAAAGAAAAAAGTGTAAGGTCAAAGGTCATATGATTGCAATAAACTGAATCAAAATACCAAGAAAAGGTACTTGGAGTGACTGGAAGAGCCATAGATGGTATACCAGAGGTAGAGGTAAAAAGAACCTTTTTCAAAATGGCTTCAATATCATAAAGAGTGTAGGTTGGTGAAGGTGCAAAAGAGCGACCTGGAGAATATTGAGTATGTGATTGGTGATGAGCAGTAGTTGAGGCAAAGTAAGCCGAAGAGTGATACCAACTATGAGTCTTAGGTGGCTTAGAAGAACCATTATACTGAAAAGAGTTGTTTGAACGATCCATGGAGTGAGCGAAATATGACTCACAAAAAGGGTCCGATGGTGTCAGAGTAGAATTGGGTAAAATTGAGTAGACTAGTGAATCCGGAAGGTTAAAAACAATCAAGAAGCGGGCCAAAACAATCAAAATAGGGTTGAAAATAGATAAAAATAGTCAAAATAAGAAATAATGCCAAATAGGGGATTAGGCGCAGTGCATGTTAGTAGAGAAGCGCGCAGCTCAAGATAGCAGGCAGGAGGTGTGGCATACTGGATACTAAGGCTAACATCAGGGATGAGGTCAAAAACACACGGCTCACGATAGCAAAGAAGGACATGACGCAAGATAGCGTGAGATGACTAAAGGCTTACGTCAGCTACTGAGATAAGAGGGAACAAGAGGCGCGTAGGGCACGTTTGGCAGTGACACAGCACGTGGCCAAACTTTGGGTGGCACGTGGCTGTGCGTGTGAGCTCCGATGAAGATGATTCTCATGGCGTTGGATTTATCTTGAAGTTTGTATCGCAAGTTACAATTTTTGAGAAAAATTTTCAAAATTTTGTTTGGTTCAAATTTTTTGAAATTTTTTTCAAAAATCACTTTCTCTCTCCTATATATCAATCAATTACTTTTTCTCTCTCATCTCTCTTTCTCAATCACTTTTTCTCTCACACATCTACTCAACTACAACAAAATATCAAATCATCCCAAACTCCCAAACTTCAAAACTATTTTCAAAATATACAACCAAACAAACCAAAAAAATTTATAAACTCTCTCTCCAAAATATTTTTTTTAAATTTATCTCAAAATACAAACCAAACACACCAAGAGTTTGGTATAGTCTTATCGTTGAAACAAAGAAGGACTAAATATATAGAAACCAACGTGAGAATGAATTAGTCTATCGGTGAGAGAAAAACAACGTAAAGAAGAAGAAGAGGCTAAGAGGAAACCCTAAGCTCTGATACCATGTTATGAGAAGAGAGAGAGAGAGAGAGTATAACTCTGTATATTTCAATGAATGAATATGAGTGAATACAAGATTTATTTATATAGGAGAAGAAGAAGCTAATATGGTAATGTGCAATATGGTAATATACACATATACAGCTAACAAAGAGTGTAAGTGAAGGAATGATATACATGTAATATAATATAGAATAGAATAGGTTTTCAAATGATGAATGATCACTTACTTAAAAACAAGTTTTAAACATTTGTGGCCATTAACATAATGAAAGACCTTTCGCAAATACGCCCTTTTTTTTATATTTTTTATAGTGATCATAACACCTACATTATTCATACATATATGTAATGCTTTTCTATTTCTTTCTAGCTTTTGTAATATGTTGCTTTGTGTTGATATATAGATAATTTTTTTTAGATAAAAGGATATTTCACAAAGTTTAAAAAAAAAATTTAATTAAAACTTGTAGAAGCCAAGCAAAAAGGCAACTGGTAAGAAACATTCTCATGGAAAAACCTAAGTAAACTTGCACATTTCTCATGCTTGTGCTTTTGGTTGCTTGTTTTTCTGCTCAAGTTTTTGTTAACTTTTCATAGAGATCCCATCATATACTAAATTTGAGTAAATAAATACTTCCTGCTATTGTATTACAATTTTTTAGGGTGAGGAAAACAGTGGAGGTAGTGAACATAGGGTGTACTCACAAGAAAATATTTGGGTAGAATTTATATGGCATTATTACGTACCTCAATTTTTGTCGTGCATGTGCTTTTGTTTGCTTGTTTTTCTACTCAAGAGCTTTCGTCAATTTTGTATATGGATCTCACATCATCTACTAAATTTGAGTAAACAAATATAACTTGACATTGTATTACAATTTTTTTAAGGTGAGGAAAACAGCGAAGGCGGTGAAAATGAAGATAAGAGCAAGAAGGTTTGTTGTAGGAACTGTTGCTGGTAGTTTTGGATAATTTCTAAATAGTTTTGGATATGTTTAGAAACCTAGATATGCATATAGTTTTTGGATGGTTTAAACTTTTTAGACAGTTTAGATTATAGTTTTTGAATGTTTGGAATGTATAAACTGTGAAAATATATTGTGTATATTCTAAATTTGGCATGATTGTGGTTATACATATTATAGGCATGATTGTGTATAGGAGTGATTGTGTTTTCCTTTTTGGTTTAGGCTTGTGTTTTCCTTTTTGGTTTATGAGTTAGGGCTATATAATCTAGGGTCTTATTGTAATCAAATACAACTGAATATACAGAACTTTTTTAGAATTCTTACATGGTATCAGAGCGGTTTGATGATCCGAAACCCTAGAGTTATCACCATTGTTCTTTTGCTCGTGCCTTCATTCTCTCAAGTTTACTTTAGTTCGACTTGGGTGTGCTTCGTTCTCTAATTGTTTGTGATTGTTAGTCGACTAATCTGGATTTTTCATTCGAGGTCTTCTATCTGTTTATGACAACTATTTGACTCATCTAGCCGACTCAACTGGTTCACTCATTTGTTCGGCTCGTCGTTATCTGTGTTCCTCTAACTCGTGATCATCTGAAGAATTTCTCTCTCTACTTCTGGTTCACGTGATCAAAGTGGTGTCCGACTTTGTCCCTCACAATCGCCTTCGGCTCTTGTCTCTCACGAGTGGTTTCTTACTCTCTCTTTACTTCTGGTTTTTTATGGATATCTAGCTAATATTTGTGGGTCTCTTTACTTGCAGTTTGTGGGTTCTGTAGTTAATTTTTTGCTTATTATAGTTTGACCTATTTGGTTCTAGTTTTGGGTTATTACACTTGAACCCTTGAGTTTTCAAGTTATTATAATGTCTCTGGCTTCATATGAGTGTGCTTTTTGTCATCAAAAGGGCCATTAGAAGTATCACTGATCCAATAAGCGACGTTGGCTTGCCACATCTTCTCAACAGTCTCAACTCCAGTTCTGCACCCCTCTTCTGAATATTTTTCAGCCTCCCACCGGTTCTATTGCATCTGCTCCGGCTCCTGATCCTGACCTGGTTTCCTTGAGTGCTTAGATTAGTCAGTTTCAGCATATACTGTCTATCTACCAACCATTCCCGTTTGCCTCAATTATTTCCTCTCTTTATTCATGTTTGCTTGGGTCTTTTTCAGGTATCTCTTCGTCTGTCTGGATTTTTTACTCTAGTGTTTCTCATCATATGACTCATTATCTCTCCTTACTTTAAAATTGTATTCCCCCTCCCTTACTTATTACTGTTAATGCTACTAATAGATCTAGTATATCTGTTATATTTGTTGGATCTGTCCTACCGTTTGCTATATCTGCTGTCTTTATTCTATCTGTCATTTATGCTCCTTAGTTATCAGTTAGTTTATTATCTATCTGTAATAACCCTGACCTCCGATTAATGCTAATTCATGAGTAATTATGCCTAACAGTGATTTAGAAGGAATCTGAGATTAATTTGTATATGTATTGCATTACTTATGTTTTTCTATCTATTCGGTGTAAAATGACCTGTCCATACTTTATTTTTTAAATTGCGAATTGAAGGCCTTATCGACGGCCAAATCTGAAATTGATTTAGGCTTCATGTTAATTAGAATTTATGTGATTTTATGGTGTATTTAATTGAAATGTGATTTAGTATGATTAAATTAGATTAATTTATGGTAAATTACAAGAGTTGGACTTTTTACCAAATTGCCATCAAGTGGATTTTTGCTAGAGTAATTGTTTAGTCTTGTTAAAGCTTGTGTTGCATCATTTTGTTCATTTCCAAAACCGACTAGAGAGAGAGAAAGAAGAGATAGAGTGATTTCAACAAGTTTTGGCTAGGAATTTGAAGGATTGAAGAGAGGATTGCATAATTAGGCTCCTACACCTCAACATTCGAGACTTAAGGTAGAGAATTTCCCTTCTTGATCATGAAATTTAGTAGATTCTTGCATGGTACATGGTAATTGAGTGAGTTGAGTCAAGAAGTGGATTAAAGTGTTGAATTGAGTAGAAATTCATGCATGCATGTACCTATCTTTGCATTTTGAGGTTGTTCTTCATGAAATTCTTTCATACATGTGTATAATTTAAATGTAGTCCATGAATTCATCTTGTCCTTGAGCTAAAACTTGCATTTGGTCAGGTTTTGTAGCATTAGAGTTCAAGAGAACTCATGCATGTGTGAGTTTTGCATTAATCTTCAAGTTCTTGAGTTTGGTTTGAAATTGTGTTCAATTGACTCACCTTTGGGCTTTGATTTCTCAAATTGATCTTTAAAACATGTTATACTATGAGTTTAAAGTGTTTTTCCAGAAAATGGGCCCAAGAGGCTAAGTTTTGAGGTGTTGAATGCTTGGTTTGAGCTTGAGAGGCAAATCTGGAAATTTCAGAATTTGGTTTCTTCGCTCGAGCGAAGGATTCCACGCTCGAGTGACCATCGTTTGTTCAAACCTTCGCTCGAGCGAAGGAATGGTGGCTCGAGCGTAAATTGCAAGCTTTCAGGTTTTTGGTGCACGCAGACGCACGCTCGAGTGACGAGACCTAAGCTTGAGCGAAGGGTGTGTCTCACGCTCGAGCGAGCATCGAGCGTGCATCGAGCGTAAAATTCCAACAACTAATACTTTTGCATTTTTACAGATCATTTGGAGCGGCGAGTCTATTTCGGCGACCCTCTGTTTGGTAAGCTCACTCGAGCGAAGAAAGCTACGCTCAAGCGAGACCCCTGTTTTCAACAAATTTTGAAAAATGTTTTCCAAGGCATCTTTGCATCCTCATTCCATCCTGGGCATTCCTAGGCCATGTTTAAGACTCTATAATGAGGCTTTAAGGTTAGAAACACATTAAGAACCAACAACGTAAGTTTTGTGTGATTAGAATGTGTGTTTCAAGTGTGTGTCCGTTATGTGTTATGTAGGTCACGTGCCGTGTGTCGTGTGATCAATCTGTTCCGTCTGTCTGCTTCAAGACCAACTGTGAGTAATAACTTAGTAAAGTTATGTTCAACCGTAGCTATTTTCTGTGTGATAAAATAAGATCTGTTTCCTGAAATAACATGTTCTGTGCAATGAATGATTGTCCAATTTCTGTTATGTATTCGTGACATCCTTTACATCATGTGATATCTGTTCTCTGTTACCCGGATCCGGAGGTTCCTTCATGGAACTGACAAGCTATATGTGCCCGGCTGGAGGTTTCTAATTGGAACTGATAAGTTTACAAGTTCCCAGTCCGGAGGTTCCTTTATTGAACTGACAAGTTATCCTCACCCGGCCGGAGGTTCCTCTATGGAACTGACAAGTATGATCTAAGATGCTTTGTAAGTAATCTGTTAGCGCTAATGGATGGACTATGTATGATTGAACATGACTCATAATTTCTGTCTGTATATGATTTGGACAATTAATGAATTTGATACAAATCTAATTATGTTTTCTGAAACTGTATGAACTCATTCATTGAAACCCTTTACTCTGTTGTTATTCACTAGGCTTTCGCTCACAGTTTATATTATGTATGTAGGTGAGATGGCACCTGACCAGGGCCAGAGTTAACGGCCTTTTGTTCTGTTTTGTCAGCCAACTATTGTGCCTCCCGAGGAGGTTCCGAACTAAGCATAACGCCATGGCTGTTTTTGTACTCATGCTAGTCATTGTATAAGTTTCGTACAGACAAATCTTTGGATGTACAGTTTTGTAACTATTGTGTATCTTGACTGGCATGTTATGCATATATATATATATATAAGCTTTGAAATGTTCTGTCCCATGTACGTTATCACAGCTCATTGGACCTTATTTATTTTGTTATATTGCTTCCGCAGCCCCTTATTATTTGCTAATCTGTTCTGAGGCCTTTGGTAATCCATGGATTCTTTGGTGATTCTGATGCTAAACCTCTGGCGGGTTTGGGTCGTGACACTATCAGTCAGCTTAATACCTCTGGTTTTGATATTATCTTTTCTTTTTCTATTTATTCTGTGCAGGATCGGATGTCTAAGCAGCAGATTGAGACCAGTCGGAGAGTTGGAAACCTCTATGTAGTGGAGAGCTTGCATCTGCCTCTGGCAATCTCTCTGATTGTTTTTTCCTCTTTTCAGTTAGATTCTTTGTCTAGTCTTTTCTACTTATGGCATTCTAGATTAGGGCATTTGTCTGCTGATCGTTTACAGTTTTTAGTTCAGTCTGGTATATTGGGTAACGTTTCTCCTAGTGAACTTATTGAATGTCGGGGGTGTAAACTTGCTAAAATGACAGCCTTACCTTTTCATAAAAATACTTTTATATTTGATACACCATTTTCTTTAGTTCATACAAATGTTTGGGGCCTCTCTACTGTTCTCACCAAAGGGGGTTATGCGTACTATGTGTTATTTATTGATGATTGCACCTGTTACACTTGGGTTTATCTTTGACTCAAAAGTCTGACTTCTATCAAATATACTGTACTTTCAAGTTTATGGTCACTACACAATTTGGGTCCACTATTAAATTGTTATGGTCTGACTTGGGCTGGGAATACTTTAAAACTGAATTCTGTGAATACTTGGCCAAATTGGGTACCATTCACCAAACTTCTTGTACTGATATACCTGTCCAAAATGGTCGAGCTAAGCGTAAATACTGCTATCTTCTTGAGACAATTAGGTCTCTCATTCTCTCTGCCTTTGTTCTAACTCTATTTTGTGGTGAGGCCGTTCTTACTGCTATTTTTCTTCTCAACTGTATACCTATCCCCTTCTTTCTGGTCAGTCTCCGTATGAGGCTCTGTTTTCTCAACTTCCTAATTACTCCCTCCTTTGTGTGTTTAGGTCTGCTAGTTTTGTCCTTTTACCCCATAAAAATAGGACCAAACTTAGTGCCCGGTCTATCTTATGTGTCTTTTTGGGTTATAATCTCACTCAGAAAGGTTATTGCCGTTATGACCCTGTTTTTCATCACATTTATGTCTCTCGTATTGTTGCCTTTTTCGAACGTCTACCTTACTTTCAGCTTCCTCCTCTCATCGCTCTAGTTTCCAAAGAAGATTTGGTTCATATTGATCCATTTTCTTCCGAGGTCCCGTTTTATGAGTATATCTCCATTGTTCCTCCTGAGCTTGTTCCATTTTCTCCGCCTGCTTCACATTTGGCTGCTTCTCCTTCTTCGACTTCTTTTCCTCATCCGTTGCTAGTTTATTCTCATTGCAAGGCTCCTCCTCCACCAGTTGTCTCTGCCCCTGATGTTGATCCTCCTACTTCTGACGACTCTGATCCTACTGCACATTGATATCCTACTCGAGGGCGTCATTCTCCAAACAGGTTGGATTGGTCTAATACATATTTTTCTACTTCCTATCATATTTTTTTGTCTGTTATTCACTTTTTTTCAGAACCTCAGTCTTACAAGGAGGCCTATTAGGATCCTTATTGGGTTCAAGCTATAAATGATGAGTTGTCTGCTCTACAGAAAACTAATACTTGGGAGTTAGTTCCTTTGCCTGCTGATAAGAATCTGGTTGGTTATAAATGGGTCTTCAAAGTCAAGACTCATTCTGATGGTTCTCTTGAGCGCCACAAAGCTCATCTAGTTACCAAAGATTTCTCCTAGGAGTATGGTATTGATTATAAGGAGACGTTTGCTCCTGTTGCCAAATTGACTACTGTTCGTACTTTGATCTCTGTTGCTGCTATTTGTTCTTGGCCTTTTTATTAGAGGATATTAAGAATGCTTTTCTTAATGGCCATCTCATTGAGAAGGTCTACATGCATCTTCTCTTCGTCCTTTATCATTCCTCTAGCCATGTTTGCTGTCTTCGACGTGCTCTGTATGGTCTAAAACAAACTCCTCGTGCTTGGTATGATCGCTTTCAGACTGTTATTACCATGCTTGGTATGATCGCTTTCAGACTATTATTACTGAGCTTGGGTTCTACTTCTAACTCTACTTTATTTCTAAGACATACCTCGGTTGGTTTTGTTGTTCTTTTACTATATGTAGATGATATGATCATCATTGGCTCTGACTCTTCTGCTATCTCTGAAGTCAAGCAGCATTTCTTCCGCACCTTCAAAATGAAGGATCTAGGTCCATTGCGATATTTTCTTGATATTGAGTTTGCTTCTTCTCCAAAGGGCTATTTTCTATCTCAAGCTAAGTATGCTAATGAAGTCATTCACCGTATTGGTCTTATTGATACTAAGGTTTCTAATACACCTATTGAGTTTAATGTGAAGCTTAACTCGACTAATGGTGTCCTTCTAAATGATCCCACTTTATATCACGAGCTTGTGGATTGTTTAGTTTAACTATCACTCGCCCTGATCTTGCTTATATTGTTCATGTGGTTAGTCAGTTCATTTTTACTCCTTACTCTATCCATTGGGCTGCTTTGGTTCACATTCTTCGCTATCTCAGGGGTGTCATCTTTCAAGGCTTACTGTTGTCCTTTACTTCATCTTTGGACTGAGTGGCCTATGTTGATTCTGATTAGGCTGGTGATGTTACTAATCACAAGTTTACGTCTGGTTTCTGTATATTTCTTGGTGATTCCTTGATCTCTTGGAAAAGCAAGAAACAATCAGGTATTGCTCGCTTTACTGCCGAAGCTGAGTATCGTGCTATGGCTCATGCCACTATTGAGATTGTTTGGCTTCATTGTCTCTTGTCTGATTTGAGTGTCTCTTAGTCTTCTCTAACCTCTCTCTATTGTGATAACCGCATTGTTGTTCAGATTGCCCACAATACTGTCTTCCATGAATAGACGAAACATATTGAAATTGATTGTCACTTTGTTCGCCAGCATCTGCAATCTGGCTTTATCTCGCTTCCTTTCATCCCTTTGGTTTTGCAACTTGCGAACTTCTTCACCAAGACTCACACTACCGCTCGGTTTCAGTTTCTTTTTAGCAAACTCTTCGTGTTTTCTACTAAAATACCTTGAGTTTGAGCGGGGGTATGAGAATATGTTGTGTACATTCTAAATTTGGCATGATTGTGGTTGTACGTATTATAGGCGTGATTGTGTTTTCCTTTTTGGTTTAGGCTTGTGTTTTCTTTTTTGGTTTAAGAGTTAAGGCTATATAATCTAAGGTCTTGTTGTAATTAAATACAATTGAATATACAGAACTTTTTTAGAATTCTTACAACAATTGTTGAATGTTCATAATTTATGAATATAGCTTCTTTTTTATGCTTGAAACAATATTTTGGTGGTTGATTAATATTTTGTGAAGCTTATTTGTAATGTTTGTTAGATTGTACAAAATAGGTCTAGCTGAATTAAAAAATATATATATATATATATTGCATATTTTACAATAGGCATAATAGGTCGTTGTATTATATATTTTACGAGGAGTAATGAGAGTTGTGATTTGTCCCAAGAATTAACGGCGTGCAAACGTAGTAGAAAAATCAAACATGACGCACGAGATCCGCTATTAAAGGGTTTTTAACGACGTGTAAAAGTAGTTATAGAAAAATCAAACACGACTCACAAGATCCACTGTTGAAGGGTTTTTCATGACGTATTACGACATATCGTTGAAGTGAATGACTTTCTATGATTGGTCATAATAGAGCTTTATATCACGCATTGTAGAATCTTATTCACGACGTGTATTTGATGCTGTAAAAACCTAGATTTGTTATAATGCACATGCTGAAAAAGAACCCTAGTGATTTGCCAAACAGCACAATAACAACTTCTTGCTAACAGAATCACCACATGCTTTTGTCCTATATTCAAGTACATCATAGACAATAATGTATTGATTGACTTGAATGCACTATAAATTGTTCCAATCTTTTCATAACCTATGAGGACACCAATTATGTCCAAATTGATGCCTTCTTAGAGACAACATTTTGAGCAATTGTAATACCTAAGCTCATTGTAACAACCCCGAACTATGATTAGCCACTAAACCATGATTAAGAGTGCTTAATGAGTAATTAAGTTCAAATTCCGAATTAATTGCATGTGTATTGCATTATTTATGTTTATATCTGTCTGCTGTAGGAATATTGGTTAGTGTTTCTGTTTTGTTCTACGAATTGAAGGCCTTATCGGCATTCGATCACGAAATTGACTTGATTTATGTGTTAGTTGGAATTTTTAGAATTTTATGATAGGTTTGATTGAAAATTGATTCGAAACCAAAAAAAATAAAATAATTAAATAATTGTGATTGACTAATCTTAAGCTAAGTTTAATTAAACTAAACTAAGTGGGCTTACATAAAGCCAAAATAGCCTCTGAAAGCCATTTTGATCATCTTTGTACTCACCTAAACGTGGGAGAGACAGAGATTTAGGAAAAGTTAAGTTCAAAGCTTGAGTATTGTAAAGACTTGGAGGATTTGACTTGGAAGCTCAAACAATTAGCCAACTAGAGTTCAATTAAGCATCTAAGGTGAGCATTCAAGCCTCTAGTCTTGTCATTTAATTGGTTAGTATATGCATTCAAAGAAATTAGGCCATGAGATGCATGAATTCAACTAAGGAAGTAAGAAAGAAAAGCATCCCATGCATGCACGTACATTTCATGGAGTTTTGAGGTTGTTTTCAAAGATTTCCTCTCATGCAAGTGGTAATTCTAGCATGGTTTTAAGAATTCATGACATTTCTCACCATTGGACCTCATTTGATCATGTTTTGGAGCTTTGAAGACAAGTCATTATATGCATGTTATACACACATACAATTCTAGTTTAGTTTTGTTTAATTCGCAAAGCTTTTGGGCTTGATTTTGCAAAATGGTTTACAATTCATCATGTACAAAGAGTGTCTCAATGTTTTACTAAGTTTCGACCCAAAAAGATGTATTTTGATGCTTTGAAAATGGATTTTGCAACTTGAACATTAATATGGAAATTCCAGAATTCTGCTTTCCGCTCGAGCAACAGATCTTGCGCTCGAGTGACCACATTTTGTTTTGCACTTCTGCTCGAGCAACCAAAAGTTGGCTCGAGCGTAAAATGCATGCTCTCAGAAGTTTACGCATTTTGCAAACCGCTTGAGCTACTAGAGTTGCACTTAAGCGAAGACCTCAGTCTCACGCTCAAGCGACCGTCGAGCGGAGAATTCACACAACTAGTACTTTTGCAGAGTTTACACACCGCTCGAGCGACCGAAGTTACGCTTGAGCAACCACTCTTATTTTTGAACCTCTGCTCGAGCGAAAATCCTGTTTTCAGCGAATTTGACTAAGTGTTTTGACCCACATTTTGGCATCCTCATTGCATCTTAGGTATTTTTAAGCCTTAATTAAGACATAATAATGAAGATAAGACTTAGAAATACACTGAGAACGAAATGCAATAAGTTAAGTACTATCCGAATATATGTTTCAATATGTGTATCTGTTATATTTGTGTAGGTCATGTGCCGCAAGTTATCTAATTTGTCTGCTCTATTTGTTTGCTTTGGAGCTATTTATGAGTAATAAATTAGTAAAGCTATGTTCAACTTTATCTATTTTCTGTATGATGAAATAAGATTTGTTTTCTAAAATGATATGTTCTATATAATAAATGTATTATGAATGATTGTCCAATTTCTGACAATGTAGCATTATGTGATATCTGTTAGCTGTTACCTGGTATCGAAGATTTCTTTATGGAACTTAGTATGTCTGTTATCTGTTACCCGTACCGGAGGCTCTATCATAGGGCTTAGCATATCTATTATCTGTTGCGCAGATCTAGAGGTTCCTTGATAGAACTGGTTATACATAACCACCATCTGTTCTGTATCTGGCTATATCTGTTCTACTAGTGCTAATAGATGTACCATGTATAGTTAAGCACGAACTCTAATTTCTGTATATGAATATGAATATGTTTTTGATATGAACTATGATTTCCGAATCTGATATGGGACATCATTCAATTAAAACTCTTTACTCTGTTATTTTTCATTCGGCTTTCGCTCATTCTATTACTCATGTATGTAGGTGATTAGGCGCGTGGCCAGGCTCAATGATGAACGCCTGAAGCTTTGTTTTTTTGGCCAATCCTTGTGCCTCCTGAGGAGGTTTTGAAAGTCATGTGGTCATGTTTTGTGAATGTTTAAGACTTTGTTTTCTTTTTGGATTATGAACAAGTTTTCTGTTTATCTATATATCGGGCTAAGTCCCCTTTTGGTTATATCTGTAATGATTCTAACGTAAGACTACTGTACTTATGATGTCACTTATATGTATATAAAGTTTTCAATTTCTATTCCATAGATGTCTACACAGCTTAATGGATTATATATGTTCTATGTTTGCTTCTGCAAGTCCCTTAATTTGCTAATCATGTCGGAGGCCTTCGGTAATCTGAAGATTACTGACTGGTTACAACACTAAACCTGTAGAGGTAGGTTTGGGTCGTGATAGAGTGGTATCAGAGCACGAGTTATACCACATACACAAGTCCATATGAACTATAGGATGCCCTAGAAAAGAATTAGGGACATTTCATCTGTATATATGAGTGAATGTTAATTTCTGTGAATGTGAATGCTGAATCTGAACATGAACATATGAAATTGAAAATAATGAACTGGAACTGAATATTCTGAACATTGTGAAAAAGAACTATCTGCTTATGTTTATATGTGTTCTGTTTACTTATAGCAAATGAAAAATACAAGAAGTGACAGTACAGCTGAATCTTCAAAGGCTCGTATGAGTCGAATGGAACAAATGCTCAAAGTCCTAACTGAATCAATGAGACAGCAACAAAGACAATAACCTCTACGTCCTCCGCCCCCTCCGGTCCAAGTTGAATCGGATAACAATGATGTCATAAATTTAACTCAGAAGTTCATGAAGATGAAACTGCCAATGTGATATTGAACCATTGAAGGTAGAAACATGGTTACTCGAGATAGAAAAATTATTTGAAGTATTTCCTTACTCCGAGACTCAGAAGGTTCTCTTGGCCACCTATACGCTAAATGATGAAGCTCGAAGATGGTGGTTATTAATTTGAACTAGCAACGGAAATATGACATGGGCTCAATTCAATGAGATCTTCTTTGACAAGTACTTTTCCCAGTGTTTTCAGGACCCAAAAGTTTCAAAATTTCAGGAACTCAAGCAAGACAACATGTCTGTAGCCGAATATGAAACTAAATTTACTGAATTAGCTTGATTTGCTCCTTATATGGTGGGTACGGACTATAAGAAAGCTCGAAAATTTGAAGGTGGATTGGATCTAGACATATTTGATGGGGTAGGTGCCCTAACGTTACCTACATATGTGGATGTACTTGACAGAGCATTGATGGCAAAGGCCAATCTAGCAGCAAATAAACAAGTTAAAGCGCCAACAACAGAATGAAGGGGTAAAAGGTCTGGGTATGGTTTTAGAAAAGGCCATTCTTTTGTAAACAAAAAGCAAAACACGGGGACTACTAGTAGCTCTAGTCAAAACAGTGGGTCTATACCGGTTTGTCTTGATTGTGGAAGGAAACATAGAGGTGTATTGTCACACCCCAAACTCGCCCCTAAAAGTTTTGGGCATGACCTATTCAGAAACGGACACTTAACCTGTTATACATAACATATTGGGCCTGAGCAGAAGTATTATCGATATAAAATAACAAAAAACATCATCCATTGAGCTACCACTACCATGCCAGGACCGCACACATTGCATTAGGTACACAATATATATAGAAACATACACCCGAACTTCGGTTACACACTTATACATTCATACTTAGACCCACAATTGGGCGTGTAACGAAAATATTAATGAAAGACAATCAAAGCATAAACCAACAATCTAGTAACACTTTACAAAATGCACGCTTGATTAGTGCTGGACAATGAAGTTGACAAAAGAGACGAGCCTTAAGGGTCAGGACCGGACTCCCGGTTGATTACCTACAGAAGTAGACAAAATACAGAATGAGTGAAACTCAGTGAATAATAGTACATAAATAATGTAATGTTCAACTGGAATAATAAAGTATGTAACTGCAGAAGCATATGAGTAACTACATTCTGTAATTATTTCCAAAACAGTCATGGGTCCAGTTTTCTTAACAGAGTGGCTTAAAGCCCAGTATGTACAAAATAGCCATAGGCCTACAGATACAGAACGACCATAGGTCCAGAAATATCAGAATGGCCACCGGCCCAGAAATATCAGAATGGCCATCGGTCCAGAAATATCAGGACGACCATCGGCCCAGAAATAACAGAACGCATAAGCGTAGGGTAACAGAACGCATATACATCCCATTTGCTCGTTTCAATGCCACTGACTAGCAGATAACAGAATGATAACATTAATTATCAATAGCAAACAAAACACAAGGTAGACATACTTGTTTCGTAATTAACAGAACCTTAACATTACCAACAATCCGAAGGTAAATGTACCATTACATCAACGAGCCGTAATTCATATCATAACATGAATTACATAACAATGTCAGTGATACGCAATTCTTTTCTATTAACTAACTTCACAGTGTTAATAGTTTGTATGCAATTCTTATCCAGAATCATAGGTAAGTCTTAGGATGGTACATTGACAATAATCATTAGCCATATCCTAAAATACGAAGTGGGTTCAGAGTCATACCGATGTGTGCTAACTCTTTCAATGTTTACATCAATTCCCAACCAACACACATGTTAATATATTAGCTCATGAAAAATAGAATGTTGTTAACAATATTTCTTAACGGTAAACAATGTACATTTGTAGTACTATTACTTACAGTGCTATAACGGAGTGCTTGTCCTTCTCGGGTTATGCCCTACACATGTACACAACTTATACATTAATTCATTTTCTTTTTTAATTTATTTCCTGCTTTATTTTACTTCAAATGAATTTACAGGCATCTTAAGGGCATCAAACACAAATTCCAGAAATACCAGAGGGTTAAGCACGTAAAACAGAGCAAACAATATTTTGCAGCATGAAGTTTTCAAACCTATTTCTCCAACTCAATATATATATATATATAAGATTACTAGTATTACAAAACACATTATGAAATTTACACCCATTCATCTTCTATTCAAAGAAAGAAAGGATTTTTATGAACATTTCCATGTTCTCCAAAACTCCTTAAATTTCTAGTGTTTTCACCAAAAACCAAACATTTCCCCATCCCCATAAAGAAATCCCATTAAATCATTCTCTTGATTTAATAACTAAGCAAGCCCACAAATATTTAGTAAAATGATTTGGGATTAAACCCATTTTTGAAAACTCCACATTTTAGGTTACAAAAATCAATATCAACATAGTCAATACCATCCCACATAATCATCACAATTCAACATAGGCAACATGATTCAACTCAACATCATTAAATATAATTCAACATATTTCAAAATGAATTCTTAAATTCCATTTCAACATTCCATAATCGAATTTATATCATCCACATCATCAACAAATCCTTTCCCCAAATTTCCCTTTTATTATAACATGATTTACAATGCATTTAACAAAGTTCATTCGCAACTTTTAAACATAATTTTCAAACATAACCAAATTCCAATTAAACTTGAACACATATAATTCAATCTACCAATTTCATGATTCTACTTTTAATTTGGGCCAAAACATTGATTATCATCAAGAATCAACCTAGGGTTTCTAAGAAATCTATAAATTTCAAATAAAATTTTAATCTTCTTAACCCATTACTTCTCATTCCAAGTTTCCCATTGATTATACATCTAGGGTTCACAATCCATCATTTTAACCCATCAATTTAACTCCCAACATCTCAAATTCTAAAACCCCAAATTCTCATACTATACACTACATGCTCAAAAATGGAACTTTGTACATTTATACAATGAAAATACCACAAATCTATCTATTGATATAGGTATTGAAGAAAACTAGAACCCCTACCTCAAGAATCAAGCAAGAAAAACAAGCTTTGAGAGGAATCCTTCGCAATCCCGAATTCCAATCAGTTGAAAATGTATATCTTCAAGCCTTCTCCATCCTTGATGCAAGAACCATTGTGGATTGTTGATCAAAATAGAGGAAATCAAGGTTTTGGGGGCTAGGGTTTCGGACCTAGAATGAGAGGAAATAAGAGGAGAAAAGAAAATATCAAGAATGATCTAGAATTCCCGTTTTTAAGCTGCTGTACCCACTATTCCCGCTCGAGCGTCTCTATTCCCGTTCGAGCGGACCTGCTCCCAGCACAGATTTCAAAACTTCAAACAGGTATAACTCTCTCATCCGGACTCCGTTTTATGTCGTTCTTGTGCCCAAATTGAAGCCTCGAAAATAAGCTTTCTAATGGTTCTAACCTCACATCCAAATTCTAAGTGTGGAAAAAGAAAAGGGCAAAAGAGTAACAGTTGATCGTAGGCGAATTAGTCGAATTAAAGTTTTTGGTCCAATCTTACCTTACCATCATATTACCACCACAATCAATACCCCAAAATAAAATAGGGAGGTTCCAAATACACTAATAAAAATGCCACAGATATGAATCACTTTTCATAAGTTTTGTTTAATTAAAATTTCACAGAAAGCAAGTAAATGCACAGAATAACGGACCGAAAATATACCAGAAACAGATATGAGGGTCGGGTTATTACATGTATGTTACTGTGCATCTGGTGCTTGTTTCCGATGCGGCTAGACAGGCCATATAGTGAAAGATTGCCCCCTTAGATCTGATAATGTCAACCATTTTGCAACAAGTTCAACCGGTTCCGCTTCTATAGCTAAAACAAATACGAGAGCTAATATTGGAAAAGAAACTTTGAGACAAGGCTGAGTTTTCACACTAGTGCCTGGTGATGTGTAGAACATCGAAGCTGTGGTGTTAGCTATACTCCCTATTTGTGCTCAAAATGCATATGTGCTGATAGACTCTGGTTCTACGCATTCCTTTGTATCACATGCTTTCTCTTGCAAAATTGACTAGACTACTAGAACTTATGAATTATTTATTATCTGTATCTACACCATCTGGAAGTTCTATTGTATACGCGTATGTGTATTCGGCATGTGACATTGTGATTGGTGATATGACATTATATGTTGACTTATTACCATTGGGTATTGATCATTTTAACTGTATACTTGGTATGGATTGGTCGACAAAGTATCGTGCAACTATTGATTGTCTAAATAAAACTGTTGTGTTTCGACCACCTAGTATACCTGAGTTCATATTCGTTGGGAATGGGGTAATTCCTCCACTGTATTTGATTTCTTTTGTGAAAGCCAAAAAATTGTTAAGAAAAGGGTATCGGGGTTATTTGTGTTGCGTTTTGAATGTGACTTTTGATAATCCAACTGTAAAGAACATCCTAGTAGTAAATGAATTTCCTGATGTATTTCCAAATGATTTGCCTGGAGACCTAATTAATAGGGAAATTGAGTTTACTATTGATGTTGCACCCAGAACACAACCGATTTCTAAAACCCCATACTGAATGTCAACTTCTGAATTGAAAGAATTAAAAGATCAACTCCAAGAGCTCTTAGACAAGAAATTTGTCCACCCGAGCATTTCGTCCAGGGGTGCTCCAGTCTTATTTGTAAAGAAGAAAGATAGATCGTTGAGATTGTGTATAGATTACAGAGAACTGAACAAAGTAATCATGAAGAACAAATATCCACTGCCCCAAATAGATGATCTGTTTGACTAGCTCCAGGAAGCACAAGTGTTCTCTAAGATAGACCTTAGATCCAGGTATCACCAGTTAAAGGTCAAAACAGAAAATGTAGAGAAAATTGCATTCAAAACTAGATATGAGCACTATGAATTTTTAGTGATGCCATTTGGGGTAACTAACGCACCCGCAACTTTTATGGATTTCATGAATAGGGTATTCAAACAATTTCTAGATAAATTTATAGTTGTGTTTATTGATGATATTTTGATTTACTCCAGAAGCAGGGAAGAACATGGACATCATCTGTGAACTGCTTTACATATTTTAAGAGAAAATAAGTTATATGCAAAATTTTCCAAATCTGAATTTTGGCTCGACAACGTAGTATTTTTGGGACATGTAATCAACAAAGATGGCATATCAGTGGATCCACAGAAAATTGAGGCCATTGTAGACTGGCCAAGACCAACCAATGTCTCAGAAATCAGAAGCTTTTTGGGGTTTGTAGGTTGCTATCACAGATTTGTGAAAGACTTTGCAAAACTTTCCATGCCATTAACACAGTTGACAGAGAAAAATGTACCATTTAATTGGAATGATCAATAAGAGTCAGCCTTTCAAGAACTGAAAACTAGATCGCACCAATTCTAACATTGCCTAACGGAACCGATGTGTTTCAAATTTATAGTGATGCTTCCTACAAAGGCTTGGGATGTGTATTAATGTAAAATGGGAAGGTAATTGCCTATGTTTCTTGACAACTCCGCCCACATGAAAAGAATTACCCAACTCATGACCTTGAATTGGCAGCTGTGGTTTTTTGCATTGAAAATTTGACGCCATTATCTGTATAAAGTGACTTGTGAAGTATATATGGATCATAAAAGCTTGAAGTATTTCTTTATCCAAAAAGAACTGAACATGAGATAGAGAAGATGACTGGAATAGATCAAAGATTATAACTTGCAAATTCTGTATCATTTAGGGAAGGCAAATACCGTTGCAGATGCATTGAATAGAAAGTCAATTGGGAATTTGTCATGTTTTCTCACCGGTCAAAGAGAGTTGTTATGTGACTTGGAGAGGAATGAGATTGAAATTGTGTTGCGTGAACATGGCGGGATCTTAGCCTCCATCTCAGCTCAGTCTACAATCATTAAAGACATTAGAGAGAAACAGTTGTAAGATGAATTTTTGAAGAAAATTGTTGATGAGTTTGACTCAAAACCAAGGCCAGGATTTGTGTTTGAGAATAATGTGTTGAAGTTTCAGAATAGACTTTGTGTACCGGATTGTCCTGACATGAGAAAACGAGTTATGACTAAGGCTCACAATTCAAAATTTGTTATGCATCCAGGAAATAAAAAGATGTATCATGATTTAAAACAGAATTTTTGGTGGTCTGGAATGAAGAGAAGTATTGCCGATTTCGTAGCAAGATGTTTGCATTGCCAACAAGTTAAAGCTGAACATCAACGACTCGCTGGACTACTTTAGCTGCTTCCAACACCGAAATGGAAATGAGAGCATATCACGATGGACTTCATTATTGGACTACCTCTCTCCTCTCTGAGGTATGGATTGTATTTGGGTTATTATTGATTGTTTAACTAAATCTGCCCACTTTTTGCCTGTCAAATCTTAGTATAATGCGGATAAGTTGGCTAATTTGTATGTAAATGAGATTGTGAAATTGCATGGAGTTCTAGTTTCCATAGTATCTGACAAAGATCCCAAGTTTACTTTGAGATTCTAGTAGAGTTTACAACAAGCTTTGGGGATTGAACTGAGGCTAAGTAGTGCCTATCACCCACAGACAGATGACCAATCTGAACGGACCATTCAAACATTGGAAGACATGTTACGGATGTATGTGTTAGACTTCCAAGGAAATTGGGAGACTCATCTATCCTTGGCCGAATTTGTGTATAACAATAGCTATCATTCAAGCATCGGAATGGCTCATTATGAAGCATTGTATGATAGGAAGTGTCGTTCTGTAATTTTTTGGACTGAGGTAGGTGATAGACCATTGCTAGGATCGGAACTTGTGCAAGAAACAAATGAAAAAGTGAAACTAATTCAGCAACGATTGAAAACTGCATAGAGTCGCCAAAAGAGTTATGCGGACGTCCGGAGAAGAGATAGAGAATATGACGTCGGGGATCATGTGTTTATTAAAGTAACTCCAATGAAAGGCTAAATGCGGTTTGGAGTGAAAGGCAAGTTGGCACCAAGATATATTGGGCCATATGAGATCTTTGAGAAAATCAATTCAGTGACATCGGGTAGCCTTACCGCTAGTCATGGAGCATATGGATAATGTTTTTTACGTATCCATGCTTCGAGAGTATTTGAAAGATCCATTCCATGTGATTGAACCAACTCATGTGCTTTTGAAAGATGATTTTACTTATGAGGAACAACCAATGCAGATCGTTAATTGCCGAATCAAAAGACTAAAGAACAAATAAATTCCATTAGTGAAAGTTGATTGGCAAAACCATAGAGGGACTTATGCTACTTGGGAGACCGAAGAAGATATGATGATGAGATACCCTGATTTGTTTCTTTTGGACCCGATGTTTTTCCAAAACGAAGGTAATTTGAGTTTGAAGGACCAAACTCTTTTAAGAGGGGGAAGACTGCAACAACCCCGAACTATGATTAGCTGCTAAACCATGATTAAGGGTACTTAATGAGTAATTAAGATGAAAATCTGAATTAATTGCATGTGTATTGCATTATTTATATTTATATCTGTCTGTTGTAGGAATATTTGTTGGTGTTTCTGTTTTGTTTTGCGAATTGAAGGCCTTATCGGCATCCAATCACGAAATTGACTTGATTTATGTGTTAGTTGGAATTTTTAAAATTTTATGGTAGGTTTGATTGAAATTCGATTCGAAACCAAATAATTAGAATTAAATAATTGTGATTGACTAATCTTAAGCTAAATTTAATTAAACTAAACTAAGGGGGCCTATATAAGGCCCAAATAGCCTCTAGAAGCCATTTTAATCATCTTTGTGCTCACTTAAACGTGGGGGAGAGAGAGAGAGAGAGAGAGAGAGAGAGACTTAGGAAAAGTTGAGTTCAAAGCTTGAGTATTGTAAAGACTTGGAGGATTTGACTTGGAAACTCAAACAATTAGCTAACTGGAGTTCAATTAAGCATCTAAGGTGAGCATTTAAGCCTCTAGTCTTGTAATTTAATTGGTTAGTGTATGCATTCAAAGAAATTAGGCCATGAGATGCATGAATTGAACTAAGGAAGTAGGAAAAAAGAGCATCTCATGCATGCATGTACATTTCATGGAGTTTTGAGGTTGTTTAAAGATTTCCTCTCATGCATGTGGTAATTCTAGCATGGTTTTAAGAATTCATGACATTTCTCACCATTAGATCTCATTTGATCATGTTTTGGAGCTTTGAAACCAAGTCACTACATGCATGTTATACATACATACAATTCTAGTTTACTTTTGTTTAATTAGCAAAACTTTTGGGCTTGATTTTGCGAAATGGTTTACAATTCATCATGTACAAAGAGTGTCTCAATGTTTTACTAAGTTTCGGCCCCAAATGATGTGTTTTGATGCTTTGAAAATGGATTTTGCAACTTGAACATCAATCTGGAAATTCTAGAATTTTGTCTCTCCGCTCAAGCGACAGATTCTGTGCTCGAGAGACCACTATTTGTTTTGCACTTCTGCTCGAGCGGCCAAAAGTTGGCTTGAGCATAAAATGCATGCTCCTAGAAGTTTACGCATTTTTCAGACTGCTCGAGCAACTAGAGTTGCGCTTGAGCGAAGACCTCAGTTTCACGCTCGAGCAACCATCAAGCGAAAAATTCACACAACCAGTACTTTTACAGAGTTTACAGATCGATTGAGCAACCGAAGTTGCGCTTGAGCAACCATTCTTATTTTTGAACCTCTGTTCGAGCGAAAAAAGTTACGCTTGAACGAAAACCCTGTTTTTAACAAATTTGACTAAGTGTTTTGATCCACATTTTGGCATCCTCATTGCATCTTAGGTATTTTTAAGCCTTAATTAAGACATAATAATGAGGATAAGACTTAGAAACACACTAGGAACGAAATGCAATAAGTTAAGTACTATCCGAGTGTGTGTTTCAATATATGCATCTGTTATGTTTGTGTAGGTCACGCGCTGCAAGTTATCTGATTTGTCTGCTCTGTCTATCTGTTTTGGGGCCATCTGTGAGTAATAACTTAGTAAAGCTATGTTCAACTTTATCTATTTTCTGTATGATGAAATAAGATCTGTTTTCTAAAATGATATCTTCTGTATAATGAATGTATAATGAATGATTGTCCAATTTTTGACAATGTATTCATGGCATCCTTAGCATCATGTGATATATGTTAGCTGTTACTCGGTATCGGAGGTTCTATTATGGAACTTAGTATGTCTGTTATCTGTTACCCGTACCGGAGGCTCCATCATGGAGCTCAGCATATCTATCATTTGTTACTTGGATCCGGAGTTTCTTTTATGGAACCAGTTATACATAACCACCATCTGTTCTGTATCTGTTCTGTTAGCGCTAATAGATGTACCACGTATGGTTAAGCGTGAACTCTGATTTCTGTATATGAATATGAATCTGTTTCTGATATGAACTATGATTTCCGAATCTGATATGGGACATCATTCAATTAAAACTCTTTACTCTGTTATTATTCACTGGGCTTTCGTTCATTATATTAATTATGTATGTAGGTGATCAGGTGCGTGGCCAGGCTCAATGATGAATGCCTGGAGCTCCGTTTTGTCGGCCTACCCTTGTGCCTCCCAAGGAGGTTCCAAAAGTCATATGATCATGTTTTGTGAACGTTTAAGAGTTTGTTTTCTTTTTAGATTATGAACAAGTAGTCTGTTTATCTGTATATTGGGCTAAGTCCCCTTTTGGTTATATCTTTAATGATTCTAGCGTAAGACGACTGTATTTATGACGTCACCTATATGTATATAAAGTTTTGAAATTTCTGTTCTATATATGTCTACACAGCTTAATGGACTATGTATGTTCTATATTTGCTTCCACTAGTTCTTTAATTTGCTAATCAGGTCTGAGGCCTTCGGTAATCCAAGAATTATTGGCCGGTTATAATGCTAAACTTATAAGGATGGATTTGGGTCGTGACACTCATTTTAAGAACCAACTGAATTCGAACAACAACTATGATGTTGTAACTTGATTTACTCAGTAATCACTATACAGCCTAGATAATCTCATTTTAAATTATTTTTCTAATTATTTGATTGACTCTCGAACTAAAGAGTTTTTAAAGTAGACTAGCTTTTGTACATGAGTTTTTATTTTTTGTAAATTCTAAAAGTAAGTAGCAAGTAGGTTGTGCAAAATACTGTCTAATTTACTAAAATCGCACCGATTTGCATCAATTCGTATCGTTTTATCTGTTGATTGCGGATTAAATTTTAAAATTTATAATCTGCCTTCGAAACCGCTATGCTCCGCTATAGTTAATAAATATATATATATATATTTTAATTTCTAATGAAATATTAAAGTAAAAATGAGTGTGAGAGATATATAAGATGTGAGGTTTGTTAAAAATTAATAGTTATATATATGAAAAATACTACGTAAAATTAGTTTGTATTATATATATGAAAAATAGTATGCAAATTAGTATTATATATCATGCAAATGCTTGATAATTGGTTAAAATATTTTTTAATCCATTAATTTGCCCAAAACCGTCTAAATCGCAATTTGCCAATCTACTAATCCGCCATTCAATTTATAATTTTACTCTCAAACCGTCCGAATCACGCCGCACACACCCTAGTAAGATCATTGAATGTTTTGAAAGTATTCTCTAATGATATAAAATTTGTTGAAAATGAAAAAGTTTTTGAAGCATTTTGTTGTTGAATCTTGATTTTTTGGGCTTTGATCGCAAAATATCCAAAACCAAAGCAGTAAATGGGCTCACCACACATCTTTATTTTTTTTAAGCCCAAAACAATATGACGTAGCCCAAATATTTCAGACCCATTTCCATGTTTTTTTGGGCATACTATCCATCTCCATATCAACATGTTATTGCAAACATTCCAATAAATTTTTTAAGACAATTGCAAGAATCTTGAAGAAACAAGAATGTGATTCTAAATTTATGATTCAAATAGAAAATTAATTTCTTATTATTTGTTCTAGCATAAATCATATTTTTAAACTATAGTTGAAATTTGATTCTCTCACTTTTCCTAGAAGAATGTTAGCTAATCAAGTGTAAAAATAATAATTTGGCCCATAATAGTTGAGTGGTGCTATTTAGGCCTATAAATTAGATCAGCTTTTTAAATTTAATGATGTGACAATCTATTAGAATATCTAAGTCAACTTTCTTTCATATCTTCTCTAATTGTTATCTAATTATATTTTTTACACATCATTGAGTCTAAAAATGTTGACTTCATGTTTTCTCTATGATACACTAAGGGGGGCCCTACGTTTCTCTAAAATAAAAAAAAAAAAAAAAAAAAATACTATATTATATTTAAGTCAGATCATCTTATTTCATATCACCTCTCTCTAACACATCCATCACCCACCCATACTACAAAAATAATAAAAAAAAGTGTACTTTTTTAGAACATCCCAAACCAACCCTAATTATCCTTGAAAAGGACCTGGAATGTGAGGCTCAAGAACTTATACATAAGCCTTATCATTTGATCCAAAAGCCCACAGCTCGACCTAGGCTTGCACTCGGCCCAGGTTGAGTGAGATTGGACTTGGACTTGGACTTGGGCGTTGAGTTTCAGACCTAGCTAGGCCCCTGGGCCTGGCTTGTTGGGCCACTATTTGGCCTGCCTACGAGCCCATAACAAAATTACGAAAAAAGTAAGAAAAATATAAAAAAAAATTAAAAATTAAAACTTAAGTTTAGCTCTATTGGGCTAAATTTGTGAGGCTGCAAAAAAACTCGTTAGGCTTAGGTCACAAGTGGGCTTGGGCTCCACTTTCGAGGCCTAACCCAACCTGATGATAAGGCTTACTTATATATACATGTGTATATAATCCAAGTTGCGTATGAATTCTCTCTAAATAAAAAAATAAAAAAAAATTGCCTATGGATAAATTGAGTTCAATCTTTTTTTTTTTTAGATAGTGTTAATTGAGTTCAATCTCATAATCAAAATTTTTGATTTCAAATGATACAAATCTATAGATAGAACTCAACTTTAAAAATTGATTTGCAAGGCAAGATGCCAAGAGTATAAAAGCATGTCATCACATTCATTGTTAATTGCCGTGAGATATTTCTGAAGATGAAAAATATTTATTTTAAAAAGATAAAATTAAATTTTATCACATTACTCTATGTTCAATTAGTTTACTTGTCCAATAATTTTTCTAACAAGGTAGGTAACCATTGTAGCACTGCAATGTATATATGCATATGACCAGTAGTTGTGAGAACTTATACCAAAAGGGCTACTCGGTTGCATATTATTATTATTAACTATTTTATTTTTATTTTTATGTGAGGGTAAAAATTTGAACTGTCTACCAAGAGAAATAACTTTTTTGGAGATATGAGAAGTGATCCTAAATGACGAAAACGAGCATTCCGATATTTATTCCTACAAAATCGATATTAGAATTTGGCGGTTGTATCGTGGATAGAAGTTCAAATCATCTCCAGGTCCTCTCTCCAGCCCTTCTTTCTTGAATGGCCCAGATTGAGCCACATCACTGCACTAAAAATCTGTGACTCAAATTAATTCAACAAAAAAAAAAAAAAACCCTTTTTCTGACTCTCTCTCTCTCTCTCTCTCTCTCTCTCTCTCTCTCTCTCTCTCCCCTAATAAAAAATTAAAAAAATTATTTTAATTATTTTAATTTTATTTTCATAATATATATAATTTTTAATATAAAATTTTAATTTTATAAAATTAATATCATTGAAAATATACCTTTAAAATGAGATTAATATTAAATATATTTAATAAAAAATTAAAATAAATAAAAAGTAATTACTATGTTTAGTTATGTTTTGAAATTATTATTTTTTAAATATAAAAATTAATTTGATGAAATAAACACACAAAAATCATATATTTTTGAAATTCTAAAAAAAAAAAATCATATGAAAACAATTTTTTTAAAGGAAATAAAAAAAACACACAAATCCAATATGTGCATAGGTGAAAATCAAATACAACATGTTTTTTATTTTCATACGATTTTTTTTGAAATGAAGATTGTTTTTGAGAATTTCAAAAATATATAATTCTTGTGTGTTTATTTCATCAAATTAATTTTTATATTTAAAAAATAATAATTTCAAAACATAACTAAACATAATAATTACTTTTTATTTATTTTAATTTTTTATTAAATATATTTAATATTAGTCTCATTTTAAAAGTATATTTTCATTGATATTAATTTTATAAAATTAAAATTTTATATTAAAAATTATATATATATATATATAATGAAAATAAAATAAAAAAGATTAAAGTTTTTTAAATTTTTTATTAAAAGAGAGAGAGAGTACGTGTGAGTGGTGGGACGTGGAAGACAAAAGAGAATTTTGTTTGTTTGTTTTTTTTTTTGTTTTTTTGGATCTAATTTGAACCACATATTTTCTATGGGGTGACGTGATCCAATCTGGCCGTCCCTCGGAGGAAGGGTTGGAGAGGATCTGAACTCCGTGGATAGAAGGGCAATCTAATAATAAAACCAGCAACAACTCTCTCAAAGATATTCTTTTTATTTTTTTTAAAAAAAAATAAAAAATAAAAAAAAATACTCAACTCATGTGGTGCAACCTTTTATATAATAATGCCCTATTGCCTCCTGATTACCTTTTTTAACAAAGAATGTATTTATGTCCTTAAAATTATTTTTTTGATGGAGTTTATTTTATATTGACGAATCATATCATGCCACGTAAAACCTTTATTCATAGTCCTGCCACATCAGTCCGACACCATGGACTCACCTAACAAAATTTCTTTTAGAGAATTTAAAATAAAACAGAAAGCTAATGAAATGACACAAGGGGTCCACCAAATGAAAATGATGTTTTGGCTTTTTTTTTTTTTTTTTTTTTAGTTTATTTTTATTTATTGTCCAAAAAAAATTGGGATTTAATCACCACCCTAAAAAATTTTTAAAAAGGGTGGGATCAATTAGCATCCACTAATGAATGATGTAGCGGGGTCGCAAAATGATGATTTTTTTTTGGGTTTTTTTTTTTTTTTTTTTTTAGTATTTGTGAGTAAAAAAATTAGTGGGATGAATCACCACCCCTCACCTAATTATACTAAAAATGCATACCGACACTTCTTATTTTTGTTAATAACAAAAAGCCATAATTTAATTATCTTCTAATGTTTTGTAGGGGAAGAAAACCTTTTGGTGTACCATGCCACTTAAGCAAGGTTGGTTGGTGAACCTCAATTTATTGAGTTATAAAAGTCATTATAAAATTAATATGGAGTAGGACTCGAACTGCATCGGTGAGGCATGTGGCGCTGAACTTAGAAAATTAAGTATTGTTTGACCACGTGAATTTTTGTAGAAAATAAAAAAGTCAAAATATTAAAAAGCAAGTCAATATATGTATTAGTTTTTCACGTTTTTTATGCATTAAAAAAAAAAAAAACTGCATTAAAAAGTCAATTTCAAAAACGAGACCTCAAACTCGCAACAAGTTGACGCTTATTTTGGCTTATTTTAGGAAGAGGATAAAAAATAATTTTTTGACTTTTAATTAAGTTTTTGATTTTTTTAAACAAATGATTTGGAATATTGGTAAAAAATGACTTTTGATTTTTTTGATTAATATTTATTTATGATGTCAAATCATAATAAAATGATCAAACTACTCCCATTTAGTTTAAAATATTTACAACTTTACCTATGTAACACATTTTGATCCATAAGGGGTATAATTGTAATTTCACCCTTAACTAAAAACTAACTTCCCAAATAAAAAAAAAAAATTTAAAAAGCCAACTTTTAACTTTTATTACAAACAAAAAAAGTGACTAAAATCAACTTCTCAAAACAAACCTTTTTGAAAACTTAGATATAAGTTGCATTTTAGTTTATATCTAAACCTTTTGACTCCGTTTTGGGAACTTTTGAAAAAAGCTACTTTTTTAATCCAAGGTCCAAAAATACAAGTGGTCAAAAACACAACAAAATTGGTTTGAGAAGTTATAAAAATATAAGTGTGAAATTACTTACAAATTGAGGCCTATGACAAAAAAATTAAAAAATAATTTTTTTATGTTAAGTAAGGGTATTTTGGTCATTTTAATTTGATTTGACACCGTAAACAAATATTAAACTAAAAAGTCAAAAGTTAATTTTTTACCAACTTCTCAAATCACTTTCCAAAAAACTAAAAAGCTTGGTAAAATATCAAAAGTCAACTTTTTACTAACTTCTCAAAACACTCCTTATTCACAAAATCTGACATTTGGCAAGATGAAAAAAAGTTATTTGTTTGCTTTTTTTTAATATTATTTGTTGATGGTGTTACATTACTAGATAACTAGATAAATTAATCATATTATCCTCATGTAATTGTGTAAAATTATAACTTTACCATCACGAGACAGTATTTTAGTGTCACATCACAAGAATGTATTTTGGTAATTTTAGTCCCGTGTGGGATGCGTGTTTGGATTAAAATAGTTGTATAAGATAAAATAAGTCATTTTAATTAAATAGGACAAAATATCGCATCTAATCCATAATCATTTTATTTTATTTTCTTACAAAAGTTAAAAAAATCAAAAAGTCCATCCAAAATAAGACTTTTTAACCCCAGACTAAAATAATCAAAAAAATTAAAAAATTAACCCACATCTCAAAAGAATATTTTAAAAGTTGACTTATTTCCAACCTCTTAAATGATTTTTTTTTGGGTAAACTACCAATAGATCCTACTTTTGAGACTTATTACCTATTAAGTCCTATTGATAAATTTATTAAGTGATAAAGATAAATTTATCAGTCTTTTATTTTTATGAATAAATTTATAGTAATAAATTTATCAGTCTCTTTGTTTTTATGAATAAATTTATAATGATAAATTTATCAATCTCTTATTTTTATAGTGTTAAATTTATTATCAACAGTTCATTCATGGGTAAATAGAGTACAGTTAATAGGGTGATTTTTTTTTTTTTTTTTTTTTTTGTTGCTAAAAAAAGCTTACTTTTCACTTTTTGAAAAAAAATCAAAACAAAGGCCTAAATGGGTAGGCCATAACTCAACGCTCACCGGGGGGGACCATAGCTTAATTTTTGCTTGCATCTTGGGCTCCCACCCATCCATATCATTTTCAACCAATTTATTGTTATTATTATTACATTTTGTTTGGTTTTGAGTCTTAAATACTATTTTTGAGTATTTGAATTTTTAATATTTTTAATGATTTTTTTATTATATTTTAGTCCATTTTTTTAAATATTTTTTAATTTTTAAAATGCACTTAAACTTAAATACATTTAAGATGTAAAATATTTATAAAAAATTAAAAAATAATTTAATAAATAAAAAATGTGAAAATATACTCAATTTGTGTACCAACTTTTTGTATTTATCTAAATATTTTTTTTGACTCTTTTATACAGATATATATATATAGGAAATAGAATAAAATTATGTTAGAAATATTGAATAATTTATTAAATTTTTACCAAGTGTCTTATATGATATAAGGTCACACATATTCATTTAAAAAGTTTAGTTAAAAAATTTAATAAATTATTTAAAATTCATGACACTTTGCAATGGGAGAATTGCTGCGCCATAAGGGCAGTACATCTTGATGTGACAAAAAAAAATTGATAGACCTTTCAAGCTCAATTGACTTAATTTTAGGTTTCGAATGCTTGTTTTGACGAGCCATTAAAATAGTTAAAAATAATTATAAAAATATTAATTATTTTTAATATATTTTTTTATAAAAAATTAAAAAAACAACCGTAAGTCCAAAAAAAATGTAGAAGAGGTTGACTTTTTTTTTTTCCCGCAAAGAAAATGCAATAATTTAATCGCGCCAGCGTAAATTAGATAATCTTTATAAAATTAATTAAAACTAAAATCAAATTAGGTGGATGTGTTCAAAATTCCTTTGCCTAAATGTCAACTTAACCAGTCAAAGACGAAATTGAATACATAAATTAAAAACAATAAACTGTAACAATTTTGATCTATAATTAATTAACTAATAAATCATGATTAAGAAGGCTTAATGAGTAATTAAGATGAGATCTTGAGTTAATTGCATGTATGATGTGTTATTTGTGTTTATATCTGTCTGCTGTAGGAATATTTATCGAAAATTCTGTTTGAATTTGTGAATTGAAAGCCTTATCGGCCACCGAACACGAAATTGACTAGGCCAACGTGTAAATTAGAATTTTTTAAATTTTATGATAAATTTAATTGAATTTCGATTCAGACCAAATAATTAAAATAATTATTATTTAGTGGGATTAATTACCCTTAAACAGAATTAATTAGCCTAAGTTAAACCGAGCCTATATAAGGCCACTTCTAATGCATGTTACACATTTCTTCATTAGTTTGAGCTCTTTAAACGTGGAGAGAGGGAGAGAGATTGAGATCAACAAAAGGGAATTGAGGAAGACTTGGTGAGATTAGAAGGAATTTGATAGAATTGGCTTGGAAACTCGAGGGATTTGTTATATAGGGACCAATTAACGACTCAAGGTAGGAAATTCAACTCTTAAATTATGAATTTGAGTCACTTAGTGCAAGAAATCTAGAGAATTATAAGAATGATCATAAGATTCAAGATAAGAATGTAAAATTGAGCATGATCCACGCATGCATGCATAGTTCATCAAGTTTTGAGTTTATTCTCTAAGAATTCTTACATGCATTGGCATATACTTGCATGATTTTGAAAATTCTGTTGGAACAATCTTTTGTGTACAATAAATAAATTGAAACAAAAACAAACAAATAAAATAAATAACGTACCGAATTTATTTTATTGAACCGAATGAATATTTAAAGACCAAGTCGAGTGTGTGACACTATATCCTAAAGACAGATTCGCTCCGCTACGATGTTTATGGTTATGTGGCGTCTATCTCCCAAGATACAATGATCTTCACAAATTTGTAGTAGCACTTTAAACAAATTTGTCCGGCGAACTAGAACCTCGTGTTCTATACTCTCTTTATTTATTTATTTATTTATTTATTTCTAAAACTAGAATGAAGGATAAAACAAATGCAAATAGATAAAATCTAGACAATAAGGAAAAGGGAATTTTCAGACTATTTTTGAGATATCCATGACTGTTGGAAATGGATCTATATTTATAGGCAACTTGCAGACCCGAATAGGTATGTATTTGAACTTGAACAGATGTAAAACCTTTGAACAGATACGGTAGTTTGAAATCGATGATTTGAACTCAGAATTAAGCAGACATGATTGTTGTTTTGAACTCAGAATCGCTTGGCGATTTTGAAATTGAATCTGTCCGAAATATAACAAATTGAAAAACTGTTTGGACAGTTTTGAATCTGTCCGGTAGTTTAAAAAACTTGTCCAAAATTTGCAACTGTAGTGGAATATGGAAGAGGCACAAATTTTGGACAAAAAATTTGAATTCAAATTTAAATTAAATTCTCGTAATAATTTTTGAAAAAATTCAAATGAATTTTGTCCAAAAAATTTAATACAAGAACCGACTCGATCTACAACTGGTACGGCTTGGCAACGCGCGTGCGCGTAGTGGTTTGAGCCAAGATTCCATTTGTCCATAACTCTTCCCTTCTACAAATTTGGGGTGCCTCTTGGGGCCCAACCCAAGTGTTTTAATCTAGAGCTTATATATTTAACCAAGCTCTCTTAAAGTTTCAATGTGGAACAACTCATTTCAAGAAACCCACATTTACTTCTTTAAATTTCTTATTTCACGAACCTGAAACTGACGTCAACTTCCCATTCACTCATAAATGGTTTTGACGAACCGTCTTCACTGTGTGACTTGGCATGTGGCAAGGAACACGTCACCAATTTTCTAACAATCCCCCACATGAATGGAATTTAACGGAGAGAAAATGTAACAACATGATCTAAATACAGAGAGTACAGAAATTGGAAATATTCTACAAAGGATAGGTAGCTTTTGCCTTTGAACCTTTCCTTGTAAGACACTATCGGATTTACTAGATAACCAGTGAACATGATGTCTTGAACTGTTCAGCCGTTTGTGTAAACCAAGACAATAGAACTCACACAATATATTACCAGATACAATTTAGTTCTCACTATTGTGTTCATCTTGGCCCTGAACAATCTGGTCTTTCATGAGTGCTCTAAAGAATTGTAGCCCTTTACAAATCTCATAAAACCGGCCCAGTTTACACTCACATAGGTGATTCTTATGAAGAGTATCCTGCCATACTCCACTAGGTTTACCTAGATATAAGAATCATTAAAAGTATTACTTAACCTAAACTACTGCCGACATCACTATTTCGTCCTAGAAATGGGTAGGAGTTGAACTCCCCAGTGATCCTTCTAAGTCATACACAACTCGGTTGTCCCTTTGAACCTAGATCTTGGGATCTCCAATCAACTAGGTTGGGTTGCCGTTGTGGTAACTCTTATTTAATAGGCTTAAGTCTCATTCCCCTCGATGAATTCTCAACTAGCTCTCTTGCTAACCCTTTGGTTAGTGGATCCGTTATATTGTTTTTAGACTTCACATATTCAATGGAGATAATTCCATTAGAGAGTAGTTGTCTTACGATGTTATGTCAACGACGAATGTGTCGCGACTCACAGTTATACATATGACTCTGTGCTCTACCTATTGCTGATTGACTATCACAATGTATGCAAATAGCAAGCACCAGTTTTGGCCACATTGGAATATCTTCAAGGAAGTAGTGAAGCCATTTTGCCTTTTCCCCTGCTTTGTCTAAATCTATGAATTTTGATTCCATAGTAGACCTAGCAATGCAAGTCTGTTTTGAAAGATTTCCAAGATACAGCTACCCCACCAAGAGTAAAGACATACCCACTGGTGGACCTTGAGTTTCTAGTATCCGATATCCAATTTGCATCACAGTATCCTTCAAGTACAACTGGATATCTAGTATAATTAAGCCCAATGTTACAAGTAAATTGGAGATATTTAAGAACCCTTATAATAGCTTTCCAGTGTTCTACTCTTGGATTATTCATATGTCTACTTAATTTACTTACTGCATAAGTTATATCTGGGCGAGTGCAGTTCATCAAGTACATTAAGCTTCCAATAATTTGGGTATACTCTAATTGAGAAATACTTTCCTATACATTCTTAGAAAGAAGCAAACTAACATCCACAGGTGTTCTAACAAGATGATCATTATCTTTGCTAAATTTATTAAGTATTTTCTCAATGTAATAAGATTGTGAAAAAGCATATCCGTCTGATGTTTTGGTAATTTTCATACTAAGAATTACATCAGCAATGCCCATGTCCTTCATGTCAAAATGTTTATTCAACATTTTCTTGGTAGTTTTAATCATGTCATTATTACTACCTATGATGAGCATATCATCCATATAAAGACATACAATGACGTAACCTTTGTCTGTGTTTTTAATATAAACACATTTGTTATACTCATTAATTTTAAATTCATTTGACATCATTACCTTGTCAAATTTCTCATGCCATTGTTTTGGCGCTTGTTTTAAATCATATAATGATTTAACCAATTTACACACTTTATTTTCTTTTCCTGGAACAGAAAAACCTTCTAGTTGTTCCATGTAAATTTCTTCATTTAACTCACCATTTAAGAAAGTGGTTTTCACATCCATTTGATGAATTTCTAAATTGTACAAAGACGCAATAGCAATTAGCATTCTAATGGATGTTATTCTAGTAACTGGTGAGTATGTGTCAAATTAATCAAGACCTTCTTTTTGTCTGTACCTTTTGACCACAAGTCTTGCCTTTTATTTGTCAATTGATCCATCCGCTTTCATTTTCCTTTTGAAAATTCACTTATATCCAAGAGGTTTACAACCTGGTGGCAAATCCACTAATGCCCAAGTGTGATTTTGCAAGATGCATTCAACTTCACTATTGACAGCTTCTTTCCATAAAGGAGCTTCAGGACTGGACATAGCTTCTTTAAAAGTTAAAGGCTCATTCACTAACAAAAAAGTTAAAAAATTTGGACAAAAAGATTTTGAGGTTCTAGCACGTTTACTACGCCTAGGTTCCTCCTTATCAATTTGATCTTGTTCTTGATCCTGACTAGTAATAGCATCATGATCTCTTTTATTGTTACTAGTCTCTTGTCCAGTCTTATTTAGAAATACATGTTCAAAGAAAGATGTATTTCGAGATTCAATAATAGTATTTACATGCATTTCGGAATGTTCTGATTTATAAATCAAAAACCGATATGCACTACTATTCTTGGCATAACCAATGAAAATGCAATCAATGGTCTTAGGACCTATCTTAGTCTTTTTAGGATTAGGAATAGCCACTTTAGCCAAACACCCTATCATGACCCAAACCCGCCCCTATGGGTTTAGTACCGTAACCGGCCAGTAATCTGTGATTACTGAAGGCCTACTTAACAGTAAAGACAGTAATACAGAGTACAGGGGCTGGCGGAAGCCAAAACAGTAATAAAAGATGTCCAATGAGCTGTGACAGTCTGTATGCAAAAAGACTTTTCTGCACATATTCACATTCAAAACCATAACAGTATATACATACACACATCATATACAGACATTCAAGTTGGGGACCAAGTCCCTACCATAACAGTACAGTGCCAGTCTCATACAGTCTATACAAAACAGAGACAGAAAGGGGGAATCTAAAACACGCCGAAGTAGCCTTGGCTTGGCAGCACTTAGAACCTCGAAATGAAGCACAATGGTTGGCTTGACAAAAATGGAGTTTAACCCAACGCTCCTAGCATCGATCCGGTGCCTGAACACCTACATATAAATATAAACAGTGAGTTAAAGCCCAGTGAATAACAGTTGTGTAAAGAGGTTAAGAGTGAATGTCCTTTCAGTCATTAAACAATCATATCAGTCATTTAGAAACCATATCAGTTATATGTGGTATATCCAATAGTAAACAGTATAGTAGGTCTTAACAGAAAACGATCGATTGATGGCCATCATAACGATAGATGAGTGGTTCCAACATGGGAACCGACAGAGATCTCTGTAACAGTAGCAGTAACAATACAGTAATAGTAAATTACCATGGATACCACGAATACAGTTTACAAATAAGACAATCATTCATTCATTAAGCAATAACGTTTCAGTAAACAGAACAGTTGATCATTTAGAAAATATTCATAATTGAACATATCTTTACAACATTGTTACTCACAGTGCACTGGGCTATAAGCAGCTAATGAACGTTTGCGGATGCCAACCCTACACAGTTACAAAACGAACACACACTAAGTCACACATTTGGGAATCAACAACTTAGTCCCTATCTTGACTCGGTGTGGTTCTACATCAATATCCTCCTTAAGATGCCTTAAACATGGCCTAGGAATGCCTAGGATGGAAAGAGGATACAAAGATGTACTTTAAAACACTTTTCAAAATTTTCAGAAAGTCTCGAGTCTCGGCGTGGCTTTCACGCCGGCGGACATCTGACAAAAGGAGCTCCGCTCGAGCGTGACTTCCTTCGCTCGAGCGGACTGTGAACTTAAGCAAAAGTACTGGATGCATGCAATTCACGCTCGATGGGCGCTCGACCTCCGCTTGAGCGTGAGACATAACTCCTCGCTCGAGTGTGCATTCTCTCGCTCGAGCGGACTGTAAACACGTGGAAAGTACTAGATACATGCATTTCACGCTTGAGCGTTACTTTTCCCGCTTAAGTGGGATACATGTACTTAGAGTGTACGCTCGAGCATGAAGTCTTACGCTCGAGCGTGGGTCCAAAATCTAGAATTTCCAGATTGAACCTCCAAGCTCAAATTCAACATTGAAAGCATCAAATTCGATCATTTTGGGCTAATTTTCTAGAAAACACTTTAAAACTCATAATATGACATGTTTCAAAGATCAATTTGCAAAATCAAAGCCCAAAGATAGTTCAATTAAACACAAATCCAAACAAAACTTTAAGAACATAATGTATATGTAACATGCAAGTGTTCAATTGAAATCAAAGCTTCAAATACTTGATCAAATGAGTCAATTCATTCAAAAACATGATGAATTCATGGACCATAGCTAGAATATAGACATGCATGTGAAGATTTCCATGAAATCAACCTCAAAACTCAACAATGTGTACATGCATGCATGATTACTACCCAATTCGGCATCTTAAATCATATCTTGGCTCTAGACTTCAATATCATCCTAGACCACGCAAGACACAACTTAAACTCATAATCAAGAAGGTGAGTTCTTAACTTAGGTCTTGAATGTTAAGGTGTAGGAGCCTAATTTGTAAAACCTCTTCAATTCTTCAAATTTTCCTAGCCAAAACTTGTTGAAATCAATTCTCCTACTCTCCCTCTCTCACTCACTTGGTTTTGGACTTGAGGATGGAGAATGATACAACAAAATGATACAAATTCAAGTCTCAAGAGGTCTTATGAATGGGCCCACTAATGTGGCAAAAAGGTAAATAATGCAACTAATGTAATTTAACATTATTTAATCTAATTTAATCATTCCAAATCAATTTCAAATTAAATCTACCATAAAATCACATAAATTCTATTTAGCATAAAACACTAATCAATTTTAGATTCGGCCGCCGATAAGGCCTTCAATTTACAGTTCGAACTTAAAACATGAACATATCATTTAGCAGTCAAATAGATAAATTTGCATTTAAACTAATACACTCAATCAATCAGTTCAAAATTTCAGTCAGATTAGTTACTTAACATGCTTAACTACAGTTTAGCAGTAATCAGAGGTATATCAGTAAACAGTGGCGAGGGTTGTCACACACCCCACACTTTTAAGCATTTGTAGGATGGTACTCTTCCATGCCACAATTCATAAGGTATTTGATTCACTTTCTTTCGGGAGACTTTATTTAAAATATAATTTGCAGAAAGTATAGCTTCCCTCCTTAAGTTCTGAGGTAATCCAGAACTTATTAACACGGCATTCATCATTTCTTTTAAAGTCCTATTTTTCCTTTTAGCAATTCCATTTTGCTAACGTGAGTAAGGAGTAGCGATAGTTTGATGAATTATTTTATATTCTTTACAAAACTCACCAAAAGGTGATTCATATTCACCACCTCTATCACTTCTTAGTTTTTTTATTTTCTTACCAAGATGATTTTCAACTTCATTCTTATAATGAATGAAAATTTCCAAAGCTTCATCCTTGGTTCGAATTAAATAAACATAACTATATCTAGTATAGTCATCTATAAAAGTGATAAAATACTTTTTTCCACCTCTTGTTTGAATTGATTTAAAATCATAAATATCAATATGAATTAATTCAAGTGGTTCCGAACTTCTTTCAATTGAATGAAAAGAAATTTCAGATAATTTTGCCTCAACGCAAATTTCACATTTATGATTTGAATCAATGTCAAATTTAGGTAAACATTCCATATTAATTAATCTTCACAAAGATCCATAATTAACATGTCCTAATCTACTATGCCATAAATTTGAAGACTCAAGCAAGTAAGAAGAAGATGTATTTTTATTAATAACTGAGGGTACAACGGTCATTGCATTCATCTTGAAAAGGCCATTAGACATGTAACCTTTTCCTACATACATCCCATTCTTAATAAGTACAAATTTATCACTCTCAAACACTAGTCTAAACCCATTCTTACTCAACAAAGATCCGGAAACAAGATTCTTGCTAATGTCCTGTACATGCAGCACATTGTTGAGAGTGAGTTCCTTTCCAGATGTCATCTTCAGAACAATCTTCCCTTGTCCTTCAACTTTGGAAGTTGAGGAGTTGCCCATAAAAAGTTGTTCGCCGTTGTCCACTGTAGAATAAGATGTGAACATCTTTTTGTCGGCACAGATATAGCGAGTAACACCAGTGTCCACCAACCATTCTTTAGGATTTCTAACAAGATTTGTGTAATGACCCTCACACTGATTATCGATTAATTACCGATTATGGCTAAACTGAGACTGATTGTGACTGATAATTGAAGTAATTGAAATACCGAACTAACTGACTGAAATTTGGAACTAACTGATCGACTGTATCTGTTCAAATGCATTTTCTATCGGTTTGACTGCGTGACTATCTGTTCATGTTTATGCGTTAAACTGTAAATTGAAGGCCTTATCGGCGGCCGAAGCTGAAATTGATTGATGTTCTGTGTTAATTAGATTTTATATGATTTTATGGCATATTTATCTGGAAACTGATTAGGTATGATTAAATTAGAGTAAATATTGGTAAATTACATGAATTGGACTTATTTACAATTAGGCCACTTAGTGGCCACTATCTACACACTTTTGAGGCCATGCATTACACTCAAACAAATGTTTCCTCAGCTCATTCCTTGTTTCCACCGAATTAGAGAGAGAGAGAGTAGGAGACTAGAGTGAATTCATCTTGCATGCTTGGAATTTGAGAGGATTGGAAGAGTTCTTGATCAATTGAGCCTCCTTACCTTTAATTCAAGACTTAAGGTAGAGTAACTACCCTTTTGTTCATGAATTTAAGTGAGTCTTGCATGATCCATGCCAAATTGTAGAACTAAAACATGATTTAGCCTTAGATTGTTGAATTATAGCTTAATTCATGCATGCATGTTTACATCCTTGAGTTTTGATGTTGTTTTTCATGAACTTGTACGTGCATGTTCATATTCTTACAATGGACCATGATTTCACCATGTTTTTGAAAGTTTTGGTTCACTAGAGCATGAGATTGAAGCTTTAAATTGAGTTTAATCCATGCATGTTGCATGTTCTTCATGTTCATGAAAATTGGTTTGAAATTGAGTTTGAATTAAACACCCTTGGGCTTTGATTTCTCAAATTGGGTTTTGAATCGTGTTATTTTAAGTGTTTACAAGTGTTTTCCAGGTTTTCAGCCCAAGAGGATCGAAAATTTTGCATTTAAACTTGATTTTGAGCTTGGGACTCAAATCTGGAATTTCCAGATTTTGGGCCTACGCTCGAGCGAGGAAGTCCACGCTCGAGCATACACTCAGTGATCGTGCCTTCCGCTCGAGCGAGAAAAGTTACGCTCGAGCGTGAAATGCGAGCATCCAGTACTTTGTATGAGTTCACAGTCCGCTTGACCGAGGAAACTCACGCTCGAGCGAGGACTTGTGTCTTACGCTTGAGGGTCGAGCGAGGGTCGAGCGTCCATCGAGCGTAAATTTGGAGCATCCAGTATTTTTACTGTAGCACATAGTCCGCTCGAGTGACGGAATTCACGCTCGAGCGGAGCCCCTTTGTCTGCATGTCCGCTCGAGCGTAGAAAGCCACGCTTAAGCGAGACTCCTGTTTTTAGCAAATTTTGTAAAGTGTTCAAAAGTGCATCTTTGCATCCTCTTTCCATCCTAGACATTCCTAGGGCATATTTAAGGCATCTTAAAGAGGATATAGATGTAGAACACACCGAGGCAAATTAGGGATTAAATTATTATCTTTCCCAACTGTATAGCTTAGTGTGTGTTCAATCTGTTAACTGTATAGGGTTGGCATTCCGAGGAGACGCTCTAGTTCACTGTAGCCCAGAACTCTGTGAGTAACAATTGTGTAAAGATATGTTCAAAATGATTATCTTCAATATCGAATCATCGAATTGATATTTCTTGAATGAATGTATGTCCTATATTCGACATCTTGTAGCATCCTTAGCAGCATTTTACTATCTTTATTCTTTAGAGATCTCTGTCGGTTCCCTCGTTGGAACCACAACAGTTTACTGATTGATGGCCATCATTCTTTTCGTTAGGTCTTTAAGACCTCTCACCGTCTTTATTACGCTAATGGATGTACCACATATGACTGATTGATTGAAACACTGAAAGACTGAAATACTGATTTAATGAACTGTTTTCATTACTGTAAGGGCATTCATTCTAAACCTCTTTACGCATTATGTTATTCATTGGGCTTTAGCTCACTGCTCATATATATATGTAGGTGTACAGGCACCGGATCAGAGCTAGAGGCGTCGGGGTAAACTCCATTTTTGTCAAGCCAACCACTGTGCCTCACTGCGAGGTTCCGAGCCTGCCAAGCTAAGGCTTAGGGATGTCTAGTTCCTCCCTTCTGTATTGTTTTGTTTACTGTATAGACTGAACGTTTTGCACTGTATTGTTTATCGGGGATTGAGTCCCTGTTCTGACTGGTTGTACATGATATGCATACTGTGTTGTACTGTTCTGTATAAATGTATGAAAAATCTTTTTGGCATACGGTATCTGACTCATTGGACATTGTTTATTTCTTGTATTGGCCGCCAAGCCAATACTACTGTTATACTATCTTCTTCATTAGCGGGCCTTGGTAATCTCGGATTCTTGGTAGTTCTGATGCTAAACCCATAGGGGCAGATTTGGGTCGTGACAGAATGGTATCAGAGCGATACTTAACCACGAGTTATACCGCACACACGTGTCCAACTGAGCTATAGGGTGTCCTAGAGAGGTGATTAGGGCGTTACATGAGCATGATAAGTGTGTGGTTATGACATGACTGGATATATGCTAATATGTTAAACTGTTTAAGTATGCAACTGTATATGCTTATAATTGTTAAAACTGCTTATAGTGAAATGGATAATGCGAATGAATCTGAGTCCTCATCCACTGAGGCAAGAATGGCGAGAATGGAAAGAATGATAGAACTGTTAACTGCAAGACTTTAGCAACAACAGAATCAACAGCCCCCACCTCCTCCTCCGGTACAGCCGGAACCGAATGTGAATGTGAATGATGAGGACATAATTGCTTTTACCCAGAAGTTCAGCAAACTGAAACCGCCATCCTTTCAGGGAGGCCTTGAACCGTTAAAGGCTGAAGCTTGGATTCTTGAGACCGAAAAATTGTTTGAGGTTTTTCTATGTTCTGAGGCACATAAAGTGCTGTTGGCTACCTTTACTCTGCAAGAGAAAGCAAGAAGGTGGTGGATGCTTATCCGTGATGACAACACAGTTATGACTTGGGCTCAATTCAAAGTAGCCTTCTTTGAAAAGTACTTTCCTCAGTGTGTCAGGGACAGAAAGGTAACTGAATTTGAGCAACCGAAACAAGGCATCATGTCAGTGGCAGAATATGAGACAAAATTTACTGAGCTTGCTAGATATGCACCACACATGGTGGACACCGACTATAAGAAGGCCAGGAGATTTGAAGGCGGCCTGAATGTTGCAATACTCGACCAAATAAGTGTTTTAAAGCTACCGACCTATGTAGGTGTTCTTGACCGAGCATTGATGGCTGAGTCGAACATTGAAGCAGTGAAACAATCTGAAACACCGACATCTGAATCGCATGGTAAAAGATAGAATTTTAAATTCAAGAAAGGCAAGCATAATCAATTGAACAAAAAATAGAATACGGGATCAACAACTAGCCCCAGCCAAGGGAGTGGTTTCATTCCATCTTGTTCTGAATGTGGCAGGAAACACAAAGGGGTTTGTTGCAAAATATCTGGAGCCTGTTATAGGTGTGGCAAGGTGGGCCACATGGTTAAAGATCGCCCCCTCTTACCGTAGAGGTGAAAAAAAATTGCAAGCAGCCATGACATCAAGCACCAAAGCCTAACCCCAAAGCTACCAGGAAAGAGCCCATGAGGCAGGGCCGAGTGTTCGCCCTAGTACCGGGAGACGTGCAAAATACTGAAACCGTTGTGTCAGGTATCCTCTCTATTTGTGCTCAAAATGCATATGTACTGATTGATTCGGGGTTTACACATTCCTATGTGTCGCATGCTTTTTCACAGAAATTAAATAGACCCTTAGAACCCATGAATTATCTGTTAGCTGTATCATCACCTGTTGGGGGATCCATGACATGTGCATATATGTATCCTGCTTGTGAAATTATTGTTGGGGATATGCATCTGTTTATTGATTTACTGCCATTGAACATTGATCATTTTGATGTAATATTGGGGATGGACTGGTTACAAAAATATCACGCTACTATTGACTGTGTGACAAAGCAAGTTATCTTCCGTCTACTTGGGTTACCCAAATTTGTATTTAATGGGGTTGGAGTAGTACCTCCTCCGTATTTGATTTCTTCTGTGAAAGCCGTTAAATTGATTAAAAAAGGGTGTAAAGAATATCTGTGTTCTGTCTTGTTGTATCTCGATGATAATGTTAAAACTGATGTGAACTGTATTCCTATAGTCAGAGAATTCCCAGATGTATTTCCAGATGATCTGCCAGGGAATTTGATTGACAGGGAGATTGAGTTCACCGTTGATGTGATTCCGGAAACGCAGCCAATATCAAAGGCACCTTATCGAATGGCTCCAACTGAATTGAACGTGTAACTGCAAGAACTGTTGGACAAGAAGTTTATCAGGCCTAGTACTTCACCATGGGGCGCACCCGTTTTGTTTGTAAAGAAGAAAGACGGCTCACTGAGACTGTGCATTGATTACCGTGAACTGAACAAGGTAACTGTGAAAAATAAATACCCATTGCCGCGTATTGATGATTTATTTGATCGATTCTGAGGTGCTCAAGTGTTTTCCAAGATTGATCTCAGATCGGGGTACCATCAACTGAAAGTTAAACCTGACGACATTGATAAAACTGCTTTTAGAACGAGGTATGGACATTATGAATTTTTAGTTATGCCTTTTGGAGTTACCAATGCACCTGTAGCATTTATGGACCTCATGAATAGAATCTTTAAACCGTACCTTGATGACTTTATTATGGTATTTATTGATGACACTTTTATTTTTCAATTAATTTGGAAATAAAATAAAATTTTATTTAACCAAATTAATTCCACACAGAAAATTAAATTTCTGCAACACTTCAATAATTAAAAAAATGAATTTATTTTTAATTAATGAACACTCAGAAATTATTTAAGAAAACCAAAATTAATTTCTGACAAACTTCACAAATAAATATTCTGAATTGTTAATGGCACCAATATATTACTACTAGTTGTCAAAAAAAATAGACAGTATATTACTACTACCTATCAAACAGTATATTACTACTATTTGTTTTTCAACCAGAATATTATTTTATAAAATCATAGGAACTAATTTTTGTAAGAAGAAGAAAGAAGAAATGAAATAAATGAAAAATTCTGTAAACAGAATAATTCGAGTCTGTCTTAAGATTGTAGAAACAATTTTCTGTGTACAATAAATAAATTGAAACAAAAACAAACAAATAAAATAAATAACGTACCAAATTTATTTTATTGAACCGAATGAATATTTAAAGACCAAGTCAAGTGTGTGACACTCTATCCTTAAGACAGATTCTCCCTACTACGGTGCTTACGGTTATGTGGCGTCTATCTCCCAGGATACAATGATCTTCACAAATTTGTAATAGCACTCCAAACAAATTTGTCCGGCGAACTAGAACCTTGTGTTCTATACTCTATTTATTTTTAAAACTAGAATGAAGAATAAAACAAATGCAAATAGATAAAATCTAGACAGTAAGGAAAAGGGAATTTTCAGACTATTTTTGGTATATCCATGATTGCTGGAAATGGATCTATATTTATAGGCAACTTGCAAACCCGAATAGGTATGTATTTGAACTTGAACAGGTGCAAAACCTTTAAACAGATGCAATTTGAAAACTGGACAGATTTGAACTGAATGAACAAATCTGATTCTTTGTTTTGAACTCAGAATCTTTACTGGGCGATTTTGAAATTGAATCTGTCCGAAATATAATAGATTGAAAAACTGTTTGGACAGTTTTGAATTTGTCTGACAGTTTAAAAAACCTGTCCGAAATTTGCAACTGTAGTGGAATATGGAAGAGGCACAAATTTTGGACAAAAAATTTGAATTCAAATTTAAATTAAATTCCGCAATAATTTTTGAAAAAATTCAAATGAATTTTATCCAAAAAATTTAATACAAGAACCGACCCGACCTACAACCGGCATGGCTCGGCGGCGCGCGAGTGCGGACATGGTGGTTTGAGCCAAGGTTCCATTTGTCCATAACTCCTCCATTCTACAAACTTGGGGTGCCCCTTGGGGCCCAACTCAAGTGTTGTAATCTAGAGCTTATATACTCAACAAAGCTCTCTTAAAGTTTCAATGTGGAACAGCTCATTTCAAGAAACCCACATTTACTTCTTTAAATTTCTCATTTCACGAACCTGAAAACGACGTCAACTTTCCATTCACTCATAAATGATTTTTATGAACCGTCTTCATCGTGTGACTTGCCATGTGGCAAGGAATACGTCACCTTTTCGAACCCACCCCAAAAGATGTTTGGGACCCACTCAATTTTGGGCTCAAAGTTGGCCCAAAATAATCCTTATAAAAACCAATTTTCCAACAAATTCAACATGATTCTTCTCTTCTTGCTTCATTTGAACATGTTTTGAAACCAAAGATTTTAAGTTAGTGCATGCATGTATATGTATATATGTAATGTTTCAAGTTTGATTGTGAACAATTGACTTGCTTTTGAGCCTTGATTTTGCGAAATGGCTTCCAATTCACGAAGTTCTATGAGTTTTCAAAAGTTTTCTTAAGTTTGGCCCAAAAGAATGAGCTTTGAAGCATTGGAATTTGATTTTTGAACTTGGAACAACAATTTGGAAATTCCAGAATTTTGTCACATCGCTCGAGCGACCACCCTTCGTTTTGAACCTTGGCTCGAGTGACCAAAGTTGGCTCGAGCGTAAAATTCAACCTCCCAATAGTTTTGCAGACAATTGCATGGTGGCTTGAGCGACCTAATGTGCGCTCGAGCAAGTATCTTTTTTCTCAATACTTGGCTCGAGTGACTGTCGAATGACCGTCGGACGTGAAAAGCGAACATCCAACACTTTTATAGACTTTGCAAACCGCTCGAGCGACCAAAGTTGCGCTTGAGCGAACTGCCCTATTTTTCAAAATTTTGCAAGTGTTTTCAAAGTATATGTTTGCATTCTCATTGCATCTAAGACATTCCTAGGCCATATTTAAGCTTCAATAATGAGGATAAGAGTTAGAAATACACACTAAAAAAGAAGAATAATAAGTTTAGTGCCAATGGCACGTGTGTTCAAGTATATCTGTCATATGTTTGTAGGCCACATGTTAACACTCGTCTAATCAATTTGGTTTTGTTCAAGTGATCTATTCTATCTTTGGAGTTATCTGTGAGTAACGACTCTGTAAAGCTATATTTGAATTTAAGTATTTTCTGAATAATATGATATGATTTGTTTTCTGAAATGCTATATGTGAATCATGAATAATTGTTCAATTTTTTGAAATGTATTTGTGGCATCCTTAGCATCAAGTGTTCATGTGATATATGTGACCTGGTACTAGGGTTTCAAGTGGGTTCATTTATGGAATTGGTTATGTATGTCTTTATCAAATGAAAGTGGGTCATCTAAATGACTATCTCAAGTGAAAATGGGTCCTTGTGACAATCTCAGGTGAATATGGGTCTTTATGACCAAGTGATTTGCAGCTAATGAATGTACCACGTAGAACTGTTTATGAAATCCTTATAACTCTATGAATCTGAATCTGTTTTTGATATGAACTCTGATTTATGAATCTGTGATGGACATCATTCATAAAACCTTTACTTTGTTGTTATTCATTAAGCTCCAGCTCACTGTATTATTTATATATGTAGGTGCTCAGGCGCGGACTAGGCCTAAGTTGCTAGCCTGGAGTTATATTTTGTCAAGCCAACTACCATGCCTCTTAAGGAGGTTCCCAAGTGTTTCCGTGGTCAAGTCAAGTACATGTGATGTTTGTCTTTATTTTTTCTTTCTATTGTTAAACAAGACTGTTGTATACTTTGTAAATAAGGCTAAGTCCTTTTTGTTTATCTATACACGAGATGACGTGTGTATAACGTCCTATATGAATATGATTATAAGTTTAAATTTTCTGTCTCATATACGTCTGCATAGCTCTATGAACATTGTGCTTTGCTATTTGCTTCTGTTAACCCATTTATTTTGTTTATCTATTTCAAAGGCCTTTGGTAATTCCAGGATTACTGGCTGGTTCTGATGTTAAACCTATAGGAGTGGGTTTGAGTTGTAGCATAAACACTATAACAAATAAGAATTTTAGAAATTAAATTTTATTATTTTTAAAAGTAAAAATTTTGTTGTAAAAAATATTTGGAGACGAATTCTTGTCGTCGTGAGGATAATCGTTAAAAAGTCAGTTCGAAAAGTAAAAAAATGGACTTCTAACTATAAAATTTTAATAATGTCACTAATATAAAATAATTTGATCCTAAAAGAATAATAATTCATTATTAAATATCCGCTTTTCTAAACACAAATTTTAAATTTTTTAAAGAATTTTTGTTTGGTTAAGTCCAAAAAAAAAAAAAATTCAACATCCAACTCCTCGTGTACACTTGGGGAACTAAAAAGAGTAATATTAGAGACCCACACTTTTAGACTCACAATTTCACTCACAATAATGTGACAAAGAGTTGAGCCCATACTATAAAGTATATAATAAATTAAAAATTAATATATATCATGCCAGTGGCTATAATTACGAAAATATTTTGAAAGTTTGAAACGTTTTTCAACAAACAATTGCATATTGCTTTTTGACGTGACTTGTTATGATTTTATATTTTGGGAAAATTATAAATATATTTTTTGAGGTTTGATTAAAATATAAATTGATCATTGTGAGATTTTTAATTTCATAACAAATTATTCATTTTTATTGATAAATCATCAAGTCAATTAATAATTTTTAATGATATTAAAAATATATTTCAATTAATAATTTAGGTAATTTTATTATTGAATAGAAGAGCAATTATAAATTATATTTTTTTAGTTAATTTTATTAAATAAAAAATTCTAATAAAAAGTATTTGTAATTTTTTAAATCAAAAAAATAATTTATATTTTAAATAAATTTTAAAAAGTGTATTTATAATTTACGGTTTTATTTTTTATTGCTGAATGGTTCCTTTACGTTGACCCAAAATTCCAAAATCCAACGTGGTGGGATTTTTGAATCTCACTTATAAAATTCAAAAAGTTGAAATCAAACTATGATCATTTTTTCAAAAGGACTTTTTAAAATAAAATTTTAAAAATTAATTGAAAAATGTTAAACTAAACATGGTGATTAGTCCTTAAAAAGTGATTTTGTTTCTATATTTTTTATTTCTAAGTCCTTAATTTATCTACTACTATTTTAAAAGTATGAACACCCTTACGTGTTTTTAACTTTTTCATATTTTCAAAACACCTTCCTCAACGCGTTACTCTTAAAAAGGCATCATATTACAACAGTCACAGGCATTACGTAACAGCATGCACTAAGACTTCTGAATTTTTGTGAATGATTTTTTATAGTTTTTATCCCTTATTGAACTTCATATATTATTATTATTATTTGAAACTCTTAAAAAAATTCTAATTTAATTCACAATGATGGGGCATAATTGATGTTAATATATGTTAATTTTTAATTTTTCATTTGGGGGACATCCGGTGGTAAAAATCCAATGGCAATGAACAGTAATTTTATGAAAGACACATTAGTTCTTAATTTGATGAAAGAAAAGTGAAATTTTGAATTTGATACGTATTTGATGAAACTATTGGAGCACGTTTTGAAGTTATTTTTTATCAAATTTAAATTTGATGACAGCTTTGAATAACTATTGAAAATGATCTTATATATATATATAATCCAAGTTGTGTATGGATTCCCTCTAAAACAAAAAGTTACGTATCACTAAATTGAGTTCAATCTCATAATCAAAAATTTTGATTTCTTCCATACCCTCTAAAACAAAAAGTTGCGTATTGATAAATTGAGTTCAATCTCATAATCAAATTTTTTTATTTCTAGTGATACAAATCTTTAGATAGAACTCAACTTTAAAATTTGATTTGCAAGGCAAGATGCTGAAAGTATAAAAGCATGTAATCACGTTTATTGTTAATTGACTTGAGATATTTTTGAAGATGAAAAATATTTATTTTTAACAAGATAAAATTAAATTTTATCACATTATTCTATGTTCAATTAGTCTACCTGTCCAATAATTTTTCTGACAAGGTAGGTAACCATTGTAGCACTGCAATGTATATACGCAGATGACCAGTAGTTGCAAGAACTTATACCAAACGGGCTACTCGGTTGCATATTATTATTATTAATTGTGGGGATATATTTTTTGAGTACCAACACGTGGTAAGGTGACTCCGACGTATCAGCTGAGGTGCCACGTGTCGTGGTAGTTATGTCGAGGTGATCTCGGAGTTGCCGAGGTTATCTTCGAAGATATCGGAATCCGAGATAAGCGGATAAAGGATAAGAGTCTTAGATTGAGGGAAGACTTCAGTTTGGGTAAAGATGAAACTCTTAGAGGGTTTATCTTAATCTCACTGGGAGTTTCAGGTTAATAGTAATCCTGAATCCATTGGAGTTAGGCTCTTATTGGGACTCGGATTGTATTGGCTATAAAAGAGAGGCACCCCCATGGGTCTAAGGTATGTTTATATACTCAAGCTTGTGAGTTGAATACTTGATTATCTTTAAGAGATATACTGACTTGATCGTTGAAGTGCCCCCGGGTGGAAGAACCACCACCGGAGCCTTTTCTTTGTCTTGCAGACGAGGTGTCATCTATTTTGCTGTGTTCTACAATTTGAATCACTAAGGAGGCGGTGTGATCGAAAATCACTCATACAATTTGGCCCGTCATTTGGAAGGAAAGACGAATAGATGGCGATAATGTACAAAAAAGAAAAGGTTGGGGACGACGCACCATTGAGTGGCGAGCCTATCGACCTTGACATTGAAGAAGACAACCACAACGAAGCCGTGACGTGGCGCGGAGAAAAGACGTTGCCGGGAGGGACACCTCAAAGAAGACCAAGACAGATACTACATCGAAGATAGCCTCCAAGTATGGAGGACAAGTGCCTCAGAGGATGATGAAGTAAAAGAATTGGAGACAAGTTGGCGGACACAGCAGTGGTCGTCAACTTCATGATGCAAAACAATGTCATGTAGCTACCGTACCCGCTGCAAGACACGCCGATTCCAGCAGTTAATACCCAGAAGGGAGGAGGGAAAACAATTCCCGAAGTACCTCAACACACCAGGAGCGGAAGGCACTCTCATCCGCCTTCCAGGGAAGTCGGACGAGAGGAGCCGAGACAAGAGAAGTCCCAAAGGACATATCACACGAAGGACCCAGAACCCAGAGAACATCGGCATGTCCAGGGACAGGCGCTCTGCTTTGACACAACCCATGGAGAAAGATCAAAACGGGCCCACCACGAGGCCGAAAGTAGTGTACCAAAAAGACTGAAGTCAAAAGATAGCCGAGCTCCAGGGAGGAGTAAAGAAGACCTGCGAAATGACCTCAAGAGGAAGGAATATAATGCTGAAGCCGAGGTTACCTCACCCGACAAGCCGAGGACACCGTTCTCGGTAGAGCTGGACAAATTTGAGGCACCGAAGAGATTTAGGATGCCGAGGTTTCAAATATACGATGGTAAGTCAGATCCTAACTTCTACGTTGGATTATTCTTGAACTCAATGGCACTATACAGTGGAAACGAGCCGTTGCTCTGCAAAGTGTTTCCCTCATCCTTTGGGGAGATTGCATCAGATTGGTTCTACAAACTACCAAAGGGAAGTGTGAAAACTTGGGAAGGCCTGGTCGAGATGTTTGTGGCCAAGTTCGTGACAAATAAGCTGCAGCCATTAAGGGTGGACGCATTAATGGCTTTGAAGATCAGCAAGGATGAAGGCCTTAGGGCCTATGCAAAAAGATACTATAAGGTGTTCAATCGAATACTTAAATGCAACCAAGAAGTGGCGGTCGTGTCTTTCAAGAACGGCCTAAAAGATGATTATTCACTGCGGAAATCTTTGGCAAAGACATTGCCGAAGAGCATGGAGGAGCTCATGGCAAGAATCGAGAAGTATGCCAAAGTCGAGGAGGATATATCGGGGAATAAGGAGGTAAAACAGGAAAAAGGGAACGGCTCGCCGAAGCGAGGCCGAAGTAACAATGGATTTAGCAAAACAGAGATAGAATTGAGGGCAAGCAGTGGCGATCAGTGTTCAATCCGATCCACAAAGTCCTGGATCAAATCTGAAATCAACCCTATTTTAGAGCACCAGCAAAGGCCCCAGGGGAATACATGGGCAGGAACGTTGGTAGACGTTGTGCTTATCACAATAAAGAAGGACACCCAACCCAGGGCTGCAGAGCCCTAAAAGCATACTTAGAGGACTTAGTAAGACAAGGCCATCTGAAGGATCTTGTCGATGAAGCGGGACGAGAAGAAGCAGCAAGGTTGCCTCAAGCACTGGCGACCCGCCTCCCCAAAGACAACCACAGGGAGGGGGACCTAGGGTGGTTAACGTAATTCACTCCAAGGTGAACGAAAACGACATACGGAGGCAAACCCAAAGAGTAAAACACCTGCAGCACGTGAACTAGGTGGGACAGAAAAGACCTCGGCCTGAAGAGTACCCAGGCCCGATGATAGCCTTCACCGAAGCCGACCTAGAGATGGTCCAGCACCCGTATAATGATGCCTTGGTAGTATCCCTCTAGGTTGGGGAGTGCCAAGTGAAACGCATCCTGATAGATCAAGGCAGCTCTTGTGACATCATGTATGTTAGATGTTACAAGGAGCTGGGCCTTCACCCAGATGACATGGAGCAATCGAATGGCCCGATGGTCGGCTTCAATGGAACGCCGACGTGGCCACTGGGCGCTACAAACTTGGAAATACAAGCTGGCACTAAGAAGATCAGGACAAAGTTCATCGTGATTGACACAACTTCACCATACAACATCATCTTGGGAAAGCCATGGTTGCATGCAATGGGGGCAGTTCCCTCAACGTTGCATCAACTATTGCGATTCCCAACAAAACATGAAATTAAAGAAGTCAGAGAAGACTAGCTGCAGGCAAAAAATTGCTCCATGGTAACATTGAAAACAACCTGCAACATACAAGAACCAGGGAAGACAGAGATTGAAAACGAGGACATGGAGGTCCTAGATGATGTCAGCAAGGAGCCGGCCGAGAAGAGTGAGGAAACACTAAAGAAAATCCTCGTCCAAAAGGGTGATGAATAGCGCTTCTTTCTTCTCGGCTCAGGCTTAGCCAAAGAAGAAGAAAAGGAACTAGAAGCCTTTTTAAGAACAAACATAGAGGTGTTTGCCTGGACAACTTATGAAATGCCTGGCATTGACCCCGAGGTCACATGTCACAGACTGAACGTTGACAGGTCGGCCAAACCTGTAATACAACGAGCCAGAAGACCGACGTTAATGCACGTCGAAGCAGTGGAGGAGGAAGTAGACAGAATTCTAGAGGCCAGGGCCATCAAAGAAGTCAATTATCCGACATGGCTATCAAACACTATGGTAGTAAAGAAGAAGAACGGTAAATGGAGGGTGTGTGTAGATTTTACAAGCCTGAACAAAGCCTGTTCCAAAGACAGCTTCCCTTTACCCAAAATTGACCAGCTGGTGGATGCCACATCTGGACACGGAAGGATGAGCTTCGTGGATGCTTATAGGGGATACCACCAGATAGCCATGTACCCCCCAGACGAAGAGAAGACAGCGTTCATCATCCCAAAAGGCCTGTACTGTTACAGAGTGATGCCTTTTGGGTTAAAAAACGCAGGAGCAACCTACCAAAGGCTGGTAACCAGAATGTTCAAGCACTTGATCGGCCAAACAGTAGAAGTCTACATCGATGACATGGTCGTAAAGACCAAGGAGCCCAAGAGTCATCTTGCCGACCTAAAAGAGGTATTTGAGATCCTCAAAACATATCGGCTCCGACTCAACGCATCAAAGTGCGCGTTTGGAGTTGGATCTGGAAAGTTTCTAGGGTACCTGGTAACAAGAAAAGGAATAGAGGCCAGCCCAGATCAGATCAAGGCCATCCTGGATCTACAAAGCCCAACATCGGCAAAACAAGTATAAATGCTTACTGGAAGGGCCGCAACCCTAAACAGATTCATAAGCCGAAGCTCAGACAAGTGTAAACCCTTCTTCAACTTGGTGAAAAAGACCACAGACTTCCTATGGACTGAAGAATGTGAGGCCACTTTGGCCGACCTAAAGAAGTATTTGACCACGGCTCCAATCCTCTCAACACCTGAACCTGGGGAAGAGCTGTTCTTGTACTTAGCTGTGTCAGAACATGCTGTAAGTGCAATACTAATCTGAGAAGAAAAAAGAGAACAAAAAGCTGTTTACTATGTAAGTAAAACCTTGGCTGACGCGGAAACTAGGTACCTACCACTGGAGAAATTAATGCTGGCCTTAGTGATGGCCTCAAAAAAGTTGAACCATTACTTTCAGGCACACAAAATGGTGGTACTAACAGAGCACCCACTGAAGTCCTTATTACAACAAGGAGACTTAACAGGAAGAATTACAAGATGGCCAGTGGCCTTGGGCCAATATGACCTAGAGTTCAGGCTCAGAATAGCAATCAAGGGCCAAGTTTTGGCCGACTTCGTGGCAGAATTCATGCCTGAATCCATCGAACATCGGGCTCTGTTGAGCCTAGATAAACATTGTCCCAACAAACAAGGAGAATCCCAACCTAAGGCAAGAGAGCAAAGGAAGGAAAAACTCAGACCCTGCAGCATCTACATCGGCGACTCTTTCAGACTGTTTGTCGATGGAAGTTCAAACCGACAAGGAGGCGGGCGGAGTACTACGATATCTCGGATGGAGAAATAATAGAACAGTCCATCCGTTTGGGGTTCAAGGCCTCAAACAATGAAGCAGAATACGAGGCATTAATTGCAGGGCTAAAATTGGCAGCAGCAGCAGCAACAGAAGCAGATGAGGTAGTAGTTTTTTGTGATTCACAACTTATTGTTAACTAGTCAATAGGGGAATTTGCAGCCAGAGACGAAAGGATGTCGGCATATGCAAAAGAGGTCATCAGATTGGCAGCTCTATTTCAAAACTGCCGACTACTCCAAGTAAGCTGAGATGATAATAGCCACGCCGATGCGTTGGCCAACCTGGCAAGTTCAATGCGAACTGGAAAAACAAGGACAATTATGATTGACTACATGTCGGGCCCGAGCATAGAACCACAGAACACAAAGCAATAAGCAATGTGTGTGGACATGGGGCCAAGCTGGTGGATGCAATTGTTGCATTCCTCAAAAAAGGAAAGCTGCCAGAAGACTGCAAGGAGGCACACAAAGTCATATTGAAGTCGGCAAGATTTAGCCTGACTGAGGACGAACATCTCTACAGAAGATCCTTCACTGGACCCCTTTTAAGGTGCGTACACCCTTTGCAGGTTGAAGATTTTTTATATGAAATTCATGAAGGAGTTTGTGGAAGCCACGCTGGGGGCAGATCACTAGCTCAAAGGGCCATTACCCAGGGGTATTGGTCGCCTTACATGCAAAAGGATGCTGAAGCCTACGTGAAGAAGTGTGAACAATGCCAAAGGTTTGCACCTTTGATACATCGACCATCTTGACTGAACCGATATTCAAATTTGGCCGTTTGCCCGATGGGGCATGGATCTTGTTGGCAACTTTCCTGCAATCGGCAGAGAAAATACTTGCTGGTAGCAATAAATTACTTTACGAAGTGGATAGAGGCAGAACCTCTTGCCAAAATCCGAGATGTGGATGTCAAGAACTTTATATGGAGAAACATCATCACCAGATTTGGCATTCCAAGAGCCATAGTTGCCGATAACGGAACGCAGTTTAACAGCAAACTCATCAAGAACTTTTGTGCGAAATTCAAGATCAAGAATTACTTTTCAACACCAAGTTTTCCCCAAAGTAATGGACAAGCAGAAGCATCCAACAAAGTAATTTTGGATGGAATAAAGAAGAGGCTGCAGGTAGCAAAAGGAAAGTGGGTAGACGAATTGCCCAACGTACTTTGGGCATATCGGACTACGCCGAGAAGATCAACAGGGGAATCCCCCTTTGCTATGGCCTATTGTCACGACCCAAACCCGGCCCTATGGGTTTAGCATCGTAACCGGCCAGTAATCCGAGATTACCGAAGGCCTGCTTAACAGTAGTACAGTAAAACAGAGTTCAGGGCCTGGCGGAAGCCAATACAGTAAATAAATAATGTCCATTGAGCTGTGACAGTCTGTATGCCAAAAAGATTTTTCATGCATTCACACATGTAGAACAGTACAGTCTATACAAAATTCTGATCAATACAGGTCTGAGGACCTAATCCCTTGATAGCAGTACAGTTAGTAGCTGACAGTCTATACAGTAATCCAAAACAGTACGGAGACAGACGGGGGAAAAACAAAGCACCCCAAAGCCATAGCATGGCAACTCGGAACCTCGCAGTGAGGCACAAAGGCTGGCTTGACAAAACTGGAGTCTAACCTACGCTCTTAGCTCCGATCTGGTGGCTGAGCACCTACATATATATATAAACAGTGAGTTAAAGCCCAGTGAATAACATAATGCGTAAAGAGGTTAAGAATGAAATGTCCTTACAGTAATGAAAATAGTTCATTAAACCATATTTCAGTCTTTCAGTCAGAACAGTTATTCAATCATATGTGGTACATCCATTAGCATAGTAGTAAACAGTAGGTCTTACAGACCGAACACTAATGATGGCCATCAATCAGTAAACAGTAGTGGTTCCACGAGGGAACCGACAGAGATCTCTATGTGATAACGATGGCAGTAGGTGCTAAGGATGCCACAGTACAGTTCGAAAATAAAGGACATACATTCATTCAGTAAACAATACCAGTTCAATAAACAGTTCAGTAAATAGTTCAGTTCAGTATACGAAAGATAATCATTTTGAACATATCTTTACACAATTGTTACTAACAGAGTTTGGGCTACAGTATGCTAGAGCGTGTCTCCCCAGTCGCCAACCCTACACAGTTCACAGGTTGAACACACACTAAGCTACACAGTTGGGAAATATCATAACTTAATCCCTAATTTGCCTTGGTGTGTTCTACATCTATATCCTCATTAAGATGCCTTAAACTAGGCCTAAGAATGCCTAGAATGGGATGAGGATGCAAAAATACACTTAGAAAACATTTTGCAGAGTTTGCTGAAAATAGGAGCCTTGCTCGAGCGAGACTTTCTTCGCTCGAGCGAGCTTCAAAAATCAAAGGCTTCGCCGGCGAAAATCCTTCGCCGGCGGTGCTGAAACAAAGAAAAATCTTGGATCTTTGTAATTTTACGCGCGATGGTCGCTCAATGCTCGCTCGAGCGGAGCCCTGGACAAAGGTGCTCGCTCGAGCGAGGAAGCCAAATCTGGAATTTCCAGATTTGCTTTCCAAGCTCAAACCAAGCATTCAACCATTCTATACTCGACCTCTTGGGCCCAAATTTTGGAAAACACATCTAAATTCAATATAGAACAAGTTTCAAAGCTCAATTTGTGAATTCAAAGCCCAAGAGTGAGTCAATTAGAACCATATTCAAACCCATTTTCAAGAATATGACGAACATGCAAACATGCATGAAATTAAACCATTTCAAGGCTCCAATATGATGCTCTAGTGAGCTAATCATACCAAAAACAAGTTGAAACATGGACTTAAGTTTAAACATGAGCATGCATGTACAATTCTACCATGAATTCAACTCAAAACTCATCCTTTCAAACATGCATGCATGAATTCTAGCATAATTCACCATGTATGAGCTACAACATGACTTAATTCTACAATGGAGTATGAAACATGCAAGACTTAGCTTAAACTCACAATTAGAGGGACGAATTCTCTTACCTAAGTCTTGTATTCAAGGTTTAGGAGTCCAATTTGACAATTTACACTTCAATTCCAAGCAATTCAAGCCAATTCAACAAAATGAACTTAAGTCTCCCTCTCTTCCTCTCTAAGGTCGGCTAAGACAAGAACAAGGGGCTGATGAAAATGTTTTGATCAAATGTGTACAAGCCTCTAAGTGTGTAAGGTAGTGGCCACTAGGTGGCATTTTGGTAAATAAATCAAAGTTTGCAATGTAACAATATTTAATCTAATTTAGTCATACCTAATCACATTTCTGATAAATATACCATTAAATCACATAATTTCCAATGATCCCAAAACATCAATCTATTTTCGATTCGGCCGCCGATAAGGCCTTCAATTTGCAGTTTAAACATAAAAACACGAACAGATAATCAAATAATCGAAAAGATAAAAATGCAATACAATAGATATGCTCAGTCAATTCAGTTCCAGTTTTCAATCAGTCCATTCAGTACTTCAGTTGGTTCAATTATCAGTCATAAGCAGTCCAGTTTAGCAATACTCAGTATGTAATTCAGTAATTTATCGGTAAACAGTATGGAGGTTGTTACACCTATAGCACAGAAGCAGTCATTCCACTGGAAGTCGACATCCCAGGGATCCGAACCCAGGGAGTTGAGAATGAGACTAATGATATACTCTTAGCCCGAGTTCTGGATCTTTTAGAAGAATGAAGAGAGAAAGCTGCAATTCAGCTCGTAGTATACCAGCAACAACTTGCCAGAGCTTACAACAAAAAGGTCAATCCAAGAGATTTTCAAGTCGGCAACCTAGTCTTGAGAAAAGTCGTCGGCAACAAGAAAGATCCCAAAGAGGGCAAGCTTGGCCCAAACTGGGAAGGACCCTACAGAATTACTTCGGTGTTAGGCAATGAAGTTTATCGGCTTGAAGATAATGAGGGCAAAGCATTACCCAGACCTTGGAACACTTGTAATTTAAAATTTTTCTATCATTAGATATGCATTGTTTTTGGCCGATGTCATCAATAAAATCTTATCAGAATTTTTTAAACACATATGATTGATAAAGATACACAATGTTATTTCTGAGAGACATGAATAATAAGAACCCAAGTGGAACCCAGGTTCACATTGGGGGCAAAAAGAAGAAGAATATGCTTAACACTTGTTGAAATTTGTAGCAATTTACAAGTTGAAGTTAAGCTGATTCCTTATCTTCACTTGTTGAAATTTGTAGCAATTTACAAGTTGAAGTTAAGCTGAGACGGTTCCTTATCTTCACTTGTTGAAATTTGTAGCAATTTACAAGTTGGAGTTAAGCCGAGATTACTGTTTCCCTTTACTTGTTGAAATTTGTAGCAATTTACAAGTCGAAGTGAAGCCAAGGTTATTGCTTAAACATCTACAGGTTGGTTAAACCAAAAGGAGATGCTTAACACTTGTTGAAATTTGTAGCAATTTACAAAACGACGTTAAGCCGACATATGATCATCTGCTGAAACTTCTGAATTTCTGAGTTGAAGTGAAAGCTAAGTATATTGTTTAAACACTTGTTGAAATTTGTAGCAATTTACAAGAAGATCATTGTTTAGCACTTGTTATAACTTGAGAAAAGTTTATAGTATATGTTTTACACTTGTTGAAATTTATGAAAAAGTTTGCAGGTCAGTATCTTGTCGAAGTAAAATTTGTAGTTATTATACCCGAGGTATATAACCCCGAGAAAATTGCACAAAGAAGGCAAAGTTTTAAAGGCATGCAGAATATTCAAAGTATAGAATCTGCAAATGAGTGCAGACACTCAAAGAAAGTTATATTGAAACATTCAACATAAACTGGAGGCACATCGGCCATAAAAAAAACTTATATTATCCAGAAAACAAAAAAGTACAAAAGACATCAAGGTTGTGATTCTTCAACTTTAGGTGTAATTTGAGTTTGGACCTCGGCAGACTCCTGAAGAACTACTTCAGCTGCCTTTTCTGCTACGATCTTAGCGTCAAGACTTTTTTCAACTGGAGGAACATCAGATGATGCTTGTTCTGGAGTAGCCCCTTTGACAACCTCCTCATCCTCCTCCTCATGAGTCAAGTTAAGGACTTGGTCATCCTGAAGAAGGGACTTGGTCTCATCGGCATCTTTGGGTTTCCTTACTAAAGACTCATCATCATCCTTTTCCTCATCCTTAGTTTCGGATTCAAAATCGTCTTCAGCTTGACTTGGAGGTGGAGGTGGAGGGAATGGAAGAGGAATCGCGTCGGCTTTACGCAATGGTGAATCATCAGGAATATTGAGCTTTTTTGCCAAGGACATCCAACCTAGGGAGAAGCCCCTGTTGCATGCCTGCCTGACTTGTAGCTTGTAGTTCTCAGTGACGTCGGCTATGCCCTGAGAATAGGCCTTTTCGCCGGCCGCTTTGATTTTGGCCTCTTTAGTGGCCAAGGCCTCTGGCTCTTTTTACTTGGGCCATTGAGACGCCCTAACGCCCGGAGGGTTAAGTCCTGCCTGTTCATATTGGGGTCACTACGGTTCAAGGACTCAAATGTCACGGTTCTTAATCTTGAACCAAAGAGTCCAACCGCAAATCGATTTTGAAAACAGATTTTTGAAAAGAAGTGCCAAACATGGATTGCTTTTGCGATCTGAGTCGCCACCTAAATGTTTTTAATGGGAAATTTAGGAAACCCTAACTCGTGCCAAAGGCCACGTGTCCGTTATCACCAAAGTTGCCTCGGCTCGGGTACTTGGGTACCGTTGGGGAAGGTCACCTCGTGAGCACCTCGCTTGCGATCAAAGACCGCCTCTACTAACCATGATATCCGATTTTGAAAACATTGTGCGTTCTTATTAGGTTATTAGCCTAGGTTACTATGTGATCGACAAAGATACAATTATAGATCGGGTCGCCTGAATTGGGACAAAACATTTCATGTTTATTTTTGAAAGATGGTTTGCTACCCACAGGTAGGCTTAAAATGCAGATTTTGCCACCCTCGGGTGGGCTTAAAACACTTGATGAATTGTTCCAATCCAAATGACCCAACCTCCACCCACAGGCATTCAAGGCAGTTATATCACATAAGCAGTTAGCCTCATGGTAAGCATGCTATTCATGGCAGTCACTCACACGCATGCAAGGATGCTAAAGCATAAAACTCACCGAATACTCCAAGCCAAAACAGAAACTCATTAGAAATCATACATGATCCTAAATATATAGGATTGCCTAATGCAACACATGCAAAAATGCAACTATAACAGGCTCGGCTATCCTAGACATGGCATATGGAATGCTACAGCTATCATGTATTCAACTTGGAATTGAAATACAAATGCAGTTAGTATGATGCGCCGAGGCCGGTGCATGTAAAACAGATAAATGAATGCAAACATGCTATCATATTGTATGCTAATTGAAATATGCCATAATCTAACCATCATAAGCAGGTAAATAAAAGGGAAGAAAGACATGGGATTGGAAGACATACATCACACTCACCCACACTTATTACAATTTTGCCCTCACGTAGGGTCCAATAAATATACAATTCCGAATAAAAGAATAGTACAAATCCAAATAATACAGTCAAATAATGTACAAATTCTTAATTAATTAACAAATTAACTAAGAAAGTCAGAAAGCGGCATGCAAGCGAGGCGCCTTGATTCCGCTCCGGGTGATGAATGATGCATGTTCGGGTTGCCTTTGTGCGGAAATCCATGACGATGCCCCAATTAGCCTCTTTTTGCACCTGTTCTTGAAATGTGTGCCAAGCTCCGAAAAGTTGTTGATTCTTCATTTTGCTGCAACAGAGAGCAGGAAAGGGGCATGGCAATGTATTTTCACAAATGTATGCATGTCTCGATCCTCGTGCCACCAATTACGCATATTGATGCATGATGGCCGAGGAGTCGAATTGCACAACTCAATATGAAATGAATGCATATGAAAATACAACAAAACCTAACTCCATCATGGATAATCCGGAGTGTCGGTGACTGGGGAATTGAGACACGTTCCGTCACTCGGAGTACGGAACGTACCTCGTTTCCCGTGCCCGGGCTAACTCCTATCCCGAACACGATGCAATATGCATGATATGCATGAAATGCAACTAAGATACAACCTAACATGCGAAAGGCTATGAAATGGCATACACAATGCACGAGGAAACATGGCATACACAATGCGCTAACATACAACCTAGCATACACAATGCTATGGAATGAAATGGCATACACAATGCAATATAGGCTTACACCAACACAAGTGGACCTCGGCCACACTCACACAAGAGGCCATAATGATGAAAATAAGACAACTCGGGATACGTGCACACGTGCACGCAAACCGAGGACCGACCCTAAGGCACGGAAATGCCACTCTAACAAGACATGGCAAAACACAAAAAATGGCATACTATCATGAAAAAATCAGAGGTAAAATGAGATGCAAAACAGCCCCAAAACCCGGTAAAATGAAACCCGATGCATGAAACGAGTCCCGAAACACGGGTTTTGGCGCATGAAATGGCCTGTAACTATACAATGCATACATAATTTGAATATGAAATGAAAAGACAGAAGCAAGGCAGCCCCGAGAAAAGAATTTTTACAGTTTAGAGTGAGGCCAAACAGTGGGCCCAAGTAGGGTTAAATTAGCATACAAAAATGGCTCCGTAGGGGAGGTAATGAAGCAAGTCACAAATTATGGCCCCAAACAGAGAAGGGACATTCTACAATGTTGAAGAGGGGCCAAAAATATGAGGTTTTACAGTTTATGACAGGTCCCAAAAACAGATGCAACTATGCCAAAGATCTCATGCAAGAAATGAGCCAACCAAGGGGGCAAAGAAGCAAGTGGTGCATGGAGGTCTCAAAAAAGTGAGGGCCATTCAACAATGTTGAAGAGGGACCCAAAATAAGGCTTTTTATAGTCGATGGCCGAGCTCAAAACAGTGTGAAAATAGGCTCAAAATATCATGCAAAATAAGGCCACCAAGAGGGCTATAACATGAAGTATACCAAGGATGTCTCAAACAGCCATAGTCCCTTAATGAAACATGAAGAGGGGGTCAAAATAGGGCTATTTTCAGTTTGGACCAAAGTCCAAAAACAGAGACACAATAAGCTAATAAATCATGCAAAAAAGGGGACCAAAGAGGGGTACAATGGAAAGTGATACATGGAGGTCCCAAACAGTGGTGAGCCCTTCTTCAATGTTGAAGAAAGGCTCAAAATAAGCTCAGTTACAGTTTATATCATGCTCCAAAACAGATTACACATAGGCCAAAAATACTATGCAAAATTATAGCATAAAGAAAGGTAATGAAGCAAGTGCAAGATGGGGGTCCCAAACAGGGTAAGACCCTTAATGAAACAGAAAAATGAGCTAAAAAAATGATATTTCCAGTTATGTCCGGAGCTCAAAACAGTAAGCAAAGAGGGCTAAGAAATGGTGCAAAAATGAGCTCAAAAGAGGGGGAAAACAACTCACCCTTGTAGACCAATCTTTCGCAACTTCTTGGACCAAGTTTGCTGCCTCCTAAGCTCTGAGAAGACCTTCCTAGCTGCTGGAATGGAGTGGTGGTGTGATGCTAGGTGATGGTGAAGAAATGGTCTAAGAACTTGGATGTTTGAAGCTTGGAAGTGTAGAGAGGGAGAGAGGCAATGCAAGAAGCTTGAAGCAAATTTTTCCAACCCTTGGACCAATGCTCGAGGCTGGTTATATGGACCAAAGAGGGGGAGAAAAGGAGGGAAAAAAATGGGGGGAAAACAAGCCAAGTTTCCTGTCACGACCCAAACCCGCCCCTATGGGTTTAGCACCGTAACCGGCTAGTAATCTGAGACTACCAAAGGCCTGCTAGACAGTAATACAGTAATACAGGGTACAAGGGCATGGCGGAAGCCAATACAGTAAATAAACAATGTCCAATGAGCTGACAGTCTTTATGCAAAAAGATTTTTCATACATTTATACTTTCAGTACAGAATAGTATGCACAAAATATACAATCAGTCAAAACTGGGACTTAATCCTTATTAAACAATACAGTACGGTGCTATCAGTCTATCTGATAAACAAAAGCGATTCTGAGACAAACGGGGAAATAAAACACCCCTAAGCCCTTAAGCCATGGCTTGATAGGCTCAGAACCTCGCAGTGAGGCACAGTGGTTGGCTTGACAAAATTAAAGCTTGCCTGACGCTCCTAGCTGCGGTCTGGTGCTTGTACACCTACATATATATATAAGCAGTGAGCTAAAGCCTAGTGAATAACACAATGCATAAAGGAGGTTAAGAATAAATGTCCTTTCAGTATTGAAAACAGTCATTTCAGTCAGTTTATCAGTCATTCAGTTTGTGGCTCATATTTCAGGTCATAAGATCATTCGATTAAAGATGATATGTGGTACATCCATTAGCATAACGATCTGATGTGATGAGGTCTTAAAGACCGGGTCTTAACAGACCAACCAGTAAATGATGGCCATCGATGGCGATGCGATAGAATAAAGAATACTATTTCAGAGAATAGTATAGTACTTGTGGATTTGTAACAACCCTCGTACCGATTACTGAATAACCACGGAATTAAATACTGATTATTGCTAAACTGGACCGCTAATGACTAATAATTGGATTAACTGAAGTATTGGATAGACTGATTGAAACTGGAACTGAAATTGGAAAAGTTATCTGTTATATTGCGTTTCTATCTGTTTAATTGATTAATTATCTGTTTGAATTCATGTGTTTAAACTGTTAATTGAAGGCCTTATCGGCGGCCGAATTAGGAACCGTTTAGTGTTTTGGACTCAGTAGAATATTCCTGATTTAATGGTATATTTATCTGAAAATTGATTAGGAATGATTAAATTAGATTTAAACGAATTAATTGTCAAGTTTGACTTAATTACGGAAATGCCATTGAGTGGCCTAGTTTATTCTTGCCATGTGAAGCCTTGTTTACACTTAATCAAAACATATCATCAGCCCCTATCCTTGAGCTTAACCGACCAAGAGAGTAGAGAGTGAGGGACTTGGAGTGAAATCAATTTGGTCTTGAAGTAATGCTTATAATCTTGAAGGATTGAAGTGTAACTTGGCAAAATTAAGCTCCTAAACCTTGAATACAAGATTAAGGTAGGACATTCATCTCCTTACTGTTGTCTTTGAGCTAAGTTTTGCATGATTCTTGCATCATTGTACAATTAAGTCATGAATTTGCTCATAAATAGTGAATTGAAGCTTGAATGTTGCATGTATGGTCATTTGGCATGTTTTGAAGTTAAATTCTTGAAGAATCATACATGCATGTCCATGTTTTTATCATAATCCATGTTTCCCACATTGTTTTCAAAGATTGGAGCTCAATAGAGCAAGATTTGAAGCTTGGTTTTGGTTTAAAGTTCATGCATTGCATGCTTGAAATTGTTCTTGAAATTGGGTTTGAAAAATGGTTTTAATTGACTCACCTTTGGGGCTTGAATTCATAAATTGGCTTTTGAAACTTGTTATATATTGTTTTGGGATGTATTTTCCAGAATTTGAGCCCAAGAGGTCGAGAATTGAGTTGAGAATGCTTGGTTTGAGCTTAGAAGGCAAATCTGGAAATTCCAGATTTGGCTTCTTCGCCGAAAAAGGATTCTCGCCGACCAACGTTTCCTCGAGCCACGCCGAGCGAAGATTGGTGGCTCGGCGTAAAATCGAACATCCAAGATACTTTTATCGTTTCCATCGATCGCCGGCGAAGGAAGTCTCGCCGGCGAACCCTTGATTGTGGAAGCTTCGCCGGCGAGCATCGGCAGCATCGCGCGTAAAATTGAGCATCCAAAGATTTTCTTTCGTTTCATCAGATCGCTCGAGCGAAGGATTGTTCGCTCGAGCGAAGCCCTTGTTTTGCAACCTCGCTCGAGCGAGGCCCCTGTTTTCAGCAACTTTTGAAAAATGCCTTCCAACTGTATTTTTGCATCCTCATCCCATCCTAGGCATTCTTAGGCCTAGTTTAAGACATCTTAATGAGGATTTAGACATAGGACCACACCGAGGAAATTTAGGGATTTTAATTATCATCCTTTCCGATTGTGAACTTCGTGTGTGTTCTATTTGTTAACTGTTTAGGGTTGGCTCCCGGGGACGCGCTCTAGCTGCTATAGCCCAATCTCTGTGAGTAACAGATTGTGTAAAGATATGTTCAAATGGTTATATTTTGAATCTTCGAATCAGGCTGCTTTATTTAATCGATATTGCTTATTGAATGAATGTATGTCTCAGATTTGAGCTGTATTGTGGCATCCTTAGCACCCATCGTTATTGATATTCTGAGCTCTGTCGGTTTCCTTGGGGAACCATCTTGTTTGATGGCCATCATTATTGTTGGTTCATAAGGCCGGTCCTTTGGACCTCTTGTTTATAGGCTAATGGATGTACCACATATGGTGATTGATTGAAATCTTGATTGATGAAATATCGAAAGATTGAAATATCAGTATAATGAAGTGATTTCATTACTGTAAGGGACATTCATTCATAACCTCTTTACTCTGTATGTTATTCACTGGAATTTAGCTCACTGTGTATATATATATATGTAGGATCTCGAACTGCATCGGAGCTAGGAGCGTGGGTCGGTCCCCAGTTTGGTCAAGCCAGCCTATGTGCCTCACTGCGAGGTTCCGCGTTGCCATGCTATGGCTTGGGGTGTTTTTGTGTCCCCCGTCGGTCTCCTTACTGTATTGTACTTTTGTATAGACGGTCTACTGTTTTACTATACTGTATCGAGGGATTCGATTCCCGTACTGACTGACTGTATATGATTGTATAGAATGTACTGTGTTGAACCGTATGAATGCATAAAAATGTTTTTGACATACAGATTTTCACAGCTCAATGGACACTAGTTATTTACTGTATTGGCTTCCGCCAGTCAGACTGTTTGACTGCTTTTACTCACAGGCCTTTGGTAATCTTGGATTACTGGCCGGTTACGGTGCTAAGCCCATAGGGCCGGGTTTGGGTCGTGACAGGATTCAAGAGGTGTCTCGCACAGACTCTAGAGGTGGCTCACACTGTAGCACTTAGTTCCGTAGATTCTAGAGATGGCTCACAGTGTAGCACTTAGTTCAGACAAAGACTTTGTTCCATATCGAAATAGAATGGCCATCATAACGAGAAATAGTGGTTCCAAACTTGGGAACCAAGAGATTTCTCTGTCACAAGAATAAGAAATGAGGTGCCAAGGATGCCACAAGACAGATTCAGAATATACGACATCGCTCATTCAAGATACAGTATTAGTTCAAAGGAGCAGTTCAATTCGTAGCGATGTCAAGAACAATATCAATTCAAGAAGCAGTTGATTCGATGCAGATTCAATAACTAGTTCAATTGATGGCAGTAGCCAAACAGTTCAATTTAGTAAACATTTGATTCAAAGGAACGATTCAAAGAAAGCTTCAATAAAGTAGACAAATTTCAATAAGGTAAACAATTCAATAAAGTAAACAGTGAGAAGATAATCATTTTCGAACATATCTTTACACGCTTGTTACTCATGGAGTTCGGCTACAAGATAGCTAGAGCGCCCCTCGGTAGCGAACCCTACACGATAATGTGATGAACACACACTAAGCTATACAGTTGGGAAATATTATAACTTAATCCCTAATTTGCCTTGGTGTGTTCTACGTCTATATCCTCATTAAGATGCCTTAAACTAGGCCTAAGAATGCCTAGAATGGGATGAGGATGCAAAAATACACTTAGAAAACATTTTGCAAAGTTTGCTGAAAATAGGAGCCCCCGCCGAGCGAGCCTCCCTCGCCTGGAGCGAGCTTCCAAAATCAAAGGCTTCGCTCGAGCGAGAAATCCTTCGCTCGAGCGGTCTATCGAAATAGTAAAAATACTGGATGCTGTGATTTTATGCGCGATGGTCGCTCGAGCGGAGCCCTGGACAAAGGTGCTCGCTCGGCGAGAATCTCGCTGAAGCGAGAAGCCAAATCTGAATTTCAGATTTGCCTCCCAAGCTCAAACCAAGCATTCTACCACTCTAAACTCGACCTCTTGGGCCCAAATTCTGGAAAACATATCTAAATTCAACGTATAACAAGTTTCAAAGCTCAATTTATGAATTCAAGCCCCAAAGGTGAGTCAATTAAAACCATATTCAAACCCATTTTCAAGAATATGAAGAACATGCAAACATGCATGAAATTAAACTATTTCAAAGCTCCAATTTGATGTTCTAGTGAGCCATTTATACCGAAAACAAGTTGAAATCATGGACTTGAGCCTAATTATGAACATGCATGTGCAATTTACCATGAACTCAACTCAAAACTCATCAATTCAAACATGCATGCATGAATTCTAGTATAATTCACCATGTATGAGCTACAACATGACTTAGTTCTATAATGAAGCATGAATCATGCAAGAACTAGCTCAATGACAACAATAAGAAGATGAGTTTCCTACCTTAGTCCTGTATTCAAAGTTTAGGAGCTCAATTATGCCAATTTACACTTCAATTCTTCAAGATTCAAGCTACTTCCCCAAGTTGAGTTTAATTCTCTCACTCTCTCTCCAATTCTCTTCTTTGGTCGGTTTTGGGCCAAGAAGTGGCTGAAGAGTTGTTTTGTTTGGGTGTATAAGGCTCAAGGATAATAATAAACAAAGGCCCTACTAGATGGCATAATTGTAAATAAGGCCACTCTATTAATTTGGCTCAAATCAATCTAGTTTAATCATACCTAATCAGTTTTCAGATAAATGTGTCATAAAATCACATTAATTATGATGAACACAGAACATTAATCAATTTTGGCTTCGGCCGCCGATAAGGCCTTCAATTTGCAGTTTAAAGCATAAGACGAGAACAGATAATTTGGCAGTCAAACAGATAGATTGTGCATCTAAACGATTCTGATCAATCGATTGATTTGGATCTCGGATCGATTCGGTACTTTAATCAATTCAATTATCAATCATGTTGCCTCAAGAAACAAGAATCACGCAGAATCAATAAAGTGATTTAGGGTTGCTACATTACCCTCCAAAAGTTGCCCCCCCGGATACAGGTTTTGGGGGGAAAAAAAGTATACAGCTGTAATGTACTCACCTTGAGGAGCAAGGCCGGCCAGGTTTTGGAGCTGCAGGTGGCCGGCCACCCCCCATGGCCGGCCGGCCAGGGGTCAAAAAGGCCAAGGTGAATTAATGGCCGGCCACCACAAATTGGTGTCCTCCCAGATGCCCTCAACACAGCCCTGTGGTCCAAAATTGGAGGAAGTGAAACAGGAGAGAGAACAAGCCATTTTTCAAAGGGGTTCAAAAGGTTCAAATGGAATTACTGGCCGGCCATGTGATATTTGTGTCCTCCCAGGTGTGTACAACACAAATATGTGGTTTGGAGCTGAAGAAAGTGGCCTTAGGGTGGTCAACATTGGCTTTGAAGTGAGAAAAATGGGCGTCGGAGGGCGATGAAGGAATATAACTGGTCGCTGAAACAATTACTGGCCTCCCACCCTTCTATGACCTTCCTGGTGATGAAACAGAGGTCCCTGCCAAAAATGAACGAAAACCAATGGAGAATGAAGGTTCGGGGTCAAACGCTAATCCCGAGGCCCCAAATCGATCGTTAGGCACCGGGAATGATGTTCGACCACGAAGTGCGTTTCCCAGACCCCAGTGCCCCTCAAAAGGGAGTAAATAAGATGCATGCCAAAAACCAGAGCAAACGGAGGTAGTTAGGCGGTCCCGAACCGAGGCACACGGCCTGACGGCTCCGAAAACCGGGAACCGGGCTCCGAAATGGAAAGAATGGCCTACGACCACGAAATGTAGCCCACGGCCACTGAGAGATGGTCTACGAGACCTCTCCCTTCCTTTGGGAAGAGAAACAGAGAAAATCGAGCTTGGTTCGCAAACCGAGGCAAGGCGTGAAAAAGCCCTAAGTTCGGAGGCAGGGCTCACTACGAGACTCTGAAACCTCTGGACGAGCACGATATGCAACATCACCGAGCGCTCAATCGGTGACGTCTGAGTCTTAAGGTCGGTCAAAAATGGGGTGTCTACAGTTGCCCCTCTTTGACAGAACTCGGAAGTCACAAGTGACGGGAGTGAATGTCAAAGCCCAGAGACGACCCATTTTTGACAAGGCCGAAGACTTAGACAATCATACAAGATGAACAGAGATATGCCCGCAGGCAGGGGGGCAAAATGCAAAGCGATATGCACGGAGCCAGATGTAACTTAATGATCATGCAAATGCAGCAAGCTGTAATGAAGCAAGTATTCGCAAATAGATGCAACAGTTTTAAGCAAGAATGCAAAGCAACAACTACATTTCATGCAGTTAAGAATGCGGAGAATTGTTCAACTCTCGTCACGTCTCACACGGAGAAGATACGATACCTGTGCGATTCGTCTGGTCGCACCAGCTTCGAATGAACCGTACATACAATATCGTGCCTGCGAAAGAGAGAAACTCAACAAGCACAACATGTTTAGCAAGATATATCCAATGTGATATCGAAAGTTCGACAAAAGCGGTGTCGGTGGGTGAATGCATCGCAGTGCGAGAAAGGAGCGTGCGTGACAACGCAAGCTTAAACACAGAGGCATGGTAATATCAAGAAAACATGCATGACAATGCAAGTATGTTCATGAGAATGCAAGTTATGTGCATGATAATGCAAAACGAGCATAAATTAGGGTGCACGTTTGTTACGAAACAACGAGCAAGGAAACGCGCGTTTCGGCGAAGGCGACTCGATCGTGGCCTCTGGTTCACCCCCGGAGGGGTTACAACATGTTTTGAAAAGGATACACTTTGATTTTGATGAATAATGATGAGACACATGTCAGAAATTGAAGCTGAAGTTCCGGCGGAGCGATTTCGTGACAGAAAGTGCACTTTTCTTGAACTTTTTCAGGTCCCGGGAACTCCAATCTTCCTCAAAATTTGCAGAGAGCTAGGTGAGCATGTGGGGAACACCACCGGCCAGTTTCTTTCCCCTGGGGAGGCCACCGGCCAGGTTTCAAAAAGAGAATGGCCGGCCAGCCAGAAAAGGTGGCCGGCCGGCCACCTGCCCAAATCCGTGGGTAATTTGGTCTTTTCACCTTCTTTTCTTTAAATCTACTTACCCAAACACTTTGAGCTCATAACTTCAGGTCCGAAATCATCTTCTCCTCCCTCCCAAACCATTTTCTTCTCCAGATCTGAGCTTTATACGCGTTTTCCAACCCCCCACGCAAGTTGTTTTCGCGAAAACTTTCAGTTTTAAACACTTTGAACCGATTAAATTTTGATTTCGGGGCTTCTTTTCTCATTTTCGCCACTTGAGGTAAGTTTGTCTCAATATTTGGAAGATTTTCTCGGGGGTTGACTTTTGTTGACTTTTTCATTTCCCGAGAGTTGACTTTTGTTGACTTTTTCCAATTTTGGCTCATTTTTGCTCATTTTTGCAGATTTTCTGAAATGGCCGGTCATTTTCCTCACGGCGGAGGTCCTCCGGGTGCCGGGGATGATTTTGATGTCATGACTCTGCCTCCGAGGGTTCGACCCTTCATTCCCGAGAGGTACGCCCCGCCGGCACACGTTCTTCCGCAGGCCGTTTTTCGTCACTTCACTGACTTTAATGAGCGAGCACCCGGAGATCTGCTTCTGCGGGAGCCAGAGTATCACCTCTCCCACGAGGCACGAGAGGTATTTACTTCATTTTTTACCTTTTCTGCAACATATTCTGTGTTTTTCATGCACTTCGTGTCTTTGCCATGTTTGTCTGCTCATTTTGAGTAAGCAGCTTATTTAGAATGTTTAGTTCATGACACAGCATCCTGTTTGCATTCTGAACACACAGTTCAATCACTTGAATTTCTGAACACTGGGCCCATAAATTGATTGTGGACGCACGGCACACACCGGTAGGGAATTGAACACACGGCCCAATACTTGAATTCTGAGATGAACACACACAGCCCATTCTTTGATGTCGAACACACAGTTCATTGTTGAGGTGAACACACGGCACACACTGATTGAGAGTTGAACACGCAGCCCAAACATTTGAGATGAACACGCAGCCCATATTTTGATGTCGAACACACAGCTCGTCGTTGAGGTGAACACACGGCACACACTGATTGAGAATAGAACACGCAGCCCTAACTCGGATTTCCTGAACACACATCCCAAATTGAAGATGAACACGCAGCACACACTGATTGAGAGTAGAACACAACCCTAACTCGGATCTTTTGAACACACAGCCCAAATTGAAGGTGAACACGCAGCACACACTGATGTAGAGTAGAACACGCACTCTAACTCGGATCTTCAACACACGCCCAAATTGAAGGTGAACACGCAAAGACACACCGATTGAGAGTAGAACACACAGCCCTAACTCGGATCTTCAACACACACCCAAATTGAAGGTGAACACGCAAGACACATCGATGTAGAGTAGAACACACACTCTAACTCGGATCTTCCGAACACACCCAAATTGAAAGTGAACACGCAGCACACATTGATTTAGAGTAGAACACACAGTTCGCTTACTTTACTTCGCACGCAGCCTATTTACTTGCACACAGCTTATTTATTTCATTTACACACAGCTCATTGATTTTATATTGGCACATGTATTTATTCTGAATGCAGGTTGGTTCTCGCACTGTGCGGGTATACGGCTCCACCGCTGCTAGAGATTGGTATGCTGAGCTCCCGGAGGCTGTCCGGGATTTAGTTGATTTGGCGGGGTTCGGGTCCTTCTGCGTTGGGTTATCGCGTTGTCCTGCCAGGAGGACACTGATGGCAGCTTTGGTGGAGAGATGGTGGGACACCACCAACTCCTTTCATTTTTCCGCCACTGGGGATTTGACTATGACCCCGCTGGATTTTGCTGTATTGACTGGCCTGGACATAGGAGGTTGGCCCATTCCTTACGACGAGGACATGGGCGAATGGGAGGCCGCTTGGATACATTTGCTGGGGGCCCGCCCGCCTGTTGATAGAGCTTCAGGGAGAGTCCGATACACCTGGTTCTCTTCCCATTTTCGGAGGGAGGGGATGGAGCCCGGGACTCCTGAGGAGGCAGAGCAGTATGCCCGTGGTTTTCTTATGTTCCTCTTCGGGACTACTCTGTTCGCCGATAGAGGGAACACGGTTGGGCTGTATCTGTTGAGCGCTCTGGTGGACCTATCACAGGTCGGACGGTACGACTGGGGTGGCGCCGGCCTGGCTACCCTTTACTGCTACATGAGCGCGACCTCCCGCGGGCAGGGAGACTTACTTGGCGGTTATTGGAGAGCCTGGGAGGTACTTTCTGTCCTCTTGATTTACATTTCTGCTCCTCATTACTTGTACATTGCACACACAACGCACTTTACACTCTGTATTTTGCCCTCAGCACTTTGTATTTACATTCTGCACTGCTTTCCTCAGTTATGGGTCTACGTATATTTCCCGACGTTAGCCCCAGAGTTGGTGGTGGCAGGGCCCCTCATGACCCCGTACTCACTGGTATTCGAGGGCCAGCACCGGCCGAGACCCCGAGAGACTCTCTTTTATCTACGGCAGTATTTTGACACTGTGCGGACGACGGAGGTATTTCAAAACTCTCAGTCCCTTCCGTTTTCATCTTTGATCTGCCCCGTATATTCCCGATTTCTGATTGGTTTATGCACTTGTTATCCGCAGATTACATGGCAGCCCTGGGCGCCCTTGGGTGATGGTCTCCGATTTCAGTATGCCGAAGGATCGGGCACCTCCAAAGACAGATCCTCGCTCAAGGACCGGTTGGTAGAGCATGGTTTCGGGAAACGCTTTGCGTGTATGGGGGTACACTTCTCAGACCCTCCGCAAAGACCCAACAAGATGCGATCGCCGATAGGCTTTCTTCCCAGATGTTGTTAGTGCTATGTCGGGATCGATGCTTTGCTACATCTTGAGGAGGGACTATGCCACTTATCGCCACGATATCCGATGCCTCCTTTGACGGAGTGCGACTCATCACCGAGGCCCATTGGTGTGCCATCTTCGAGTCAGGCTCGTGCTACAGATATCCCTTCCTCCAGGCTCGCAATGCGCCTAGAGGTGGGTCGGTTCCCCCGATCCCTCCGACTCTTCATCATCCTGGGTGGCCAGACATGCCGACCGAGTTGACGAGTTGGCGATTTGGGGTTCCTTACCAGGTCTCGCTGGAGCCTCCCCTTCCTGACCATAGATATGTCAGAGATCCTGATTCACCACCGGTATGCTTTACAGCTTTGATTTATCAGTCGGATACTTGGACATTCATTCCTTTACTGATAGTTTTGCATTTGTATCTGCAGCCTCCTGTTGAGTACGTGGATGAGATGCTTGGAGTGATGGCCGCATTTGAGGGCATGATCCTGCGGAGGGAGGCACAGCTGGCCATTATGGGTGTGCAGGTACTGTTCATCTTTCTTGCATTTATCATATTTCTGATGACACGCTGGTTTTGAACATTCTACTGCATTGATAGGCTGTTTGTGTAGAGCACATTTGACACACACCCCACTCACATACTGTACTTGCATCTGATTTTCATATTTGAACTGATGTATTGAACTCTTCACTTTCAGATGCCTCCTCAGATATGTTCATGCTGGCCGGCCACCCGGGCCTTCTCAGGGAGGTCGATCGTCTGGACCTTTTCGAGGCGCTGGGCCATCTGGGCCCTTTCGAGGAGCTGGGCCATCCAGGCCTTTCCGAGGAGCTCGAGGAGGGTCCTCTCGCAGACGCAGGGCACATATTATAGAGGCGGAGCCCGATGAGGATGAGGAGGAGGAGGTCGCAGATCGTCAGTCGGAGACATCCGCTGAGGAGGGGGATTCCGGTCTTGGTTCCGGGAGCGGAGGCGAGGCTGAGGGGGATCCTGAGGATGACAGCTCCGACCCAGATGATGATGGTGGTGCAGAGGTTGTCTCGCAGAAGAGGATGAGGAGGGCCTCTCATTCCCGCTCCCGAGGGTATTGATGCTGCTGTTTCCTGCTTTATTTTCCTTTTTGCTAGTAGTTTGTAGCACTTTGCATATTGTTAGGCAGTTTTATTTTCTGTAAAACTTGTACCTTTATTTGTAAAAGGAAATATGATGGGGTGAAACAGCTTTTGAAAAAGTGTTGTATTTTTATGCTCTCAGCATCGTATCGCATCATTTTGCACAAAAATGGGATTGAATGGAAATGTGCACTGTGTATTTACCGGGTCAGGTAATGAACCGACGCAACAAATCAAACAACTCGACTCACTAAGAAATAACAGAATCTTAGCAAGTTTACAACTCGATAAGCAAAATACAACAATGTTAACGACTCGATAAACAAGACTTAACAAAATTGCGTAAACAAAGAGTAACAACTCAAAACACAAAATACGACAACTCGACAAAACTTACAACTCTATAAACAAAACGACAACTCGATAAGCAAAAAAACAACTTGATAAACAAAACAAAGCTGATCGGACGGTCCGGGCAACGGAACGATCCAAAACAGAGGAAATGGAGGCCTTCGATACATCCGATGCTTGGAAATGCTCGAACTTTCCTCCGGAGGGCAAAACAGACCAAAGGCATACATTGGAGCATGGCCGCCACTTTTTGGAGCCGGCCGCCGCTTTTTTGTATCTCGAGGGAGAAATGTGGCGGCCACTAGAAAAGGTGGCCGGCCACTTATTTCAAAGAATGGCCAAATTTTTGACACCTGTCCCCCTGAATAGTGTTCCATCCTCTATAAAAGCTCCAACTTCGGGACTCATTCATTTCATCACTGCTTTGCATAAAAAATGGAGGCATTTCTCATAGAAAATCTCACATCTTGAATCTCTTCTCTAGATGGCTCAGAAAAGTTGAATTTCCGAGGTTTCGGCTTGAATGCACTATTCCCACTGAGCCGTACTCTGCTGCACTTTCCCTTCCTCCATGCCGCGGTGAGGTTTTGGAACCCAGTGACGCATGTTTTCAGCTTCGGCGGGCAAGTGGTATGTCCAACTTTCGAAAATTTTCAGGTTTTGATGGAATCTGAACGCTGTGAAGAAATTTTGCCTCAATTTCACTTTGGTCACGCCCAAGCTTTAGGGGAAATGTGTGGGCTCACCATGCATGATGCTCGATCTCTGATCTGCAACGGGGAACTGGACGTTCTTGGCTTGATCCATCGCTTTTCTGATGCTGGCGACCGCGGCAACCATTATTGGCAAGGCTTTCGGCAACACGCCCTTTGCTTGTGTATGCTATCCCACTTTCTGCTCACTTCAGGATTTGGTGGATCTAGCATCCGTCTGGTTGAAGTTGCTCACGGCTTGAGAGAAGGAAAGAGCTGTATCGCTATGACACTGGCCGAGACGCTGATGGGTTTGGATGCTTTCTATCGCCGGGAGACGACCAGATTTGCAGGGAGTCCACTATTGCTACAGGTAATGTTTCCCACCCAATCTCGCATATATATTTGCTCACATCACTCGGCCCTCAGGCTCGGTTTTTCTCACAAAACCCTTTTCTTACTTTTCTCTCATCGCACATCTCTCTATTCTTTATTCTCTCATTTTTCATCCCTCCCCAGGTATGGTTGATGGATAAATTGCAGGTTGTGGACTCTTGTCCAGCCTACTCAGCCCGCGGCTACTTCTTTCGCCAACGCTTAGTTGATGCCCCTGATGAAAGGTGGTGGTTCGACTGGATGTGCAACTTGTCTGCAGATCGCATTGCTTGGCGCTGCCCTTGGCTCAATCTCCCAGCAATGGGTTATAGCATGTCCCGGCTGATCGGGATTCAGTTGATTGGTCTGACCCACTGTGTATTCTACTTTCCGTTCCGGTTCCTGCGTCAGTTTGGTCATGATCAGACTTGCCCACCAGAGGGGATTGAGTATCCGGCTGCTTTCCCGGTCCGAGGCGCACAACTTGCTCGATATGCCACGGCATGGAGGACTAGAGAACTCCTGGCCCCCGCCCCTACTTTCAACTGCACTTTGTCTGACGAGTGCTGGGATTGGCTCAATGAGGAGGCACAGACCGGGCCCAGCTTGGCATCAGAGGCTTCGACTAGCTCTGGGAGGGGGCGCAGGGACACCTGACTTGACTATGCCCCAGATTTATTGCTTTATTAGTACTTTCAAGTTTTCATTATGAGTGTAATAAAAAGCAACTTCAATTGTATGCAAGAGCAGGAGAACTCTGTTTTGAAATCAATGAAATTGAAGGTTGTGGTACTGAAAATTTTCCGCTTTGGTCCAAAAATGGTCTTAGTTGTGAAAAGATTAATTTGAACAAAGTCAACTTTTATTAAAACTTTTCAAAACTATTTTCGATATGGATCAAAACTGGACACGCCTGAGATCTGTCACTGAGATGCACAACCCCGGATCCTAGCAACTGGAAAGTTGCCCCTAGTCTGAATAGTATCAAGACACTGTGATGCTTAAAGTTGCCCCTAGTCCGAATAGCACTGCATCGAGATCACGATGAATGCCGATGGACAAAGATGACCGAGATGATCAATATGGACAAAGTTGATCGGGAAAAGGTTGTGGTCAACTTCGTAATGAAGTCGCCACGATCCCAAGGATGGGAATCAAGCCTTACGTAGTTCAGTGCTTAGGTTCGCCGGGTATTTTCACTCTCCTTTTGCGCCTAACTTTTGCCAAGGCCGCCTTTTGCGGGTTTTCAACCTTATGAGCTCGCTTTTTATAATTTCAAATTTTTGTGCTCGAAGTTTTGCCTAGGTCGCCTTTCGGTTTTCGCCCTAGCGAGCCTCTCATGGGTAATATTTCTTCAACTTGTCCATGTTGATCGGTTGGGAAAACTCTAAGCCATCTAGATCCATCAGAACCACAGCTCCACCTGACCAGATTGACTTGATGATGTAAGGACCAGTCCAATTGGGTCTGAACTTGCCCCTTGGGTCGTGGATGGGAGCTCGGTTGTCTTTGAGTACCAAATCTCCTTCCTTTAAATTCCTGGACTTAACCTTCTTGTTGAAAGCCCGAGCGATTCTACGTTGATAACCTTGGACATGGTACAGCTTTATCTTCTTTCATCGAAAAGCATAAGTTCTCAAATCGGCTCACGCTAATCTGCCTCGGCTATTTGACACTCGGCCAATACTCGTAATGACGGAACCTCAATCTCAATAGGCAGAACGGCCTCCATCCCATAAACCAATGAGTACGGAGTCGCCCCAGTAGAAGTTCTGATTGAAGTCCGGTAGCCCCACAGAGCAAACGGCAGCTTATCTGGCCAGTCCCGGTAGGTTTCCACCATCTTCTGCAATATGCGCTTGATATTCTTGTTGGCGGCCTCAACCGCTCCATTGGTTTGCGGCCGATAGGTAGATGACTTATGAAAAGCCACATTGTATTTCTCCAACAAATCAATCACCTCCTTCTTGAAGTGGGAACCATTGTCTGAAATTATTTCGTTTGGGACCCCGTAGCGACAGATGATGTTGTTTCTGATAAATTTTGCGACGTGCGAAGCCTTCAACACCGCATAAGATTGGGCCTCAACCCACTTTGTGAAATAATCTATCGCTACCAAGATGAACTCATGCCCATTCGACCCCTTCGGCGTAACAGCTCCGATTACATCAATTCCCCAGACTGAAAATGGCCATGGCGAAGTCATGTTGTACAGCTTTGACGACGGAATGTTCATGCGATTTGCATGAATCTGACATTTGTGGCATCGCCTGACAAAACCGATACAATCCTCCTCCATGGTGGACCAAGAATAACCCCGCTCGAGGATCTTCCGTGCCAACATTACCCCATTCATGTGTGCACCACATTCTCCCCCGTGGATGGCTTCCATCAGACGCTTTGACTCTTCGGCATCAACGCACAGTTTATGCATTCCCAGATGACCCCTTTTATACAGTTTATCCCCACAGATGATGAACTGAACTGCCATTCTCCTTATTGCCCTTTTGTCTTTGGCATTTACCCCTGGCGGGTATGCTTCTTTCTCCAAGAAGTTCCAGATGTCGTAATACCAGGGGTTTTCATCCTGAACTTCATCTATAGCGGCAATCGACTCGTAGGCAGGTGCAAATTTCTGGTCGATGATGACTGGACGCATCCGGACTCCACACGGGATGTCTATCATAGAAGATAGAGTTGCTAAAGAATCTGCGAACCTGTTGTTCTCTCTTAGTAGATGAGTAAAGCTTAGCTTCTCAAATCGAGGAATCAACAAGTCCAAGGTCTGGTGATGCATCATCATCTTTTTCTCTTTCGCTTTCCAGTCTCCTTTAGCTTGAGACACAACAAGGTTCGAGTCCGTCCAACCGTCTTGCCCCTAGTTCCAAGGCTGCTTCTAGACCAAAGAATACACGCCATATTCTTCTCGCTTCATTGTTCGAGACTTTGAATCGGAGTTTGAAGGCTAGAGGATACGGAATTGTCGGGTGCTATCACAACACTCCTATCCCATACCCGTATTGATTTGACGCCCGTCAAAGTACATCGCCCAAGTTTCGCTGCCGATGTGTAAAATGGCTTCATCTGGGAATAAATACTCGATCGCTTCACCCTTCCACCGGATGGTCGGCTAAGAACTCGCCATCGCTTCCTTTGACCGACTTATGCGTTACATACTTTAGATCAAATTCGAGCAGCAACAACCAACGAGCTAGCCTACCCGTAAGTGCCGGTTTCTAAAAGATATTTGATGGGATCAAGGCGTGCAACCAACATTACAGTGTGAGCTAACATGTAGTGCCGCAGCTTCCTGCTAGCCCACACCAAAGCTAAGCAAGCCTTTTCCAGTGGAGTGTAGCGGGTTTCGTACTCCAGCATCTTCTTGCTGAGATAGTAGATGGCTCTTCCCACCTTGTCTTCTGATTCTTGTGCAAGCATGCAGCCCATTGTAGTTTCAAGCATCGACAGATACAAAATCAATCGGCTTCCGGTTCGGTGGTGACAACACGGGCGGTTCTCAGAATATTCTTTAACTGCTCAAATGCAGCTTGACATCGGCCGTCCCATTGGAACTTCTTTCCTTTCTTGAGGAGGCCAAAAAGTGGTTCACAAGTCAAGGTTAATTTTGAGATAAACCGTCTTATGAATTGCACTTTACCCAGAAAGCCTCGCACCTCCTTTTCAGTCCTTGGTGGTGGCATTTCTAAGATGGCCTTGATTTTGGAAGGGTCGACCTCGATGCCCCTTTGTGTAATCAGAAACCCTAGCATTTTTCCCTTCAGAACAATCAATGTACATTTCTGAGGGTTTAGCCGCAACCGGAACTCCCTGATCCTTTGAAAAAACTTGTGCAAGGCGGTGTAGTGGCCCTCTCTTTCCTTGGATTTGACAATCATGTCGTCCACATACACCTCAACCTCTTTGTGGATCATATCATGTAATATTGTGGTCGCGGCCCACTGGTAAGTAGCTCCAGCATTCTTCCACCCAAACAGCACGAGTCTATAGCAGTATGTCCCCCACTGGGTGGTGAATGCGCTTTTCTCGGCCTTCCGTGCCATCACTATCTGGTTTTAGCCTGAGAAGCCATCCATAAATGAAAGCAATGCGTACCCTGCTGTGAAATCCACCAACTCATCAATATGCAGTAAGGGAAAGTCGTCCTTCGGACTAGCTCGCTCAAATCTCTCAAGTCCACGATACCGGATCCCGCCATCCTTCTTCTAAGACCGAACAATGTTGGCCAACCAAGTCGGATATTCAGATACCAGCAGGAAGCCTGCGTCGATTTGCTTGGTGACCTCTTCCTTAATTTTGAGAGCCCAGTCCGGGCGGATCCTCCTGAGTTTCTGCTTGACAGGTCGGGCCTCGGAGTCAAGGGGGATCCGATGCTGTATGATCTCAGGATCGATTCCAAGCATGTCTTCGTAGGACCACGCGAAAACATCTTTGAAATCTTTTAATAAAGCGACTAAGCGCTCGCGTTCCTCCGAAGACAACGTGGACCCGATCTGGACCAGCCGCGGGTCCTCCTCAGTACTAATGTTCACGGTAGTGATTTCGTCCACTAGGGGTTTAACAAATCTTTCCTGCTCCTGCTCAATTAATCGTTGCAAAACTGGAGGAACTTCGTCCTCGTCGTTTTCAAAATTTTGAAAGTCTGAATTAATGCAATAAATTAAGGGCACAGAAAAGTACTCAGAAACCACAGTTGCTTGATTCTCATTAAGTTCATCCAAATCGTCCGATTCATTTACAACAGACTCAAATGAAAAGGAAAAAGACGACCTAGACAGGACTGTGGCATCCGGGTTAACACCCCCAGGAGTACCAGACTCAGACTCAGTCGAGCTGGAATCTGATTCCGACTCACAAGACTCGGTGGAATCAGATTCCGGCTCACTACCTGACCCGGTGCTGCTGGACAAAAATCCCTCCTCGTCTTGCCAAGAGTGAGTGGGTGCGATAGATGCATCCAAGATAGTCGCTGGTTGGCCCGCAACTGCTTTCATCCCCAATCATGGAAACCACGAAGTTATCCCCCAAGCACTTATGGTCGATCGGAGGATCAGAAAGTAGACATGCCAGCGCTACCCCCATTTCAAATTCTGTGCCCTCAGGATCCACTGCCTTACACTGCTCAACCTCAGCTGATGGGTCTGTCTGCTCTGTGGCAACGTCATCCCCGGATAGTTGCAGGTCGAAGAAGATCTCGAAGCCTGGCACGCGCTTCTTCTCCGCGTTTATCCACGGCTCTGGGAAGCCGCAAAATGGAAAGTCCTCCCCCTCCCGGACAAAGCGTCCGTTCAGGGTACCCTGAATGGGCCTATGCATTAACTCAAAAGGCTTCCCAGCCTGCTTTGCTCTGGCTCTTCCGGCCATTTCTTTTCCCTTCCTCACCCAGTCCTCTTTGGTGGGCAGATAACCCAAGCCAAAGGTATGAGGGTTGTGTGGCACTTCGGCCAATGCTGCAACGCCTTTCCGGCCGCTCCTTCCTAATCCCATCCCGGGGATGTGTTGTAGCTTGTTCATGAGGTAGACGGATTGAGCACTGACGTACACACCTTCATTCACAGCCATAATATTCTGCACCACCCGGGCCTCAGCCAAAGTGAACCCTGATAAGAACACATCCTCCGTGCCATGCTCGATTTCTAGAACTGGTGTAGACACTTCCGGCGGCGGATGGATGGATGAATTTTCGAAGACAATAGCCACCCCCTTCCCGTGAGGGTACTTCAGCATCTGATGTAGAGTGGAAGAGACTGCCTTCACTTGGTGCAACCACGGCCACCCCAAGAGTAGATTGAAGGTTGCGAGAACGTCCAAGACATGAAATTCAATGTTATGTTGTCCCGGACCAACCTGAGTCTGAATTTTAACAGTCCCCATCACTTCCCTGCTAGTATTATCATATGCCCTGATCACTTGAGTAGTCGGCACGAAGTCCGCGGGCTTCAACCCGATTGCATACGCTCCGGGTCAAGACATTGATGGCAGACCCGGTATCAACAAGTACCACCGGTATCCACTTGTCTCTACACTCCACGGAGACATAGAGAGGTTTGTTATGATTTGTGCCCTCAGGCGGTAGTTCTTTGTCTGAAAAGGTTAATGCCGGGGAACCTCCTCCTGGAAAGACCAGCCCAACCAGCTGCTCTGGTGTAGTATCTATAGAGAGTTTGGCCTTGTCCATAGCAGATAGGACAGCCTGTCTGTGTACTCGCGACGCCATAAGCAAATTCCCTGAGATGGAGATGTCTGCTTGTATCTTCTTCAATTGCTTGAGCACAGCTTCTTCTTCAATCTGTTTCTCCTTCTGTTTCTCAGCTTCTTTGTCTTTCCCTGATGCCTCAGGTTGGTCTAAGTGCTGGGGCTTGAAATATCGCCCACTTCTTGTCATATGAGCGATCTCGTCAATATACCAGGTATCATCTGGTTGGTTACTTCCCCAATCCTCATCTGTGGTGGGCAAGACATAAGTCATCGCCTTCCCACCACATCCCGTCAATGGACAGACACCGTCCGGCTCCGTATGATTTCAGACAAGACCTTCAATCCTCATGCCCGCAAGATTTCGTTCTCGTGCACACAAAGACTCTCGACCCCACATGGGCCTTAGCTTTTCTGATTCTCTCAAAATCCACAAATCTTTGTTGTTCCAACTGCACAAGATAAATTGGTTGGTCAATATTCCTCGATTTACAATCCCCAAATTTTGAGCGAAATTTAGTGGCGCTCCGGCGGTGGATTCGACTCTCGGCCTTTCCGCCACCATCGATACTTTGCCGCCGGCCTCGTTTCGTCGATATTCTACGATGTCCGGTTGATCATCTAACCATCCGTAACTTCGCCGACTCTCATATTCAAACCAGCTTGATTGTCAGATCCCCGATTCTTGGTCATCAAGAACCGGAGGTTGGCAAGGTCCTCTCCTACTGTTAGATCATCTGTTCTTTCAAATCTGTCCCCTGAATCACACATAATTCGCTCTTTGGCAGCCCTACACTCAATTTCAGATCGCCCATCGATTGATGTATTCACTCGGATCATAAGCTCCTCCAGCAAGATTCCCGGACCGTTCAATGTCAAACTCAGCAACTCCCTTTTCCTCCGAAATCTACCCTGTCCCATCTTCGGTGGTCACCACCACTGGCTTAGATTGGGTTGTGGAGATGTCCATCATGCACAAGTCAGTGCAGACAGGAAGGATCACCTCCGGCTTAGGTAGGTGGGATGGGGTGATATAGATACTAGGATCGTAAGACACGACCCCAGTTTGGATGAAGTTGATTCTGTTGGGAGGAGGGGCTTGGTTATGTGGTGGGAGAGGATTTGTCGTGACGTTGGGTTTTTCGGGAGGCGCGATCACCTGCTTGTCAATAAGATCCTGGATCTCATGACGCAATCTGAAACAACGGTCGGTGTCATGACCGTGCTGTTGGTGATACGCGCAGTATTTTGCCGGGTCATGAGAGGGAGGGAGTGGATTTGGCAGTGGCCTCGGCTCTAGGGGCGTCAAATGCTTCTTTCTGTTTAATACCCCCAGAGCTTTGGACAGGGGCATATATAAGGGGGTGAAGGTTCTTTGGCCTCTGGGTTGATATTTGGTGTTTTGGGTATTGCTTCCAGATGCGCCAGAGAAAGGCGTGGCTGTCGTGGGTCTTGGGGGAGGGGGAGTGGTGGTGACCATGCTCACCTCTGAAGCTCGTGCAGTTGCAGCGCCACTTGGGCCTGCGTTATTGTTACGGTTGAAAGTCCTTCTGGGTTGCTCCTTATCCTGGTCGATCAGACCTTGTTTTATGGCATCCTCAATCTGTACCCCCATCTCGTAACCGAGAAGGTGGGAAAGGAAGTACGATCATCTTCAGATCAATTTCGGTTGGAGATTGCGCACAATCATCCCGATTTGATCTTTGTCTCAGAGGCCTCAAGGTCATCATCGATGCCTTTGCCCTCCAACGAGTTACGAAGTCTGAGAAAGTCTCCTTGGGTTCCTGCCTCGTTGTTTCGAGATCACGGGTTGTAATCTCGATCTGTGTATTGTACGAGTACTGTGCAACAAAGGCCTCAGCCATTTCATCCCAGCTTCTTTTTACCTCATCTTCTAACTTCGCGTACCAGATGGCTGCCACACCCGACAAAGTTCGGCCAAACAGGGAAAGCTTTTGTGGTCGGGTTAGGCCCATTGGCCGCAGGATGTCTGAGAATAGCCGAAGATGGACCATGGGATCTCCGGACCCGTCGAAGCGGTCAATTTGTGGCATCTTGAATCTGTCTGGCAATGTTACGGCTACATCGGTGTACCCATCTTCGATGTCCGGAATGGCTTTTACCCCTTGTGATTTCTTGAAAAGCTTCTCAAGCTTGCTCAGTTTTAGGGCTGTATGGTCGATTTCGAACTCAAAGGGAGAGTCCGGGTGGTTGGGTGTATGAGTCTTGGACAGTTGAGGTGGAAGCGGGGGCGGAGCTAGCCCCGTTGGAAGGTTTGTGTCCTCTTGGATATTCTGGACATTTGGCACGGTGTTCTGGGTGTTTGGCAGAGCATTCTGAACAGTAGGAGCCTGCTCGGGTAATGGGGGCCCTGGTGGAGGAGGAACCTGATGAGAAGCAGATGCCGCATTCTGCTGTTGCAGTCTAGTGATGAGCTCGGCCTGCTGGGCCATGATTGTGGCCTGTTGCTTAGAAAATTCTGCTTGGCGGATGGCATCCTCCTGCATCTGTCTCATGCTCTCTTGCATTTGACGCATCATTTCCTCTATCCCGGCCATATTCTGTTGGTCCAGCTGACTGACCGGTAAGTGTATCTCTATGGCGGAAACAGAAATCCCAACCTGACTGTTTGCTGCTAAAGTAGCCCGCTGTCCTGGTAATCCCTGCTCTGACACACTGCGCCTCCTTGGCCTTCTTCTAACAACTGGGGGTAGGGAGTGGAACACTGGATGTCCGTCAACCAGATCCTCAGATCGATTGAGTCGGCGACCTCGTGTCCAAAGTGCTTGGGGAATATCTACTGGTTCGGAAGCAATTGTGCTAAAAACCCTGCCCCTAGCAAAAAGATAAATAAAGCGAAAAGGAAATAAATAACCAGATAAACGGACAGCATAACAGCTTAAATTAAATACACAACACACGGCTGGTAAGCTGAATACACACTGTCCTCAAACACTGATCAATATCCCTGAATCACTGTCCCCAAAACTGAATCGGATACCCGCAGATAACTGATTCTCAACATCGATCGATGCCCGCAGGCCTGATGCCCAAACTCATAAACTGATGCATGCATTCCTGTAGAGACGCACTCTAAAAGCACATAACAGATAAGTGAGAGCCAAAACACCCCTATGTTGGGGTAGGGTTTCCCTGTCCTATTTTGTCAGGAGCTAGGGTTTCACTACGCACGCAGTGGTTTCAAACAACCTATAAACGGGTAAGCAACCTGTCCTAGTTTGGAATGGTCACTATGGATCCGAATATGCACTAGGTCGAATGGTCAAAAAGGGTGCCCCAGTAAAACCGGGGTTTGTGTTCCCATACTGGCAGAGCCCGCAACCGGTCAGCCTTATGGTCATGCCTTGACAAGACAAGCCTCCGGCAAACCGCTCAGGAATAGCAGATGGCCAACACGGTGTCCTAGGCGCACCAATGCAAATGCAATGCAAAGAAACACACAAGTGTAGTCAAAACCAGATATCATGAGTTCGAGTCAAGTTCTCTAAATCCCCAGCAGAGTCGCCAGAAACTGTAGACGTCCCCGAACGCCCCGGGAGGGTTAAGTCCCGTTCCGTTCATATTGGGGTCACTACAGTTCAAGGACTCAAATGTCACGGTTCTTAATCTTGAACCAAAGAGTCCAAATCCGGCAAATCGATTTTGAAAACAGATTTTTTGAAAAGAAGTGCCAAACATGGACTGCTTTGCCAGATACAGAGTCGCCACCTAAATGTTTTTTAATGGGAAATTTAGGAAACCCTGACTCGGTGCCAAAGGCCACGTGTCCGTCATCACCAAAGTTGCCTCGGCTCGGGAACTTGGGTACGATTGGGGAAGGTCACTTCGTGAGCACCCCCGCTCGCCCGGTCAAAGACCAGCCTCTACTAACCATGATATCTGATTTTGAAAACATTGTGCGTTCTTATTCCGGTTATTAGCCTAGGTTACTATGTGATGCGCACAGCATACAGGTATAGACCGGGTCGCTTGAATTGGGACCAAACATTTCATGTTCATTTTTGAAAGATGGTTTGCTACCCGCAGGTAGGCTTAAAATGCAGATTTTGCCACCCTCAGGTGGGCTTAAACACTTGATGAATTGTTCCAATCCAAATAACCCAACCTCCACCCACAGGCATTCAGACAGTTATATCACATAAGCAGTTAGCCTCATGGTAAGCATGCTATTCATGGCAACACCCACACGCGTGCAAGGATGCTAAAGCATAAAAACTCACCGAGTACTCCAAGCCAAAACAGAAGCTAATTAGAAATCATGCATGATCCTAGATATACAGAATTGCCTAATGCAACACATGCAAAAATGCAAACTATAGCAGGCTCGGCTATTCTAAACATGGCATATGGAATGCTACAGCTAACATGTATTCAACTTGGAATTGAAATACAAATGCAGATAGTATGATGCGCCGAGCCGTGCATGTAAAACAGATGAATGAATGCAAACATGCTATCATACTGTATGCTAATTGAAATATGCCCTAATCTAACCATCATAAGCATGTAAATAAAAGGGAAGAAAAACGTGGGATTGGAAGACATACATCACACTCACCCACACTTATTACAATTTTGCCCTCGCGCAGAGGGTCCTAATAAATATACAAATCCTAATAAAAGAATAGTACACCAAATAATACGTCCAAATAATGTACAAATTCCTAATTAATTAACAAATTAACTAAGAAAGTCAGAATCGGCATGCAAGCCGTGGATCGCCTTGATTCCGCTCCGGGTGATGAATGATGCATGTTCGGGTTGCCTTTATGCAGAAATCCATGACGATGCCCCAATTAGCCTATGTTTGCACCTGTTCTTGAAATGCGTGCCAAGCTCTGAAAAGTTGTTGATTCTTCATTTTGCTGCAACAGAGAGCAGGAAAGGGGCATGGAAATGTATTTTCACAAATGTATGCATGTCTCGATCCTCGTGCCACCAATCACACATATCGATGCATGATGGCCGAGGAGTCGAATTGCACAACTCAGTATGAAATGAATGCATATGAAAATACAACAAAACCTAACTCTATCATGGATAATCCGGAGTGTTGGTGACTGGGGAATTGAGACACGTTCCGTCACTCGGAGTACGGAACGTACCTCGCTTCGCGTGCAAGGCTAACTCCTATCCCGAACATGATGCAATATGCATGATATGCATGAAATGCAACTAAGATACAACCTAACATGCGAAAGGCTATGAAATGGCATACACGATGCATGAGGAAACATGGCATACACAATGCGCTAATATACGACCTAGCATACGCAATGCTATGGAATGAAATGGCATACACAATACAATATGGACTTACACTAACATGAGTGGACCTCAGCCACACTCACATGAGAGGCCATAATGCTGAAAATGAGACAACTCGTGATACATGCACACGTGCATAAGAAACCGAGAACCGACCTACGCACGGAAATGCCACTCTAACAAGACATGGCAAAACACAAAAAATGGCATACTATCATGCAAAAATCAGAGGTAAAATGAGATGCAAAACAGCCCCGAAACCCGGTAAAATGAAACCCGATGCATGAAACGAGTCCCGAAACACGGGTTTTGGCGCATGAAATGGCCTATAACTATACAATGCATACATAATTTGAATATGAAATGAAAAGACAGAAGTAAGGCAGCCCCGAGACAAGCATTTTTACAGTTTAGAGTGAGGCCAAACAGTGGGCCCAAGTAGAGCTAAATTAGCATACAAAAATGGCTCCGCAGGGGAGGTAATGAAGCAAGTCACAAATTCTGGCCCCAAACAGAGAAGGAGACTTCTACAATATTGAAGAGGGGCCAAAAATATGATGTATTACATTTTATTAAAGGTCCCAAAAACAGATGCAACTATGCCAAAGATCTCATGCAAAAAATGAGCCAACCAAGGGGCAAAGAAGCAAGTGGTGCATGGAGGTCTCAAACAAGTGAGGGCCCTTCAACAACTTTGAAGAGGGACCCAAAATAAGGCTTTTTACAGTTGATGTCCGAGCTCAAAACAGTGTAAAAATAGGCTCAAAATATCATGCAAAATGAGGCCACCAAAAGGGCTGTAACATGAAGTATACAAAGGGTGTCTCAAACAGCCATAGACTCTTAATGAGACATGAAGAGGGGGTCAAAATAGGGCCATTTTCAGTTCGGACCAAAGTCCAAAATCAGAAGCTCAATAAGCTAATAAATCATGCAAAAAAAAGGGGGCCAAAGAGAGGTACAATGGCAAGTGGTACATGGAGGTCTCAAAAAGTGGTGAGCCCTTCTTCAATGTTGAAGAAGGGATCAAAATAAGCTCAGTTACAGTTTATATCATGTCTCAAAACAGATTACACATTGGCCAAAAATACTATGCAAGACTATGGCATAAAGAAGGGTAATGAAGCAAGTGTAAGATAGGGGTCCCAAACAGGGTAAGACCCTTAATGAAACAGAAAAATGAGCTCAAAAAAATGACATTTCCAGTTATGGCCGGAGCTCAAAACAGTAAGCAAAGAGGGCTAAGAAATGGTACAAAAATGAGCTAGAAAAGGAGGAAATGCAAGCTCACCCTTGAAGACCAAGCCTTGGCTCTCTTGGACTGAAAAATGGTGCCTCCTAGCCTCTGAGAAGACCTCCAAGCTGCTGGAATGGAAGTGGTAGTGTGGTGCTAGGTGGTGGTGAAGAAAGGGTGTAGAACTTGGATGTTTGAAGCTTGGAAGAGAGAGAGGAGAGAGGTATATGCAAGCAAGCTCAAGGCCATTTTTCCAACCCTTGGACCAATGTTGGAGGCCAGTTATATAGACCAAAGAGGAGGAGAAAAGGAGGGAAAAAAATGGGGGGAAAACAAGCCAAGTTTCCCCCCAAAAGTTGTCCCTCCCGGATACAGATTTTTTGGGGGAAAAAAATATACAGCTGTAATGTACTCACCCTGAGGAGCAAGGCCGGCCAGGTTTTGGAGCTGCAGGTGGCTGGCCAGACACCCCCCATGGCCGGCCGGCCAGGGGTCAAAAAGGCCAAGGTGAATTAATGGCCGGCCACCACAAATTGGTGTCCTCCCAGATGCCCTCAACACAGCCCTGTGGTCCAAAATTGGAGGAAGTGAAACAGGAGAGAGAACAAGCCATTTTTCAAAGGGGTTCAAAAGGTTCAAATGGAATTACTGGCCGGCCATGTGATATTTGTGTCCTCCCAGATGTGTACAACACAAATATGTGGTTTGGAGCTGAAGAAAGTGGCCTTAGGGTGGTCAACATTGGCTTTGAAGTGAGAAAAATGGGCGTCGGAGGGCGATGAAGGAATATAACTGGTTGCTGAAACAATTACTGGCCTCCCACCCTTCTATGACCTTCCTGGTGATGAAACAGAGGTCCCTGCCAAAAATGAACGAAAACCGATGCAAAATGAAGGTTCGGGGGCCGAAACGCGCAGTCCGAGGCCCCGAAAACTGACTGTTAGGCACCGGGAGTGGTGTTCGACCACGAAGTGGGTCTCTCAGACCACAGTGTCCCTCAAAAGGGAGTAAATAAGATGCATGCCAAAAACCGGAGCAAACGGAGGTAGTTAGGCGGTCCCGAACCGAGGCACACGGCCTGACGGCTCCGAAAATCGGGAACCGGGCTCCGAAATGGAAAGAATGGCCTACGACCACGAAATGTAGCCCACGGCCACTGAGAGATGGTTTACGAGGCCTCTCCCTTCCTCTGGGAAGAGAAACAGTGAAAACCGAGCTTGGTTCGCAAACCGAGGCAAGGCACAGAAAAGCCCGGAAGTTCGGAGGCAAGGCTCACGGCCGAGACTCTGAAACCTCTAGACGAGCACGATATGAAACATCACCAAGTGCTCAATCAGTGATGTCTGAGTCTTAAGGTCGGTCAAAAATGGGGTGTCTACAGCCATTTTTTCCTCGGCCTCTTTTTTCTAAGCCTCAGCAACTTTCTTGATGGCTTCAGTAGCATCAGCCTTCTCTTCGGCTTCAGTCTGAGCCTTAAGGGCAGCCTCAGCCTGGTCCTCCAGCTTCTTCATTTTTTATTGGAGGCTTTTGTTCATTTTTTGAAGGGTAGTAAACTCCCTTTGCATGTTGGTCAACTTCTCTCTGTTCTTGAAGGATTGCATGGAGAAGGAATGGGCATGCTGAACAGCCTGAAAGAACATAAAGTAAAAGTTATTACAAAGTTTTTCAAGTATGAAAAGATAAAAAAAACAGATTACCAAGTGGATAAACTTACTTGAACACAACGCTGAAGCATGAAAGCGTAGTTTTCGTACTAACTCAACTCGGCATTCTTTTCAAGATCACCGGGAAGAAGAAGAGCAGTACTGAGGGTGACATCGATATTAATATCGTCGGCACTATCATTGGCCATGACAGGCTTATCTTCCAGAGTGATAGCAGGCGCCCAGGGGATATCTTATTTTTTAGAACCCGAGGTCGTCCCAGACGACGACTTCGGCCTCTTCGATTTGGAGGACTCAGAGGGCTGGGCTTCAGCAGATCTTTTGGCAGGAACAAAAGATGTCTTCTCACTCCCAGCCAATTGTGAAATTGGCAGAGTGTCCTCAATTTCAACTTCGGTGGCTTTGGCCTTGGGCTGAGCCTTTTTTGTTCTTTTTGGCTCTGGTGGGGGCATGCTCTGTGTCGGCTGAGTGTCGACATCAGTAGGGAGATCGGCAAGAAGATCCTTGGCGATAGGTTTTACACGACCCATCTCGGCAGTTTTGACAAGTCTTCGCCGACGTTTTCGTTCAGGTATGGGGACCAAGTATGGAGCTGAAGTTTATGGTTGATCGGCTGGATCCGATGTTGATCCTTGATCTGTTCGGGATGTAGAAGCGGTTAGAGTTGTGGCAGTAGGTGGAGAAAGACTTTTCTTCTTTGTTCTCGGAACGTCGCGCAAAGTCGACTTGTAAGTTGGAATAAAGTTGAGAAGAAGAGGCGCTTTTCTCTTGTGAACTGGCAAGTCCAGCAATTTTTTCAGATCCTTGCTGGGAACGTAAGATTCGCGAAAATTTTTCGGTGGCTAGCGAACGTCCGCAAGAAAAAAAACAACACATTAGAAACAGATAGAATATTGAAGACTTGAAAAGCAACAACTAAGTAGTAACACTGGTTTCTTACCCTTGCCCTCTTTAATTGACCGAGGAAGAGGGTAGAGATGGGCATCCTCGTCTGGGGCAAATTTCCAATTTCCAGGAGCAATAACATAGTCATCTCCAGCCCCCTTGTTGGAGTCTGGAAGGTCAGCTACGATTTTAAATTCAGTAGACCTCGGCTTGAGGTAATAGACGAAACCTTTTTCTTTAAGGTTAAGGGCACACATGGTATAACAAAATTGAATGTTGGCAAGGGTGTGGGAGCCGAATAAATAGAGGAACGAAATCTGGTATACCCGAGGAGCCAGGAACAGAACGGCTTCATTCTGCTCAACTGGGACGCCGAACACGTTCTTAAGGCCGAATAGACTTGAGAGGGCATGTCAGGACAAATGAAAGAATAATAAATAAAAAGTAGACTCTGGCCCCGAGGCCCAGAAAATGGATATAAATACAAGAGCTCCAGATTTGTAAAGGTATGTAAGAATCACTTCTAAAAACTTAGTCAACAAGCTTTCTTGAGGAGAAGAACTGACTTGTCCGTCGGAGTGCTAATTCCGGCACCCCCGACCGGAGTATTTGTATCTTTGCAGGTGACTAGCTGAGGATCATTGGCGTCTTCCAGGATCTGAAGAGTATTTCCAATCCACTTCCCGACAATTGGCGCCGTCTGTGGGAATACTCAAATATATCCATGAAAGACGTGACTGAAGATCCTCCGATAGCCACCGACGAGACCGCACAGAGAGACGACTTCACTCCGGCAAATACGCTCGGGAAGGAAACCGCCACGCAGCGACGCGCCTCGAACTCTAACTCACCAACGACTTCAACGAAGGAGACGATGCAAGCGACCATAGAACAAGCCAGACAGACCTTGCAGAGTTTGGACAACGTCATCGCTGAGAACGAACGCCTTCGCCGCGATCTGGCCTTAGAAAAAGCAAAGTCCAAACGGGCAAGCCTCAAGGTTCCTGAGCGATTCCCAAGGGCAGGTCCTCAACGATCTCGAGGCCAACAGCACAATGCCGACGGTCGCCGCGCCTTAACCGATTACCTTGAGGAGGTGACAAAGGACGCACATCGCCCAAGAGGCGTCCCGCTTGACACCGTACATATGATATACAGCCTGCCGATAGCCCTGACTGTACATGCAATCCAGTCACCCCCAAGCCCCCAGCATCGCCTCACACCAACAAAGCGACCCCGGCTCCGAGAAGCGCCAAGCATCGCCGATTCGATTTGGCGGCGTAACACTCCTCACGTAGATCCTTGGTTGTTGCGCTTCTGGCGTAAACAGGTTCACCGTCGAATGCGTCCTTATCGACCAGGGAAGCACTTCAGAGGTTATGTACTATAAAACCTTCATCAAACTCGGGTTCAACGATTCGGATCTAACTCCAGCTCCTTATCCACTATTCGGCTTCAACGCCAACCCGGAATACCCATTAGGAAAGATCAATCTACCCGTTCGAGCTGGCTCCAGAACGGTGGATGTGGAATTCTTGGTTGTCAGGCTGCCGTCGCTGTACAATCTCATCATGGGGCGGTCATGGTTGCATACTCTGCAGGCTGTCCCAAGCACCTACCACCAGCTGCTACGTTTCCCAACGGAACACGGTGTTGAGCAGATCTGTGGCTCTCAACAGTCAGCACAAGCATGTTACCTCCTCGCCGCCAAGACGCCGAAGGAACTGTAGGTAAACTCCATTGAAGTGCCCAGTCGAGAGATCTTGGATGACGTCGGGTGTCAACCACACGAAAAGGCCACGGAAGGTTTAGACCGGGTTGACATTGATGGAAGCCCGGAAAAGTTTTTTATGATCAGCGCCTCTCAAGCGGTCGTGACGGCAGCTAATCACTTTCTTACTCGGCAACCTCGACGTCTTTGCGTGGACTCCATACGAGATGCCGGGAATAGACCCGTCAGTCTCACAGCACCATCTAAATGTCGACCCCCGGTGCAAGCCGATCATTCAGAAAGGCCGGCGATCCTCCGCAGAACACACCGCCGCCGTTGTAGAAGAAGTTGACAAATTGCTTGACGCCGAGGCAATTAGAGAAGTCACCTACCCCACGTGGCTCTCCAACACAGTGGTGGTGAAAAAGAAAAACGGAACTTGGCGAGTGTGCGTCGATTTCACGGATCTGAACAAAGCTTGCCCCAAAGACTGCTTCCCCTTACCGAGAATTGACCAACTCGTCGATGCGACGGCACGCCACCGGCGCATGAGTTTCCTTGATGCCTACAGGGGCTACCATCAGATCGCCATGAATCCGGATGATCAGGACAAAACTGCATTCCTCACTCCAAGAGGAACCTACTGCTACAAAGTTATGCCTTTTGGACTGAAGAATGCAGGGGCAACTTACCAAAGACTGGTCACCACGATGTTCAAGGAACAGCTCGGACACACTATGGAAGTATACATCGACGACATGGTGGTGAAGTCCAAAGAAGAACAAAACCATATAGCCGACCTGGAAAAGACATTCAACACCCTGCGCTAATACAGAATGAAGCTAAACGCTTCCAAATGCGCATTCGGGATCGGCTCCAGCAAATTCTTGGGTTATATCGTCAACCACCGAGGAATCGAAGCCAAGCCGAGGCAAGTCAGAGCAATTTTGGAACTGAGTTCCCCTCGATGAAAGAAGTCCAAAAGTTGATGGGAATGGGCTGCACTCAACAGTTCATCACCGATCTCTGACCGCTGAGACAATTCTTTCGAGACACTACGTCGAGGCGAGCTTTCGAATGGTCCGCGAATCTTGAAGCGACTTTTAACGGGCTCAAGACCTACCTCGGACGATACCTCTTCTAACAACACCCGCCCGGTGACCCCTCATTCTATATCTGGCGGTCTCCGAGCCAGTAGCCGTATTACTAAAAAAGAGAAGGAAGGCGGCTGACGATGTATTATGTGAGCAAGGCAATGGTGGGCCAAAACACGCTACCTACACTGGAAAAACTCGTCCTAGCCTTGGTCATGGCAAGAAAAGCGATGCATTACTTCCAAGGACCTGACATTAGGGTGCTAACAGACTATCCCCTTCGATCAGTACTACGGAATGCAGAAGCATCAGGGCGTGTTTCGAAGTGGGCGCTCGAACTCGTATCGACATTCGATTTTACCCAAAAGCGCAATCAAAGGCGGTGCTTGCCGACTTTGTTGCCGAATTCACAGGAGGGCTTGCCGACCTCAAGCTTGATAACGTTCGGCTAAAGACCGAAGTTCGGTCAAGGCCAGATTGGAGAATTTATGTTGGGGACATTTGGCAATTATACTGTGATGGATCGTCTAACCAACGGGGCAGCGGCACCGGCGTCGTAATTATGTCTCCTGACGGCGCGATGGTGAAGCGAGCCGTCAAGCTCGGCCGAAGCGTCAAATAACGGCGAATATGAAGCCCTTTTGGCGGATCGGAACGCATCTGCTTTCGGCGGTTGTTGGTGTTTTGTGACTCAAAATTGGTAATCAACGGTGAAGAAGTCTGTGGCAAGAGACGAGCGTATGGCGGCCTATATGAAAACGGCTAACTCCTTGCTGACGAAATTCGACCATCATGAGCTGAACCAAATAACACGTGATCAAAATACACACGCGGATGCCCTGGCTTGCTTAGCCTCCGCCATCAACTCCGAGCTCAAGCGTACTATCGAAGTAGGTTTCGTCCCGGAACCAAGTATCGGCCCTCCGGAGGAAACCCACATCAACATTATAGAATCCGCTCCAAGTTGGAAGGACCCCATTGCTGCATTCCTTTCTTCTGAGCAACTCCCAGAGGACAAAAAAGAAGCACACAAACTGCGAAACAAGGCCCTGCGGTACTACTTAGATCCACAAGGAGGGCTTTACAAAAAGTCCCTCTCAGGTCCATACTTGGAATGCGTGCACCCGGACAGAGTAGAGGAGCTGCTCACTGAGATACACGAAGGCAGCTGTGGTGCCCATTCGGGGGGACGCTCCCTGGCCCATCGGGCGATAACACAGGGATATTATTGGCCGACGATGAGAGCCGACGCAGAAAATTATGTCAAGAAATGCGAACAATGCCAAAAATTCTCCCCACTAACTCATCAGCCGGCAGAAGCTTTGAATTCTATCACAAGCCCGTGGCCGTTTGCTCAGTGGGGACTTGATATCGTAGGACCGTTGCCGAGGGCCCCAGGGAACAAGCGATTTCTAATCGTAGCAACAGATTACTTCACAAAGTGGGTCGAAGCGGAGGCTCTAACCCATATACAAGATTCCGACATTAAGCGCTTTGTGTGGAGGAACATCATTACACGATTCGACATTCCAAGAACATTGATCTCGGACAATGGTACCTAGTTCGATTATGGCGTATACCGAGAATTGTGCAGCAAATATGGTATTGAGCCTTACTTCTCTACGCCAGCCTACCCCCAAAGTAACGGTCAAGCCGAAGCTTCAAACAAATCTATCTTGGACTGTATCAAAAAGAGGCTGGAAAATGCCAAAGGCAAATGGGTTGAAGAGTTGCCGAGTGTACTGTGGGCCCATCGTACAACGCCAAGACGATCTACCGGAGAAACGTTGTTTGCCTTATGCTTCGGAACCCAGGCAATCTTACCCCTAGAGATTGGCTTACCAACTTTGAGATCGCAAGCCTTTGACACAGGCTGAAATGACATGATGCTCGCCACGGACTGGTTACGATTGAAGAAGCGAAGAGACCGCCTTAGCATCCATGGCACGCTATCGGCAGCTTCGCTAAGTCATACAATCGGCGAGTTCGATTCGCCCGCTACAATCCAGAGAATTGGTCCTAAAGAAGGTCTTGCCGACCGGAGGCAGCCGATGGAAACTTGGTCCGAATCGACGCCCTATCGAGATAGATTCCGTTGCGTAGGGCATATCGGCTCTCGGACATGTCGAAGAAGAAAGCCACGGCCGTGGAATTCAACACATCTATGTAAATTTTATCAATGACCCGACCTGTGGGCTTGATACTTGTACACATGTCGTTGTAATGCAAGATTTCGTGTTTTTACATGTCTGAGCTCAACATTTAAGGCCAAAACAAGTCTCCGGATTCGGAGCGCCCTTCGTGGATGTCACGATTGGCCAAAACAAGTCTCCGGATTCGGAGCCCCCTTTGGTGCACGACACCTTAGGGCCGAATAAGTCTCCGGATTCGGAGCGCCCTTCGTAGATGTCACGATTGGCCAAAACAAGTCTCCGGATTCGGAGCCCCCTTTGGTGCACGACACCTTAGGGCCAAATAAGTCTCCGGATTCGGAGCGCCCTTTGTGGATGTCACGATTGGTCAAAACAAGTCTCCGGATTCGGAGCCCCCTTTGGTGCACGACACCTTAGGACCGAATAAGTCTCCGGATTCGGAGTGCCCTTCGTGGATGTCACGATTGGCCAAAACAAGTCTCCGGATTCGGAGCCCCCTTTGGTGCACGACACCTTAGGGCCGAATAAGTCTCCGGATTCGGAGCGCCCTTCGTGGATGTCACGATTGGCCAAGTGAAGTCTCCGGATTCGGAGCCCCCTTTGGTGCACGACACCTTAGGGCTGAATAAGTCTCCGGATTCGGAGCGCCCTTCGTGGATGTCACGATTGGCCAACACAAGTCTCCGGATTTGGAGCCCTCTTTGGGGCACGACACCTTAGGGCCGAATAAGTCTCCGGATTCGGAGCGCCCTTCGTGGATGTCACAATTGGCCAAAACAAGTCTCCGGATTCGGAGCCCCTTTTGGTGCACGACACCTTAGGGCCGAATAAGTCTCCGGATTCGGAGCGCCCTTCGTGGATGTCACGATTGGCCAAGATAAGTCTCCGGATTCGGAGCCCCTTTTGGTGCACGACACCTTAGGGCCGAATAAGTCTCCGGATTCGGAGCGCCCTTCATGGATGGCACGATTGGCCAAAACAAGTCTCCGGATTCGGAGCCCCCTTTGGTGCATGACACCTTAGGGCCGAATAAGTCTCCGGATTCGGAGCGCCCTTCGTGGATGTCATGATTGGCCAAAAAAAGTCTCCGGATTCGGAGCCCCCTTTGGTGCACGACACCTTAGGGCCGAATAAGTCTCCAGATTCGGAGCGCCCTTCGTGGATGTCACGATTGGCCAAGATGAGTCTCCGGATTCGGAGCGCCCTTCGTGGATGTCACGATTGGCCAAAACAAGTCTCCGGATTCGGAGCCCCCTTTGGTGCACGACACCTTGGGGCCGAATAAGTCTCCGGATTCGGAGCGCCCTTTGGGGCATGACACCTTGGGGCCGAATAAGTCTCCGGATTCGGAGCGCCATTTGGGGCATGACGCCTTAGGGCCGGCTAATGCATTTCTGAACGTTTATACCATGCAGTGCAAAATATTCTAATCAAAGTCTAAATATCAAAGCCTAAATATTCCAATAAAATTCAATGGCCGCGGCGTCGCATCCACCTCGATTCCCGGTCGAGGGCATGGGGAACCTCCCCGTTGACCGCCCCTTTGAGGGGACCTGCTTCGACGACTAAGGCGCTGCTGTTTTTCCCGATCCTTGGACGTTCTTCTTCCCCTACCAGTGGGCTCGCTGCCAATTTTTACTCGGCCACCTTTTCAAAGAATGCCTCGGCCAGCCCACGAGTATGAACCGTTCGGCTCTTCACGCTCGCGCCCTGGCCAAGGCAAGGGCAGATTTATTAATCTAGTCGGCCAATTTTTACTCGGCCACCTTTTCAAAGAATGCCTCGGCCAGCCCACGAGTATGAACCGTTCGGCTCTTCACGCTCGCGCCCTGGCCAAGGCAAGGGCAGATTTATTAATCTAGTCGGCCAATTTTTACTCGGCCACCTTTTCAAAGAATGCCTCGGCCAGCCCACGAGTATGAACCGTTCGGCTCTTCACGCTCGCGCCCTGGCCAAGGCAAGGACAGATTATAGATCTATTACGAAATATCACCATAAAGTCACGGAAACATCAGCACATTGAGCAGAATTTATAACATTTTACAACTACAAAAAAGTATCGAAGTCCATTCATAACTTTTATAATATCAACCCGCATGAAAAATGCCCGATAAACAAATACAAAATAACAAAAACAAATGGAAAAAGTGCTCTCTCGAAATCATAACAAATTGTGTATCGTAAAGATCAACCCTCGGAATCAGTCTCCAACGGATCGATGTCCACTTGCTCATACGGTATTGGCATATTCAGCGAAACTCCAGCTGCAGCAAGGGCCTTGTGCCAACCATGTTTGAAGCCCCGATTCACAAATCGAGAGACCTGATCCACATACTCGGCGAGTCCAGCCTCTTTCCCGGCTTCGAAACTTTTTGAATCGGCAATCCCCTTCGCCGCCCTCATTTTAGCCAACTCAGCCTCTAGGCTGGCAACTGCCTTTTGAGACAAGCCAAGTGCAGCTTCCATATCGTCGGCCTTCTTCTCGGCCTCCGCTCTCAATTTATCCGCATGACGAGCTTTCTCTACCTCGTCCTCTGCCCGAGAAGCTTCCTGGTTCGCTCTTAAAAATTCGTCCTCGGCCCTTTTCCTCTGGCCCTCAACTTGCTTTCGTAAATGACTAATCTGCTTGACGGCGTCGAGATGACGGCGGCCTACATCGGCTATCCTACCAACGGTCTGCAAAAGAAAAATTCAAAAAACGTAACGCGAACAATGTTTGGATGAAGTAATGGAAAAGTCAGAACACGCACCAAAAGGGCGGACTGCGAGGCTAACATTGTCGCATTCAAATCCGGCTCCAACCGGAAAGCCTCCATATCACGCGGTAACGACAAAGACGTTGCCACGCCGAACGCGACCTCTGGGTCTTTAAGCGCCGAGGCATCCGAAAGAACCGGCATATTTCTTACCATCGGTCGAATCACAAAGGGCACAACCTCACTCGATCCCCCCATTCGAGGACGTTTGCCGCCGTGATCTTCTAAACCGACCTCATGATCCCTAGCGCGTTTCTCCGCCTCTCCCTCAATATCCTGAACGGCTTTCCCAACCAATGCGGATTCGGCATTCTTATTTGCTGCCGCCTCGTCAACAATTCCCAAGGATTTTGATTCGGTAACTGGGAGGGAATGTTGAGATTCCTTTGGGCGATTCGAAAAGGCCCTCGCTCTTCGCCGTCTGACTAACCTCTCCGCATTCGCCTTCTTAGCAAGCTTTGTTAGGCAACCTTGACCATGTTAGTGGGTCGAGATGGGATGATTATGCATGCGTCGAGGAACGTCGTCAACAGAGAGGTTCCCCCGCCCCGAAGTAGAGGGAGGATCGGCAGAATCCAATACCTCCTCAGATTCGGCCTCGGATCGATTTGGCGATATCGGATACTTGAAGATTCTCGAATCGGACCCTTCAAAACCTACTGTCTCAAGTTTTGAAGTCGGAAAAAAATCTGAGCGACGAAAATCTTTCCCCTTGAATCGGTATGTTTTCCTTGAAAAGGTTGTATATGTAGGCTCGTAGCAAAAGTAGAACGTGAGCCGCTCTTCCTCTTATGAAGACTGACGGCGGTAAAAATAACTAAGAGCAATCCTAATGTCCGAAAGAACGGCGTCGTCAGTTGAAGCTTGGACTTTTTTCAAATCGTTCCCTGCACAAGACAAGCTGTAAGACTCAAAATATATATATATATATATATGAGCACACAATACAAGCAAGAAAGCATTCGGCGACCTGGTTCGCCCCTACGTCTAGGAATATGATCGTTACGATCCTCCCCTTCGCCGAACTCCCAGTTGCCACGGACAACGACCATGACATCATCAACTCGTTTCCCAGAGCTGGAAAGCATAGTGATTAACTGATGATCTGTATCCTTAGCTCTGAGGAAGTAACGCCCGTGCCGACCAGAGGACTTGGCCAAAGCATAACAGTGCCGAATGGCAGGAATGCCAAGATTAATTCCAAGGCAAAGGTTCAGCGCTATGACCCCCATTATAATTCTAAAGAAATTCACATTAGGTTGGGAAGGGATCAAATCCCAATAGCGAAGAACAGCCCTCAAAAACGGGTGAAGGGGAAAGCAGACTCCACCCTCTGCGATTGACAAAAGGGGAAAGACAATCGTGTTTTTGTCCTCCCTCTCCATGTCAAGAGTGCCGTCCGCCACAAACGACAGGTGGACATCGTCAGGAATAGAGAAATGGCGTCTAAAGCCAACAATTCGATCTGATGAAAGGAGGTCTTTCAAATATTTCGCCATAACCTACTGTCTATAAGAACATGCGACGGAATAAACAAACTAGGAAAGGTTTCAGAGTAGGGGAGAGGAAGACTTACAAAAATGAAGAGAATATCACAGACGGAAGAATTGCAAGAACAATTCGAAAAGCAACCCAACGGCGTCATAGAGCACGGATTGAAAAAGACATCGATTTTAAATCATAATAAATAGGCGTGTCTGAAGGGGAAGTTGAGGCGACGATTAAAGGGGGTAATTAAATGTCCGTATGATAAGACTAACCCTAAACCGGTTGAATATTTGAAAATCGGAACCAAGCATTTCACCCAATCATTAATTGGGCAGCAGGGGCAATTATGGGAGCCGAATAAATAGAGGAACGAAATCTGGTATACCCGAGGAGCCAGGAACAGAACGGCTCCATTCTGCTCAACTGGGACGCCGAACACGTTCTTAAGGCCGAATAGACTTGAGAGGGCATGTCAGGACAAATGAAAGAATAATAAATAAAAAGTAGACTCTGGCCCCGAGGCCCAAAAAATGGATATAAATACAAGAGCTCCAGATTTGTAAAGGTATGTAAGAATCACTTCTAAAAACTTAGTCAACAAGCTTTCTTGAGGAGAAGAACTGACTTGTCCGTCGGAGTGCTAATTCCGGCACCCCCGACCGGAGTATTGGTATCTTTGCAGGTGACTAGCTGAGGATCATTGGCGTCTTCCAGGATCTGAAGAGTATTTCCAATCCACTTCCCGACAAAGGGTAATCCTAACGTTTTCCTGCCTAGCTAAGGCTATAATACCATTGACCACTCGGTAGGAGTTGATGGTAAGTTGCATGGGGTTCAGCCTATAGTAATGAAGAACTTCACGAAAAAAGGGATTGAGTGGAAGCTGAAGTCCACATTCAGCAAAAGTGACTATGGGAAAGGGCATTGTATCATCTGTGGGCATGATTGAGTCGTCATCCCCAGCCAGTCTCGGATGGACGTCGGCAGGAATTTCGAACTCTTTCCTAAAGTATTCAAGTTTGGTCGGGGTATCTACCCTATGTCTCCACATACCCATGATTTCGGCATAAAGGAATTTGGTTACAGAGAAAAGATGTTCTCAAAGGGTTATAGGAACCTCAGCGTAAACACTGGTTACGACTGTTTCAGTTTTTCCTAAGAATTGGTAGGTTCTACAGACAAATCCCAAACCTAAAAACTACGAAAGCAAAGATTGAAGGCACAGATCTGGAAAAAATACAGAAATAAGAATGAAGTTTCAAAAACAGAGGTGGGGTTCTCAAAAGCATAAAGAATACAAGAAATACAGGCTCAAGAACAAGTTAAACAAAGGCAAGTGTTCAAAACATAAGCGAAATCATGGAATAGACGCATCCAGATGAATAGTTCAGAAAATCAAAAGTTTGAACAAAGCAGTAATGATAGCCAGAAAGCAAACGAACATAGCAGAAATCAGAACGAAAGGAACAGTTTCTTACCCAAAAAAAAAATGGAGCCGGTGAGAAGATTGTTGAAGTCAGGCGACGATTGCAGACACTACGGAGCAATGAAAGCTTCACTGGAGTGGTAGAATGATGGCAGTTGCAGAGCTTAAGATTTGGGCAATGACAAATTCAAGGGAAAGGGTCTAGAGAGAGAAAGAGCAGAGAGGAATAGAATGCGAAGGTGAAAAAAGTGACAGAGAGGGAAAAGTTTTGTTGAAACAATTTTTTTTTGAAACGGCAGCAAAATGAAACAATCATTACGCCTGGAGCATCACATACGTCAGACGGCGCACGCAGAAAAGACGATTTTTAGGCGCGTCAGTGATACGATCTAATGAAGATCAAACATGTGGGAGAAACGGTTGAAAAGCGGTGCTTGACAGCTCACACGCATGAAGAAGTTCGTAAGGAAGCTCTTGGAGTTCTTGTTCCTTGAAGAAAACATGTCGGCCTGAAATGAATGATCTCGGCTAAACGTTCTTAAGCCGATATACAGAGAGAAGTACCGATATAAGTTCCATCACCTCAGAATGCCGAGGTCATAGAACCTAGGGAACAGTTGTGGGAATGTATTTTCTTAGTACCAACACGTGACAAGGTGATGCCGACGTGTCAGCCGAGATGCCACGTGTCGTGGTAGTTACGCCGAGGTGATCTCGGAGTTGCCGAGGTTATCTCCGAAGATATCGGAATCCGTGATAAGCGGATAAAGGATAAGTGTCTTAGATTAAGAGAAGACTTCAGTTTGGGTAAAGATGAAACTCTTAGAGGGTTTATCTTAATCCCACTGGGTGTTCCAGATTAATAGTAATCCTGAGTCCATTGGAGTTAGGCTCCTATTGGAACTAGGATTGTATTGGCTATAAAAGAGAGGCACTCCCATGGGTCTAAGGTATGTTTATATACTCAAGCTTGTGAGTTGAATACTTGATTATCTTTGAGAGATATACTGACTTGATCGTCGAAGTGTCCCCGGGTGGAAGAACTACCGCCGGAGCCTTATCTTTCTGTGGAGGACAGTAGGGTGTCATCTATTCTGCTTGTGTTCTACAGCTGAATCACTAAAGAGGGCAGTATGATCAGAAAATCACTCACACATTAATTATTTTATTTTTATTTTTATTTTTATTTTTATGTGAGGGTAAAAATTTGAATTGTCTATCAAGAGAAATAAATTTTTTTGAGATATGAGAAATGATCCTAAATGATGAAAACAAACATTCGGATACTTACACCCACAAAATCTATATTAGTATTTGGCCGGTTGTATCATGGATAGAAGGGCAATCAAATAATAAAATCAACAACTCTCTGAAAGATATTTTCTAAACTTTAAAAAACAAAACAAAAAACAACGTAACTCATGTGGTGCAACCTTTTATATAGGAAAATGCGTGAGACCTCGAATTTGTTGAGCTCGAATGGCGCGAAAATATTCTCTTACCGGTAAGAGAATTCTTTTACCGGTAAGAGAATAAAAAAACACTCTAAAACGACGTAGTTTTGGAATTTCGAGTCATTCGCGCCTCTTAATTTTCGAGGTACCTAGCAGTGCTGTTTTATATAATACAGCAGCAGTTGGGAGCTCGAATTGTGGGGGCCCCGAATCCCCACAATTCCCATTTCAAGTAAAAAAAAAAAAAGAGAAAACAGAAAAAAGAAAAAAAAACAATTTTCAAAAAAGGAAATTAGAGGTATTCGGGGCACTAATTTTAGGGACACAAAACATTTTTCTATATAATAATACCCTATTGCCTCCTGATTAGCTCTTTTAGCAAAGAATGTATTTGTGTCCTTAATTTTTTTATTTATTTTTTATTTTTTTAATGGAGTTTACCTTATCTCGACAAATCATATCATGTCACATAAGAGCATCTCTAACGGTTGAATAAATTTTTTATCAAATTTAAGTAAAAAAAAGCTAATTTTCTCATTCTGATACTAACAGCTCTAACCGTTCATTGTAGCGTGCATCAAATAAAGAGGGTCGTTCAGGGAGTCGATCGGTAAAAGCAAATTTTCAGTTTTTGCCTTCATTTCTGTTGCTTGAAAAAATACTTAGGTGGTTGACCCCGTAGTGTAAAATTTTCACAAATTTCTGCTTCAACAGTTATGCACAGTGAATTGGTAAAAGGAGCAAGCCGACCTCAGTTTAGTGAAACGTTTGATATTTTTTCAATTTGATACTGTTTTGGTGCAACCATTGAAGCACAAAAAGTAAATTTTTTTTTAATATCAAATTTGAATTTGATGTTAAATTTAGTAAACGGTTGGAGATGACCTAACACTTTTAGTCAAGGTTCTATCACATCAATCAGACATTATGAACCCACCTAATACTAAAATGGCATACCCTACACTTTTTATTTTTGTTAATAACAAAAGGCCATAATTTAATTATCTTCAAATGTTTTGTGAGGAAAGAAAACCTTTTTAGTGTACCATGTAATTTAAAAAAAAATGTTATAAGTTTTAAATTTTTTACTAAATAAATAATTAAATATCTTACATGAGTATAAAGTTCATAAAATTACGAACCTTATACCTATATAAAACATTTAATTATTTATTTAATAAAAAATTTAATATTCCAAACATTACCTGTACCTTAAGGAATGGTGGTGAACCTCAATTTATTGAGTTCTGAAAGTCATATAAAATTAATACGAAGTAGGACTTGAAGGCATGTGGCGCTGAACTTAGAATATTAAGTCATGTTTGACCACGTGAATTTTTAGCTAAAAAAATAAAATAAAAAAGTCAAGATATTAAAAAGTAAGTCAATATATATATATATATATATATATTAATTTTTCACATTTTTTTATACATTTAAAAAAAAATTATTTGAAAAAATAAAAAAATATAATTAAAAAAATCAATTTCTAAATGAGACCTCAAACCTGCACCAAGTTTAGGCCTATTTTGGAAATTTAGATATAAGTTGCTTTTTGGTTTATATTTAAATTTTTTGACTTATTCACAAAACCATTTGGCAGAATGAAAAAAGTTATTTTTTGCTTTTTTGAATATTATTTGTTAATGGTGTCATATCTCTACTTAATGGATAAATTGATCATATTGTCAACATGTAATTTTGTGAAATTATAATTTTACTATCACAGGAGAGTATTTTGGTGTTACATCACGAGAAAGTATTTTAGTACTTTTAAAAATTGATTTATTTCCAAATTCTCAAATAATTTTTTACTCAAAAAAACTTACTTTCAACTTTTTGAAAAAAAATCGAAAAGTAACTTATATATTTATTCCCAAAATAGGCCTAAATGTGTACGCCATAACACAACATTCGCTGTTTGGGGGGGGGGGGGGGGGGGAATTTCAACCAATTTATTGTTCTTATTTTTGAGTTTTAAATATTATTTTCGAGAATTTGAATTTTTTATTTTTTTATGATTTTGTATTATATTTTAGTCCACTTTATATATTTTTAAATTTTTAAAATGCACTTAAACTTACATTTAAAAGGTAAAATATTTATAAAAAATTAAAAAAGAATTTAATAAATAAAAAATGTGAAAATATACTCAATTTGTGTACCAACTTTTTATACGTATCTAAATATTTTTTTGACTTTTTTTTATATATACTAGCGTATGCCCGTGCTTGAATATAAGGTGTAAATAATGTTAGAATTAGAATATAATTATAATCTCAATACTATTTAAATTTATTTTTAATTTGATAAAATTACAAATTTATTATAAAATTTTGGAATTCTGACAAATTTCCTCACGAAAACTTACTTTTGTTTATATAATATATAGCTACATAGATAGATATGCCTGACATACATAAAATTTTCACGGGCATACATACAATTATACGGGCATACATATATTGTATGGAAATATACAAAATATATTGAACAAAATGGAGAAAAATAAAAACAAATAGAGAGAAAAATAAAAACGGGAGAAAATAAAAAAAATAAAAAATAAAATCTATCTATCTATCTATACTATCTATAGAACCAAATGTAGTTGTTTTATCAAAAGCCTCCAAATATTTATTCCTAAATTCTCAAAATTTTAAAACACTCTCTTTCCTACGTGGCAACCTTCTTTGATTGCCTTTCATGTTTTCTATTTTTCTTCATTTTTTATTTGTTTGATTAATTAAAATTAAAATTAATTTCATTACTTATGGATAAAGATTTGAATTTCAAAATTCCTCCATATAGATAAACATATAAAAACTGAAAATTAATTTTATAATCTACAGATAAAGATAAAAAATGAACAATTAATTTTAAAAAATTAATTTCATAACTTATAGATAATTTAAAATTTCTTCCCATAAATAAACAAATAAAAGTTGATAAATAACTTATAAAAATTAATTTCTTGGCCTACAAATAAAGATAAAGATTAAATAATTGATTTTTTTTATAAATAAAAAAAAAACAAAATTATTCTCTTTTTTTCCCCCTCATTTCGTACTTTAATTAATTTCATTATAGATAAACATATAAAAATTCATAAATAATTTATGAAAATTTATTTCATGACCTATAGATAAAGATAAAAATTTTAAAAATTATCTAAAAATAATAATTTCATGACTTATAGATAAATAAACATATAAAAATTGATAAATAATTTATAAAGATTAATTTCATGGCCTACAGATAAAGATAAAGATTAAATAATTGATTTTCAAAAAATTGAAATAATAAAATTTAGATAAAGATATGATTTGTTAATCTATATATCTATAAAAAAACATATATATCTAAATCTTTATTTTGATTTACTCATTTTTTTTCTCCTATCACATATTATCTTTTTTTATTTTAAATTTTTTATCTTATGAAATGCTCTTACCTATAATTTCTTATCTCCTATTAAATTCTTAACATTATCTTGATAATTTTTATTATTCGTTATTATCTACCAAATAATAAAGATTACAAAAAAATAAATAAATAATTATCGCTCTGAATGAGAATAGTATTAATAATGAAATAATAAAGGCTGCGTGGGAGAAGGTAGCACAAAAATCTCACAAAATTAATTTTCTTCACTATATTTATAAAAGGTAATAATTTGAGATTCTTTCTATTAGTTATTAAAAATAATTTGCATTAGATCATTGTTATGTTTTTTTTATTTTTTTTATTTTTTATAAGGCTGTCATTCGTTATAGTATTTTTTCAATCACATCTTTAAATTTTCTATTTGAAAATTTTATTTTCTCAATAATTAAATTTAGAATCAGTTTCTTATCAAATTTGTTTTCTTGATCTTTATTTTATTGAAGGATCGAGATGAATAAAACTTTCATATAATATATGAAATTAATGAATATAATACAAAGATGATAGGAAAGTACTACATATTTGTCAATATCTCTATGTTATTATTAGTTGATTTGCTAGATTATACTATCAATTTAGACCCCATATGATTTAATTCAATTTTCATGACTCTATTTGTATTTGACCATTTTTTCGTTGAGTAACCGATATGATTTTTTTTTTTTTGGTATATAATGATTAAAGCTATCATTTGCTATATTTTTTCAAGAACAATTCAAATAATTTTTTGTCATTTTTTTATAAATAAAATGGCTTAAAACTATTCTCTTATATAATTTTTATAATACTATGACATTCTTATCTTGATTAATTTTTTTAAAATCACGTAGGAACTATGCAAGTATTATTCAAACTATGGAGAATAATTTATACTTTGATATGATATGAGTGTGTCATTGATAGAGGAAATCAAAGATAGAGAGTTACTAATATAATCAATTAATGATTTGTTTGAGAAATTCTTTTTATAAGCAATGTAACAAACTTAGATTAATTTTTTTTAAAAACTACTTATAAATTATAATTAAAAGTTGATATTTATTCATAATTTGATCCTACAATAATAATATACACCACTGATTTAAAAGTCCAAGTAAATTTATGATAACTTTTTTGAGCTTATAGAATTTCTCTCTTTTAATGTTTTGTTTAGTTTGATACAAGTTATTTATGTTTTCAAGTGATTGTGACACTATTATTCTCAACAATTTTCATAATTAATAATTTCTTACGCATATCAAATTTTATTGTAAAATTTTGTGGGTTAATTATTTTTAACATCTACCTAGATGACTTAATATTATGGCTTGTGGCTATTAAGATATAATTTAAGATTAAAATGATTTATTTATCATACAAAATATATATGGTCTATTTTTTCGTGCATCACACGGGTTACCGCTAGTAAAATAGAAAGGAATGTGGGATTATGGGATCATGGAAGGATGGGTGAGAAAAGAAAAAAAATAAGAGAGAGAGAGAGAGAGAGAGAGAGAGAGAGAGAGAGAAGCGGAAAAATAGAAAATGTATATGTATGACATTTTTTGAAAAATATATCTCAACTATTGTTTTATAATTTGAACATATTTGAGCATTTTAAATGTCCTAATAAGACAAAAATAAGTTAAAGATTCAAAAATCATCCTGCTTTATTAAAATATGTTGAGAATTCATATGAGGTCTAAATTTATGAAGTCTATTTGATATTCAATATATTTAAAAATAATAATTAATTGTTCAAATTTATTTAATTTGTGAACTATAAAATTTGTTAATTTAATCTCCACTACACACATTAATATCTAGCTCCTAATTCTGAGATCATAGACTTTTTTATATAATATGAATAAAAATAAGTGAACAAAAAGGAAAAAATAAAAAATATATACAAAAAGAGAGAAAAATAAAAATGGGAGAAAATAAAAAAATAAAAATAAAAGAGAGAGGAAGGTGGGATCATAGAAGGACGAGTGAGAAAAAGAAAAAGTAAGAGAGAGAAATGGGAAAATAAAAAATGTACATGTAGGATATTTTTTGAAAAATATATCTCAGCCGTTGTTTTATAATTTGAATAGATCTGTGCCATTCAAATGTCCTAGTAGGATAAATGTGTGTAGGACAAATTTAAAAACTACCCTACTTTATTATATAGATGTTGAAGATTAATATGAAGTCTAAATTTATGAAGTCTATCAGGTATTCAATATATTTAAAAATAATAATTAATTGTTCAAATTTATTTAATTTGTGGACTATAAAATTTGTTAATTTAATCTCCACTACACACATTAATGGTGCTGTTTGGTGTAGCTGTTAAAATAGATTATAAATTATAGCTTAACAGATTATAGATTATGACTTTAATCAGAAGCTATTAATCTGTTTGGTGTAACTGTTGGATTATAGATTTAAGTTGCTGGGTATTATTTGTTAAATAAGCTGTGAAGTAGCTTTTTCAATTAATTTTTATTTTTTATTATTCACTATTAATTTGTCTACATTTCTCATAAAAAATAATAATAGTATTTTATAGTCCATTTGGGTCTTTTTCTATTTTTAAAAAAATAAAAATAAAAATTTAAGAGTATAACCGTGAATTAACATGTCCACAGCAGAAGTTGATAATCAGAAGCAAGGGATGAGCAACTTCTCAGAATCAGTTTTTTTGACTTAAAATAAGTTGTTAGAATCAGAAGCTGTTTGAAATAAGTTTAACCAAACAGTCCAAAATAACTTTTTAAAAGCCAGAAACCATAAGTTAGCTCCACCAAACACCCCCAATATCTGGCTCCTAATTCTGGGATCGCAGACTTTTTCATATAATATGAATAAAAACAAGTGAACAAAAAGGAAAAAATAAAAAATATATACAAAAAGAGAGAAAAATAAAAATGGGAGAAAATAAAAAAATAAAAAGAAAAGAGAGAGGAAGGTGGGATCATAGAAGGATGAGTGAGAAAAAGAAAAAGTAAGAGAGAGAAGTGGGAAAATAGAAAATGTACATGTAGGATATTTTTTTGAAAAATATATCTCAGCCGTTGTTTTATAATTTGAATAGATCTGTGCCATTCAAATGTCCTAGTAGGATAAATGTGTGTAGGACAAATTTAAAAACTAACCTGCTTTATTATATAGATGTTGATGATTCATATGAAGTATAAATTTATGAAATCTATCAAGTATTCAATATATTTAAAAATAATAATTAATTGTTCAAATTCATTTAATTTGTGGACTATAAAATTCGTTAATTTAATCTGCACTACACACATTAATATCTAGCTCCTAATTCTGGAATCGCAGACTTTTCCATATATATACAAATAGAGAGAAAAATAAAAAATGGGAGAAAATAAAAAATAAAAAATATAAAAAATAGAGGAAGGTGGGATCATGGGATCATTGAAGGATAAGTGAGAAACGGAAAAAGTAAGAAAGATAAGCGGGAAAATAGAAAATGTACATATAGGATATTTTTTGAAAAATATATCTCAGCCGTTGTTTTATAATTTAAATAGATCTGAGCCATCCAAATGTCCTAGTAGGACAAATGTGTGTAGGACAAATTCAAAAATCATCCTGCTTTATTATATAGATGTTGAAGATTCATATGAAGTCTAAATTTATGAAATCTATCAGGTATTCAATATATTTAAAAATAATAATTAATTGTTCAAATTCATTTAATTTATGGACTATAAAATTTGTTAATTTAATCTCCACTACACACATTAATATCTAGCTCCTAATTCTGAGATCGCAGATTTTTCCATATAATATTAATAAAAATAAGTGAACAAAAAGGAAAAAATAAAAAATATATACAAAAAGAGAAAAAAATAAAAATGGGAGAAAATAAAAAAATAAAAAGAAAAGAGAGAGGAATGTGGAGTCATAGAAGGATGGATGAGAAAAGGAAAAAGTAAGAGAGAGAAGAGAGAAAATAGAAAATGTACATGTAGGATATTTTTTGAAAAATATATTTCAGCCGTTATTTTATAATTTGAATAGATCTGTGCCATCCAAATGTCGTAGTAGGACAAATGTATGTAAAACAAATTCAAAAACCACTTTGCTTTATTATGTAGATGTTGAAGATTTATATGTGGTCTAAATTTATGAAGTCTATCAGGTATTTAATATATTTAAAAATAATAATTAATTGTTCAAATTCATTTAATTTGTGGACTATAAAATTCGCTACACACATTAATATCTGGCTCCTAATTTTGGAATCGCAGACTTTTCCATATATTTGAATAAAAATAAGCGAACAAAAAGGAAAAATATATATATATATATATATAAATAGAGAGAAAAATAAAAAATGGGAGAAAAAAAAATAAAAAGAAAAGAGATAGGAAGGTGAGATCATGGGATCATAGAAGGATGAGTGGGAAAAAGAAAAAGAAAAAGTAAGAGAGAGAAGTGGAAAAATAAAAAATATACATGTAAGATATTTTTTGAAAAATATATCTTAGCCATTGTTTTATAATTTAAATAGATCTGTGCCATCCAAATGTCCTAATAAGACAAATGTGTGTAGAACAAATTCAAAAAACCATCATACTTTATTATATAGATATATATATAGGAAATGAAATAAAATTATGTTATGAATACCAAATAATTTATAATTTATTTTTATCAAATCTCTTACATAGATGTGAGACTCACATACATGTGAATTTATGTGAATTCTATATCCATATAAAAAATTTGATAAAAAAATTAATAAATTATTTAGTGGTGTTTTGAGAAAGAGTGATGCTTCCGACCCCAGTGGCACCCCCGGTGACGTGGCGCCCTCTCATTGGCTTAAAAAAAAAACAAAAACAAAAACAAAAAAAAAAACTATATTTTTTGGCCAATCACAGCCGACCCCCAGCACCCCCACTGGGGGTCCGAAGCTTTATCCTTTGGGAAATTGGTAAAAAGTTAGCTTGCGTTTGGTTGTGTTTTGTAAATGTGATTTGAGAGTATGAGTTGTATTTTGAGTTTGTGTGTTGTGGAATTATGATTTGAGTGTAGAAAATTTGTTTGGTAAAGAGTTTTGAAAATCGTTTTGATTTGAGTGGGGAATTATTGATGTGACATTTGATATGTGATATAGAAATTTACAACTTATAACTAAACATACAACTCAAAATTATTTTAAAGCACATAAAAAATTTTAAAAATTTCAAAAAATATTTTTTTCGATTATATAAATCAATTGCAAAAAGAAAAAAAATTTACTGTTTCGGACAGCCGGCCGAACGTCCCCTTAGCAAAAATTTTGAAAAAAAAATAGAGCAAAAGAGCGGCTGAGACAGATTTGATACAGAGCTCTCAGCACAGCTTTTGAAACGTGATTACAAAATCCTAAACAAACATCATATTGAAACACAGGTGTAGAATCACGTTTCAAAAACTCAACCAAACACAGTCTTAATTTTTTTGACTTTTTAACTTTTTTTTAGTAGTTTTTTTAATAAAAAATTGGATTATTTTGAATAAAAAAATTGACTTTTTTTAATGAAAAAAAAAAATTAAAAAACTGACTTTTTTTTTTTTTTGGCAACTTCCAAAAGACTACTGTCATAGCACTTTCCTCCAATAGCATAATTGCTGCGCCGTAAGGGCAGTACATCTTGGTGTGACACAAAAATTGGTGGACCTTTTAAGGTCAATTGACTCAATTTTAGGTTTTGAATGCTTGTTTTCACAATCCATTAAAATAGTAAAAAATAATTATAAAAATATTAATTATTTTTTTATAAAAAATTTAGATTTTTTTTTTTTTTTTCTTTCTAAACAATCCTAAGTCCAAAAAAAAAAATGTAGGAGAGGTTGACTGTTTTTCTTTTTTGGAAAAGAAAATGCGATAATTTAAACGTGCCAACGTGAATTAGATAATCTTTATAAAATTAATTAAAACTAAAATCAAATTAGGTGGATGTGTTCAAAAATCCTTTGCCACTTAACCAATCAAAGACCAAATTGAATACATAAATTAAAAACAACAAACACTAAAATAAATAATAATTTTAGAAATTACATTTTATCATTTTTAAAAGTAAAAATTTTGTTACAAAAAATATTTGGAGATGAATTATTATCGTCGTAAGAATAATCTTTAAAAGGTCAGTTCGAAAAGTAAAAAATAGACTTTTAATGATAAAATTTTAATGATGTCACTAATATAAAATAATTTAGTCATAAAAGAATAATAATTCATTACTAAATATCCACTTCTCTCAACTCAATTTTTAATTTTTTTAAAGAATTTTTGTTTGGTTAAATCCAAAATAAAATTATAAAAAATCCAAAATCCAATTTCTCGTGTACACTTGGAAATTGAAAAGAGTAATGCCAGAGATCCACCCTTTTAGACTCACAAGTTCATTCATAATAATGTGACAAAGAGTTGGACCCTACACTATAGGTATATCATAAATCAAAAATTAGGACTTTTCTTAGGTGTGCCTTGCATATGGTATGCAAGGCACTTACACCCTTGTATGTTGCATTTACACATTTGTATGTATTGGGTTATATCATATTATTTGAAAATTTACACATTGGTGACCTGCTAGGTGGGTCACTTTGCAGATAAATTAATAAAATAATATATTACACTTTCCAGGTTAATTAATAAAATAATAAAAAATGTATAAGTTTTCACAAAAGCCGTATAGTTTCAAGAAAGGCGTAATGAATTTCAGAAAAAGGCGTAACTGATTTCTGAACACTTACGCCTTTTGTAAAAACTTACACTAAATAATATACACCTTTTATGAACACTTACTCCTTTTCCCAGTTGACTTACCAAAGGCGTAAACAAACGAAAACTTACACCTTTTGCTTAAGCTTATACCTTTTCGTGGAAGTGCTTAAATTTTATTTGAAAAGTTACTCTTTTGGTGTAATAGTTTTTGGCATAACATTTATACTTTTGCTGAGAACTTACACCTTTTCTGGAAGCCCCCTTTAAAGCTATTTCGGAAGTCAATGGTGTAAGTATTTTCACGAGAAGGTGTAAGCCTAAACAAAAGGTGTAAAGTGGATGAATTTTTTTTGTCAGAAATGGTGTAAGTTCGAGGAAAAAGTGTAAATCTTATGCCAAAAATTCTTACACAAAAGGAGTAACTTTTCAAAAATGGTGTAAATATTTTGACGGAAAGTATGAAGGAAAACATTTGAAAGTGTTCATAATCACAAAAGGAGTAACAAAGGGTTCATTTCAAAATGTTAAGTAAACACGAAGGAGTAACATATGTTCATTTCAAAGTAGTAAACACAAAAGGAGTAACATTTGAAGTGTTCGTAAACAAATTGAGACAACCTTGAACAAATCAAAGGGTTCGTGACCCCGTGACCACCAGCGTCGGTGGGCTCCGGTGCTCCTGAGCCGAGATCGGCACCTCCACGGCACCGCCGCCGCAATTGAAAGATTTTTTTGAAAGATTGGCTATCGATCTTGGTCTCTCTGTGTCGATGTCGGCCTATTCTCCGTCGATGTCGGTCTCTCTCTGTCGATCCCTGTTTATCTCGCTGTGTCTCCATCGATCTTGGTCTGTCCGTGTCCATGTGGGTTCTTCTCTGTCGATCTCTGTCGATTTTGGTCCTACATCGATCATTGTCCATCTAATTTAACTTTTAGGAAGGAGTTATACCTTTTGTGAAAAAAAAATTCATCAAATTTACAATATTTGCCTAAGGTTACATGTTTTCGTGGAAGTGCTTATACTATTTACGAAAAGTTACTCCTTTTGTGTAGGAATTTTTGGCATAACATTTATAGCTTATGTTGAACTTACACCTTTTGTGGAAGCCCAACTTAAAGCTTTTTGGAAGTCACTTATACCTTTTGTGAAAAAATAAATTCATCAAATTTACACCTACCTTAGCTTATACCTTTTAAGTGGAAGTCCTTATATTTTTTTGGAAAGTTACTCTTTTGTGAAATAATTTTTGTCTTAAGATTTAAAGTTTTTCTTCAAACTTACACCTTTTGTGAAAGAGTATATAAGCACAAAAGTACAAATGTTATGCCCAAAATTCTTACACAGGAGGAGTAACTTTTTTAAAAATGGTGTAAGTATTTTCACGAGAAGGTGTAAGCCTAACAAAAAGGTGTAAATTGGATGAAATTTTTTTCACAAAAGGTATAACTGACTTCCGAAATAGCTTTTAAGTTGGGCCTTCACAAATGGTGTAAATTCGAGGAAAAAGTGTAAATCTTATGCCAAAATTTGTTACACAAAAGGAGTAACTTTTGAAAAAGAGTGTAAATATTTTGACGCAAAGTATGAAGGAGAAACATTTCAAAGTGTTCATAACCACAAAAGGAGTAACAAAGCGTCATTTCAAAATGTTAAGTAAACAAGAGGAGTAACATATGTTCATTTCTAAGTAGTAAACACAAAAGGAGTAACATTTGGAAGTGTTCATAAACAAATTGGGACAACCACTGAACAAATCAAAGTGTTCGTGACCCCCGCTGACCACCCAAGCGTCGGTGGGCTCCGGTGCTCACAGGGTTCTGAGATCGGCAGCTCCACGGAACCGCCGCCGCAAATGAAAGGTTTTTTGAAAGATTGGCTATCGATCTTGGTCTCTCTGTGTCGATGTCGGCCTATTCTCCGTCGATGTCGGTCTCTCTCTGTCGATCCTTGTTTCTGTCGGTCTGTCTCTCTCCATGTGGGTTCTTCTCTGTCGATCTCTGTCGATTTGGGTCCTTCTGTCGATCATTGTCCATCTAATTTAACTTTTCGGAAGTCAGTTATAGCTTTTGTGAAAAAAAAATTCATCAAATTTACAAAATTTGCTTAAGGTTACACCTTTTAGGTGGAAGTGCTTATACTATTTACGAAAAGTTACTCCTTTTGTGTAGGAATTTGTGGCATAACATTTATAGCTTCTGTTCGAACTTACACCTTTTGTGGAAGCCCAACTTAAAGCTTTTCGGAAGTCAGTTATACCTTTTGTGCAAAAATAATTTCATCAAATTTATCCCTTTTGTAAGCTTATACCTTTTAGTGGAAGTGCTTATATTTTTTTGAAAAGTTACTCCTTTTGTGTAAGAATTTTTGGCATAACATTTATACCTTTTCTTGAACTTACACTTTTGTGGAAGCCAAGTTAAAGCTTTTAGAAGTGACTTATACCTTTTGTGGAAAAATAAATTCATCAAATTTACACCTTACATTTAAGCTTATACTTTTTAGTGGAAGTGCCTATATTTTTTTTTGAAAAGTTATTCCTTTTGTGTAAGATTTTTGGCATAACATTTATACCTTTTCTTGAACTTACACCTTTTGGGAAACCCAACTTAAAGCTTTTTGAAGTCACTTATACACTTTGTGAAAAAAAAAGAATTCATCAAATTTACACCTTTTGTGAAGCTTATACCTTTTAAATCGAAGTGCTTTAATTTTTTTTGAAAAGTTACTCCTTTTGTGAAATAATTTTGTCATAAGATTTATACTTTTTCTTCAAACTTACACCTTTTGTGAAAAGAGTATATAAGCACAATAGTATAAATGTTATGCCAAAATTCTTACACAAAAGGAGTAACTTTTCAAAAATGGTGTAAGTATTTTCATGAGAAGGTGTAAGCTTAAACAAAAGGTGTAAATTGGATGATTTTTTTTTTCACAAAAGGTATAAGTGACTTCGAAATAGCTTTAAGTTGGGCCTTCACAAATGGTGTAAGTTCGAGGAAAAAGTGTAAATCTTATGCCAAAAATTCTTGCACAAAAGGAGTAACTTTTCAAAAATGGTGTAAATATTTTAAAGAAAAGTATGAAGGAATAACATTTCAAAGTGTTCATAACCACAAAAGGAGTAACAAAGGGTTCATTTCAAAATGTTCGTAAACACAGAAGGAGTAACATATGTTCATTTCTAAGTAGTACAAACACAAAAGGAGTAACATTTCGAAGTGTTCATAAGCAAATTGAGACAACCACTGAACAAATCAAAGGGTTCGTGACCCCGGCTGACCACCCAGGCGTCGGTGGGCTCCGGTGCTCATGAGCTACGAGATCGGCACCTCCACGGCACCGCCCATAAATGAAAGGTTTTTGAAAGATTGGCTATCGATCTTGGTCTCTCTGTGTCGATGTCGGCCTATTCTCCGTCGATGTCGGTCTCTCTGTCGATCCTGTTTATCTCATTGTGTCTCAGCCGAACTTTGTCTGTCTGTGTCCATGTGGGTTCTTCTCTGTCGATTTCGGTCCTTCTGTCGATCATTGTCCATCTAGGTCTCTATGTCCGTTGATCTCAGTCTATCTCTCTCTCTCTCTCTCTCTCCGTTGCTCTATATTAAAAACGGTTCTCTTTTACATTGACATACTTGGTTGGATTTGGACTCGCAGTCGCTATTCCAAGCCTTCCCAGACTCGTCTTCTCTGAAACGGAGTTGTACTGGGAGAAAGGCCAAGCCCTACGAAACGCCCTTGTCTCTAACATTGCCACAAGACAAAAACAGTGTGATTGGATTTTAGGAACTTACAAGTTTTTCGGGGAAAAAACGGAACTTAGACGTTTTGCGAAGTTACTTACATCTGTTTGTCGCATTAGATTTATACTTTTTCTTCGAACTTACACCGTTTGTGAAAGCCCAACTTTAAAGGTTTTTTAGAAGTCACTTATACCTTTTGTGGAAAAAAAAATTTCTTCAAATTAACACAATTTGCTTAAGGTTACACCTTTTCGTGGAAATGCTTATACTATTTCTGAAAGGTTACTCCTTTTGTGTAGGAATTTATGGCATAACATTTATAGCTTATTTTCGAACTTACACCTTTTGTGGAAGCCCAACTTAAAGCTTTTTCGGAAGTCTTTTATACCTTTTGTGAAAAAATAATTTCATCAAATGTTCACCTTTTGTAAGCTTATACCTTTTAAGTGGAACTACTTTAATTTTTTTGAAAAGTTACTCTTTTTCTGTAAGAATTTTTGGCATAAAATTTATACCTTTTCTTCGAACTTACACCTTTTGTGGAAGCTGACGTTAAAGCTTTTCGGAAGTAACTTATACGTTTTGTGGAAAAATAAATTCTTCAAATTTACACCTTTTGGCTTATACCATTTTCGTGGAAGTGCCTATATTTTTTTGGAAAAAGTTACTCCTTTTGTGTAGGAATTTTTGGCATAACATTTATAGCTTTTCTTCAAACTTACACCTTTTGTGGAAGCCCAAGTTAAAGCTTTTAGGAAGTCACTTATACCTTTTGTGAAAAAATAAATTCATCAAATTTACACCTTTTGGTGAAGCTTATACCTTTTAGTGGAAGTGCTTATATTTTTTTGAAAAGTTACTCCTTTTGTGAAATAATTTTTGTCATAAGATTTATACTTTTCTTCAAACTTACACCTTTTGTGAAAGAGTATATAAGCACAATAGTACAAATGTTATGCCAAAATTCTTACATAAAAGTAACTTTTCAAAAATGGTGTAAGTATTTTCATGAGAAGGTGTAAGCCTTACCAAAAGGTGTAAATTGGATGAAATTTTTTCACAAAAGGTATAAGTGACTTCGAAATAGCTTTAAGTTGGGCCTTCACAAATGGTGTAAGTTCGAGGAAAAAGTGTAAATCTTATGCCAAAAATTCTTACAGAAAAGGAGTAACTTTTCAAAAATCGTGTAAATATTTTGACGAAAAGTATGAAGGAGTAACATTTCAAAGTGTTCATAACCACAAAAGGAGTAACAAAGGGTTCATTTCAAAATGTTTGTAAACACAGAAGGAGTAACATATGTTCATTTCTAAGTAGTACAAACACAAAAGGAGTAACATTTCGAAGTGTTCATAAACAAATTGAGACAACCACTGAACAAATCAAAGGGTTCGTGACCCCGGCTGACCACCCAAGCGTCGGTGGGCTCTGGTGCTCGCAGGCTTCTGAGATCGGCACCTCCACGGCACCGCCGCCGCAAATGAAAGGTTTTTTGAAAGATTGGCTATCGATCTTGGTCTCTCTGTGTCGATGTCGGCCTATTCTCCGTCGATGTCGGTCTCTCTCTGTCCATGTGGGTTCTTCTCTGTCGATTCGGTCCTACATCGATCATTGTCCATCTAGGTCTCTATGTCAGTTGATCTCGGTCTATCTCTCTCTCTCTCTCTCTGTCGATTTCAGTTCTTCAAGTTCACGCACTTGCTCGTTTGTGAACGCCAACTTTAAAGGTTTTTCGGAAGTCACTTATACCTGTTGTGGAAAAAAAAATTCATGAAATTAACACAATTTGCTTAAGGTTACACCTTTTCGTGGAAATGGTTATACTATCTCTGAAAAGTTACCTCTATTGTGTTGGAATTTATGGCATAACATTTATAGCTTATTTTCGAACTTACACCTTTTGTGGAAGCCGAACTTAAAGCGTTGACTTATACCTTTTGTGAAAAATTTCATCAAATGTACACCTTTTGCTTAAGGTTATACCTTTTCGTTGAACTGTTTATATTTTTTTGGAAAAGTTACTCCTTTTCTGTACGAATGTTTGGCATAAGATTTATACCTTTTCTTGAACTTACACCTTTTGTGGAGGCTCAAGTTAAAGCTTTTCCGAAAGTAACTTATACCTTTTGTGGAAAAATAAATTCATCAAATTTACACCTTTTGGTGAAGCTTATAACATTTCGTGGAAGTGCCTATATTTTGTTTGAAAAGTTACTCCTTTTGTGTAAGAATTTTTGGCATAACATTTATAGCTTTTCTTGAACTTACACCTTTTGTGGAAGCCCAAGTTAAAGGTTTTAGGAAGTGACTTATACCTTTTGTGAAAAAATAATTTCATCAAATGTACACCTTTTGTAAGCTTATACCTTTTAAGTGGGCCTTATATTTTTTTGAAAAGTTACTCATTTTCATGCAATTTTTGGCATAAGATTTATACCTTTTCTTGAACTTACACCTTTTGTGGAAGCTCAAGTTAAAGCTTTTAGGAGTAACTTATACCTTTTGTGGAAAAATAAATTCATCAAATTTACACCTTTTGGTGAAGCTTATACCATTTAGGTGGAAGTGCCTATATTTTGTTTGAAAAGTTACTCCTTTTGTGTAGAATTTTTGGCATAACATTTATAGCTTTTCTTGAACTTACACCTTTTGTGGAAATTTGAAGTTAAAGCTTTTTGAAGTCACTTATACCTTTTGTGAAAAAATAATTTCATCAAATGTACACCTTTTGTAAGCTTATACCTTTTAAGTGGAAATGCTTATATTTTTTTGAAAAGTTACTCATTTTAAATGTGAATTTTTGGCATAAGATTTATACCTTTTCTTCGAACTTACACCTTTTGTGGGAGCTCAAGTTAAAGCTTTTTCGGAAGTAACTTATACCTTTTGTGGAAAAATAAATTCATCAAATTTACACCTTTTGGTGAAGCTTATACCTTTTCGTGGAAGTGCCTATATTTTTTTTGAAAAGTTACTCCTTTTGTGTAATAATTTTTGTCATAAGATTTATACTTTTTCTTCAAACTTACACCTTTTGTGAAAGAGTATATAAGCACAATAGTATAAATGTTATGCCAAAAATTCTTACATAAAAGGAGTAACTTTTCAAAAATGGTGTAAGTATTTTCATGAAAAGGTGTAAGCTTAAGCTGAAGGTGTAAACGAATGAAATTTATTTTTCAGAATAGGTATAAGTGACTTCCGAAATAGCTTTAAGTTGGGCCTTCACAAATGGTGTAAGTTCGATGAAAAAGTGTAAATCTTATGCCAAAAATTCTTACACAAAAGGAGAAACATTTCCAAGTGTTCCTAACCACAAAAGTAGTAACAAAGGGTTCATTTCAAAATGTTCGTAAACACAGAAGGAGTAACATATGTTCATTTCTAAGTAGTAAACACAAAAGGAGTAACATTTCGAAGTGTTCGTAAACAAATTGAGACAACTAGTGAACAAATCAAAGGGATCGTGACCGGCTGACCACCCAAGCGTCGGTGGGCTCCGGTGCTCGCAGGCTTCTGAGATCGGCACCTCCACGGCACCGCCGCCGCAAATGAAAGTTTTTTTGAAAGATTGGCTATCGATCTTGGTCTCTCTGTGTCGATGTCGGTCTCTCTCTGTCGATCCCTGTTTATCTCGCTGTGTCTCCAGCGATCTTGGTCTGTCCGTGTCCATGTGGGTTCTTCTCTGTCGATCTCTGTCGATTTCGGTCCTTCTGTCGATCATTGTCCATCTAGGTCTCTATGTCCGTTGATCTCAGTCTATCTCTCTCTCTCTCTCTCTGTCCGTTGCTCTATATTAGAAACGGTTCTCTTTTACATTGACATACTTGGTTGGATTTGGACTCGGAGTCGCTATTCCAAGCCCTCCCAGACTCGTCGTCTCTGAAAAGGAGTTATCTTGGGAGAAAGGCCAAGCCCTCCGAAACGCCCTTCTCTCTCACATTGCCACAAGACAAAAAACAGTGTGATTGGATTTTAGGAACTTAACAGGTTTTCTGGGGGGAAAAACGGAACTTAGACGTTTTATGGAAAATAACCTTTTCATAAAGTTTGTTAAAAGAAAGAAATTATTTGAGAAAATGTATAAACTTTGCAAATATGGTGTATGTTTGTCCGAAGATGGTGTAAATTACCATAGAAAAGATGTAAGTTTTGTTTTTCACTAAAGGTGTAACTTGAAATAAGAAGTGTAAATTTTATGAAAAAGGTATTTCCAAAAAATGTGTAATTTTTCAAGAAGTTGTAAATATTTCAGAGAGATGGTGTAAATTTTAAGGAAAGCTGTAAAATTGATTTAATGGTTGTAAACTTTGTGAGTTTTTGCAAAAGCTATATGTTCCCAAAGAAGACCAATTATCGAAGCTGAATGTTTCCTTTTTACGAAAGATATAAGTTCCCAAAGTTAGACCAATCCGAATAAATGTGAATGCTTCGTTTTTAGAAAAGATATAAGTTCCAAGGTGTAACTTTTATTAAGAAAATTAATTTAAAGATATAAGTTCCAAGGTGTAACTTTTATGAACAAAAATAATTTATAAATGATGTCAGTTTTCATTAAAAGGTGTAAGTTGTCAGAACAAGTATAAAAAATGCCGAAGTGTTTAGAAGAGGTGTAAGTTCCGTCGGCCTGTCCGTCTCTCTTCCATCTCGGACCTCTCTCTTTGTTTGTCTTTCTCTCTGCCCGTCTCTCCGTTGTTCCATTTCCCCGTAGCTGTAGGGTTTTACAGAGAAAAAAATTTTAGGGCCGAGCTTAAGTTGTTGGGAAGGCTAGCCATGGAAGTGGATGCATAAATACTTTTTTGAAGTTGATTTTTGTCGGTGGAGGACAACCGCAAGGGTTAATCGAGCACCACCGTCGGTTAAATCGATCCGGTTGGTATTTCCTTTATTCGTCTTTGGTACATTATCTGTCTCCTTGTTTGTCTTCTATCATTCGCATATACCTTCACACCCAATCGAAATCGACACCATCGGGCTATTACGTACTCCATTTTACGTATTTTGTGCTATTCGAATAGGAACTCTTCCCTCTGCTAACGAAATGGACCCAATAGGAGGCTATTACGTACTCGATTTTTGTATTTTCTTCCTTTCGAATAGGAAGTCTTCCCTCTGCTATCAGTGCTGCAAGTTGAACATAGGTATCATAGTAGTTAGCAACAAGCATTAAAGGTGTTCTCCATTTGCCTGGCGAACTTGTTACGTTGGGTTATATATAACGAAAGAAGACTTGAAAAAAAATTTGTGTAATGTTGGGACGGGAAAAACAAATTTTTTTTTTTTTGAGTAGCCAAAAAAGGAAAAATAAGAAACTCGATAAACAAACAATGACTAATCTTGTTTCATAGCGGGTAGCACACTTTCGGTTGAATTACGCTTTCAATTTTGTACTACTCATGATTTTATATTCTTTGGAACTTATGTTTAGAAACAATCGTGTTACGGACTCTTGAAAATAGATCAAATACGTGTGGGACACGTGAGAGTCGGACAAGTGTATGGGATATGTGTCGGATACTTTTCAGCAAGCACTTCTTATATAATTGTATATAAAACAATTATTATATGTGCAAATTATTGTGAAATTACTATAAATGTGATTTCGACACTGTGAGTTACATGTAGTACCATTTTATGTGACATATTAGACTAAAAATATGATACTTTCCCCACACCGCGTACCATTGAATGTAGGGTTAAGATTTAATTAGTACGACCTGTACATACATACCGCACCCGGTACCCGTACTCGAGTCCGTGTAACACAGTAAACAACTCTTTCTTCGGTCTTTGAATTTCATGCATAGTTGGCGGTATTCAACTTAAAACATAGGAAGCGAATTGAGAGAGTTGAAATGAGGATGGCGCTTTCCAAATTTTGTGAGAGCTATTCGTTTCCACACCCAGTTCTGAATCAATACTTGAAGCGTTCACTTTTATGGCTGGCCTTTCCAACAACTTAAGCAGCCGGAGACGATGGCTGAAAACCAATACCTTGTCCCCATCTGAGTCGGACAAGCCTAACAGATTAAGGAAGAAGTTTGCCTTCAGTCCTTCTCTAATATCCAACTTTTCTAAGATGTGGTCCATTCGGGCATCGTCAATGCCCTCTGTTTCTGTGGTTGACGTGTCTGTAGGTGAACTCTTTAGGAGGGATCTGAACTGTGCGTGCACATACAGTGTGCTGCCATCCCAGGTGATGCTCAACTTCTTAACGAAGTTGTTCAGTTCTTCAAGTTCACGAACTGTCGTAAGGGGGAGGTGAAGAAATTCAGAAAAGTCAAGGAGGCCAGGCAATTCACGAAGAAAATCTCCTTCGTAGAAATGGAGAACCTTGCCTGTCATTACCGCATAACTTTTGAATAGCGGTTACCTTTGTCTTCAAGTTATCATCTTGCATATATATATAGCAGTTACATTTGAAGAGGAAGGTAGCTGTCATTCATGAGTTGCGGGCTGTCTGCACTTTTTTGAGCGAGTTCACGAAATGCGTACTCGCATTTGTCTTTTTTATGACATTCGTGCAGAATGAGAATGGATAGATGCGTTAGTAATATTTGTTGGGAGGCGATGGCGGTCTTGCTTGTTTCATTGTCACATACAATTGATGAAACTTGCTTATGCGCCGAAAAGTATTCTTCTCTGATCGGCCCTTTGTCTGCGCACGAAGGTAATGGAGCATGGACGGGATGCGACCTCGATTACGTGCAACCAAGTTGCTCGATAGGAAATTGAAGCCCTCAACTTGATGGTGGCCTTTCCAACAACAAGCGGCGGAGGCGATGGTGAAAACCAATACCTTCTCCCCATCGACTCGGACAAGCGTAGCAGTTAAGGAAGAAGTTTGCCTTGATCCTTCTCTAATATCCAACTTTTCTAAGATGTGGTCCATCAGGGCATCGTCAATGCCCTCTGTTTACGTGGTTGGCGTGTCTTTAGGTGAACTCTTTAGGAGGGATCTCAGCGTGCGTGCACATACGGTGTGCTCCCATCGGTGATGCTCAACTTCTTAGCGAAGTTGTTCGGTTCTTCAAGTTCACGAACTATCGTAAGGGGAGGTGAAGAAATTCAAGAAAGTCAAGAAGCCCGGGCAATTCACGAAGAAAATCTCCTTCGTAGAAATGGAGAACCTTACTGTCATTACGCATAACTTTTGAATAGCGGTTACCTTTGTCTTGAAGTTATCATCTTGCATATATATATAGCGATTACATTTGAAGAGGAAGGTATTTGTCATTCATGAGTTCTTGGTCTGCGGACTTTATTGAGCGAGTTCATGAAATCGTACTCTCATTTGTCTTTCTTATGACATTAAATGCGAGAATGAGAATGGATAGATGCGTTAGTAATATTTGTTGGGAGGCGATGGCGGTCTTGCATGTTTCATTGTCACATACAATTGATGAAACTTGCTTATGCATGAAAAAGTATTCTTCTCGATCGGCCTTTGTCTGCGCACCGAAGGTAATGGAGCATGGACGGGATCTGCCACCTCGATTACGTGCAACCAAGTTGCTCGATAGGAAATTGAAGCCCTCAACTTGATGGTGGCCTTTCCAACAACAAGCGGCGGAGACGATGGTGAAAACCAATACCTTCTCCCCATCGACTCGGACAAGCGTAGCAGATTAAGGAAGAAGTTTGCCTTGATCCTTCTCTAATATCCAACTTTTCTAAGATGTGGTCCATCGGGCACATCGTCAATGCCCTCTGTTTACGTGGTTGGCGTGTCTTTAGGTGAACTCTTTAGGAGGGATCTCAGCTGTGCGTGCACATACGGTGTGCTCCCATCGGTGATGCTCAACTTCTTGAAGTTGTTCGGTTCTTCAAGTTCACGAAGTCGTAAGGGGAGGTGAAGAAATTCAAGAAAGTCAAAGCCCGGGCAATTCACGAAGAAAATCTCCTTCGTAGAAATGGAGAACCTTACTGTCATTACCGCATAACTTTTGAATAGCGGCTACCTTTGTCTTGAAGTTATCATCTTGCATATATATATAGCGATTACATTTGAAGAGGAAGGTGGTTTGTCATTCATGAGTTCTTGTTTGTCTACTTTATTGAGCGAGTTCATGAAATCGTACTCTCATTTGTCTTTCTTATGACATTAAATGCGAGAATGAGAATGGATGGATGCGTTAGTAATATTTGTTGGGAGGCGATGGCGGTCTTGCTTGTTTCATTGCCACATACAATTGATGAACCTTGCTTGTACGCCCGGAAAAGTATTCTTCTCTGATCTGGCCACGGTCTGCGCACCCGAAGGTAATGGAGCATGGACCAGGATGCAGCCACCTCGATTCTGTGCAACCAAGTTGCTTTCGATAGGAAATTGAAGCCCTCAACTTGATGGTCTTTCCAACAACTTAAGCGCGATGGTGAAAACCAATACCTTCTCCCCATCGACTCGGACAAGCGTAGCAGTTACGGAAGAAGTTTGCCTTGATCCTTCTCTAATATCAACTTTTCTAAGATGTGGTCCATCGGGCATCGTCAATGGCCTCTGTTTACGTGGTTGGCGTGTCTTTAGGTGAACTCTTTAGGAGGTGCTCCCATCGGTGATGCTCAACTTCTTGAAGTTGTTCGGTTCTTCAAGTTCACGAACTATCGTAAGGGGAGGTGAAGAAATTCAAGAAAGTCAAGCCCGAGCAATTATTACTAACGTCTGAAACCGTTGTTGATGGTAACCTTTGAAGCCAACAATTATTACTAACGTACCCATCCATTCTCATTCTGCACGAAGGTCATAAAAAAGACAAATGAGAGTACGCATTTCATGAGATCGCTCAAAAAAGTCCGGATAGCCATAACTCATGAATAGCGACTACCTTCCTCTTCAAATGTAACTGCTATATATATATGCGAGATGATAACTTGAAGAAAAAGGTAACCGTCCTTCAAAAGTTGTGTGCAATGACAGGCAAGGTTGCCCATTTATACGAATCAGATTTTCTTTGTGACTTGCCTGGCCTTCCTGACTTCTCTAAATTTCTTCACCTCCCTCTTACGACAGTTCGTGAACTTGAAGAACTGCACAACTTCGTTAAGAAGTTGAGCATCACCTGAGATGGGAGCACACTGTATGTGCCGCAGATTGAGATCCCTCTAAAGAGTTCACCTCTGAACCGTCAACCACGAAGCAGAGGCCATTGAAGATGCGGGATGGACCACATCTTAGAAAAGTTGGATATTAGAGAAGGTGAAGGCAAACTTCTTCCTTGTCTGTTAGGCTTGTCCGAGTCATGTGGGGAGAAGGTATTGGTTTTCAGCCATCGTCTCCAGTCGCATAAGTTGTTGGAAAGGCCAGCCATCAAGTTGAGGGCTCGATTTCCCTCTTGAGCAACCGTTGCCGAGAATCGAGTGGTTGCATCGTGGCCCATCCTCCATTACCTTGGTGCTTTCGGGCGGTGGCGGATCGAGAGAATAATACTTTACGGCGTACAAGCAAGTTTCATCAATTGTATGTGACAATGAAACATGCAAAGCGCCTTTGCCAACAAATATTACTAACGTGCCCATCCATTCTCATTACGCACGAATGTCATAAAAAAGACAAATGAAAGTCGCATTTCATGAACTTCGCTCAATAAAGTCGAACGACCCGCAACTCATGAATAGCGACTACCTTCCTCTTCAAATGTAAGCGCTATATATATATGCAAGATGATAACTTCAAGACAAAGGTAGCCGTCATTCAAAAGTTGCGTGCAATGAGCAAGGTTCTCCATTTCTCTGAAGGAGATTTTCTTCGTGAATTGCACAGCCTTCTTGACTTTCTTGAATTTCTTCACCTCCCCTTCTGACGGTTCGTGAACTTGAAGAAGCTGAACAACCGTTAAGAAGTTGAGCATCACAGGATGGGAGCACCTTGTATGTGCACGCAGTTGAGATCCTCCTAAAGAGTTCACCTAAAGACCGTCAACCCGCGAAGCAGAGGGCATTGGCGATGCGGGATGGACCACATCTTAGAAAAGTTGGATATTAGAGAAGGGTGAAGGCAAACTTCTTCCTTGTCTGTTAGGCTTGTCCGAGTCGGATGGGGAGAAGGTATTGGTTTTCGACCATCGTCTCCATTTAAGTTGTTGGAAAGGCCAGCCATCAAGTTGAGGGCTTCAATTTCCCTCTTGAGCAACTTGGAGAACCTTTGAGAATCGAGGTGGTCCATGCTCCATTACCTTGGTCTTGTGAGCGATCGAGAAGAATACTTTTCGGGCGTACAAGCAAGTTTCATCAATTGTATGTGACAATGAAACAAGCAAGGTATCCTTGCCTCCCAACAAATATTACTAACGTGCCCATCCATTCTCATTACGCACGAATGTCATAAGAAAGACAAATGAAATGCGCATTGCATGAACTTCGCTCAATAAAGTCCTGACCCAACTCAACTCATGAACGGCTACCTTCCTCTTCAAATGTAAGCGCTATATATATATGCAAGATGATAACTTCAAGACAAAGGTAGCCGTCATTCAAAAGTTGCGTGCAATAACGAACAAGGTTCTCCATTTCTCTGAAGGAGATTTTCTTCGTGAATTGCACAGGCTTCTTGACTTTCTTGAATTTCTTCACCTCCCCTCTGACGGTTCGTGAACTTGAAGAAGCGAACAACCGTTAAGAAGTTGAGCATCACAGGATGGGAGCACCTTGTATGTGCCGCTGCAGTTGAGATCCTCCTAAAGAGTTCACCTCTGAACCGTCAACCCGCGAAGCGAAGGGCATTGGCAGAGACTTGGGTAGGCGGGCATGAAGTTCGGGGCTTCAATTTCCTTGCTTGTTTCATTGTCACATACAATCGATGAGACTTGCTTATGCATGGAAAAGTATTCTTCTACGATCGGCCAATGTCGACCACCGAAGGTAATGGAGCATGGGCGAGGATCGACCACCTCGATTATTTGCAACCAAGTTGCTTTCGATAGGAAATTGAAGCCCTCAAGCTGGATGGGGTTTCATCTGGTTTTGTGGATGTGATGAGCACCAATTTCTCGGCAATGGAATCGTGTCAGTTGTTTAACCCGTCATGAAATAGTTCGATTTATACGTGTCCTTTGTAGTCGGGCCTTCATAAAAGTATGTGCGTGTAGTCCTGCAGCCGTAAATGGAAAACAAAATGTAGTCCTTCCTGTGCAATATTTGCGACATTATGCATTTATCGCTTGTACACATAATTATTTTAATTGTAAGCTGTGTGAACTAAATGCAAAATTTGGATGTCTGTCCTTTCTTTTGTCTGTTTCAAAATCTGTATATGTGTTGGGAAATTCTGCGTGACATTTGTCTGTGTTTACGCAAAATTTAGAGGTTAACAGCCACATGTTGCAGCCGTTTGTTTGTGTTCTTGTAAATATTGATTCGAATACTTTGCAGGAGTTGTCGTCATTGCATCGATGGATATTGGTCACCTCGCACCAACAATGTTAGTTTTCTCCTTAAAGACTTCCTACCACTTGTTTTCGTACATATGTTTGTAAACCAGCATAATCGATCACCAAGGAATATGCTCATTTTTTCGGGATCAATTCTTCTGACTGACCGTGTACTTTTGTGTTTGTGTTATTTGTTTTCCACAAATTTTGAATGGCCTCGCTTTGCAGCATCAATTTACAACTTTTGTTTTATTACGTCCATTTGATTACAACTCTTCACTGTTTTATATCAGAAAATATGCATATACGTGCCGACTGTACTTTTTGTTGTAGTGAACTTATAACTTTACTGAACTTACATAATCACAATCAATTGACATTACAATCTTTGTTTTATAAATCACAAATGGCATTAGCAATTAGACCGAAAATGTCCAAGAATTTTGAAAGGGACTGTCAGAATTTAGGTAGTTTAAAGTGCATCGATCTAAATTAGACAACGGACAAAATGTGTACACCACCCCTTTAATTTCCCCTTCAATCTAATTTGTATGATTTGCTCTTTCATAAAGGGGAAGGAAAAGATTGAAGACAATTGCCGAACAACAAATCCAAATGTCCCACACTATCATTTGCTTCTTGTCGGAAACGGCCACTTGCACCATTCATTTGTTACAGGTACTAGTTGTTTATTTTGACAATATGGAATTACATTTTTGGTACTGAAATTACGCGCCTCGTCGAAGTTCAGTTTGTGATGTTTGAAATTGGTTTTGTTCGCGTATGCGAAAATGTTTAAATTGGTGTCGATTAGGTCCGGATGTCTGGCTGTATTATGCGATTTGGGGCGACTTGACATAAAACTTGCATATATATATATGTATTCATATTTAAGATTTAGTGATGATAAGCTTCACGATGCTTGCATGCGACCGACAACAATTCAAAAGAAATGCAAGGGCGGACTACCTTTGGACAAAAATTGGTGAGTGTCGAAATCTGTATTCTCTATAATACACTATGATGGAAACACATCGCTGGGTTGCTATGCACACGTTGTATTGAATGGTCGTAGTGGCCTTGTAATTGTTTCACGTTTGTAGGATTGTAGCATGTAATAAGGTCACCTTCCTATTGTTTTGGTAAATTTCAATTCTTTGTAAAAAGTCGACTACGTTTTGTCGTGACTTTTTCTTTACTGTATTATTTGTATTTGCAATCTTATTTAATTACCAACAATGCCTTGGATTGCGTTTGGCATAAAGTTCTACTTAAAGTAATTTTGGACTCATAGTTGTTACTTGTCTTGTACGCTTGTCATTTACTTGGTTAAAGACTAGAAAGGAGATTGGGGAAAGGTGGAAGGCACTCCCCTCTGATGAGAAAAACAGGTTTGCGGAAATGGCTAAGGCGAGCGTTGAGGAACACGCCAAAGTGGTACCATCTGCACGAAGTCTGAAAAAGGTCATTACGTACTTCATGTTTTCGTAAATGCATTTGGCTAGGTCCTGCTTTCCTGACATTGTTGGTTGTATTTTTGTATTAATTTAAGGGTAAAAAATGTGCAGGGTAAAAGCCAACTCCGCATATCATTGAAGTCAATTGTTGAGCTAGTTAACCGGTTCAACGAAGCACAAAAGCGATCATTGACATTGGGTTTGTTGGCCTCCTGGGGATGAAGTGTACATGTATAGATCACGACTTGTGCGCATGGTTGGTATTGAACTTCGATCTGAAAGGAAGCGCATTGAATGTTCATGGTTGTCAAGTCAGGCTCACGTGTAAGGCAGTTAATGTTTTATTGGGAATACGGTGTGAAAGGCGATGGCGTGCGGTTATTTGGGTCATTAGAAGCATATCCCAATATCTCGATGAGGTTGGAGTTGTTAGCGGAGTCATTCCTTTGAACAAGTTGAGACTTTATCGGCCAAGGGCGATGGTGCGGAGGGCGAGTTTGGCGGAAATTTCTTGTATGCGTGTTGGGGGCCATGTTGTGTCCTACCACAATGGCGGCTTGAATCCATCGTTCATTCATGCCGTGAAGGGCGTGAATCGTATGCGAGCTTGTAATTGGGCAAAGTTGACCTTTGCAATGCCTTCTAGCGGTGTTACGCAAGTATAAAGGTCATCGCGATTCAAGCTGGATGTGTTTTCTGCTAATGGTATGCCAATAACTTGATTTTTTCCATTCCCCCTTCATGTGTTTGATGCATTGTTACGTCATGGTTCAACAAATTGGCCTTCATTGGGACATACAATGGTACTTGCTTTGTGAGTCTGACGAACAACACTCTTCCTCACCCAAGTATGGTACTTTCGCGAGGAATATATTTTACTGCAGTAAAATCATGAATTAAGAACAACGAGTGAGGGCAAAAAGTATGCGAACCTCAATGGAGGAACCAATTAAAACTAGGTTGCGAAGAGGGAACTGAACATCATTTTTTTCCTTGGTTTCATCAATAAAGTCGTTTGTGTCTTTGTACATTTTTCCCCAAAAACATTGCATTATATGTGCCTATAAAGTTAATGACATCCTCAACAAAATCGGTATTCTATATGCGTTCCTCTGCAAAATTGAGAATAATGAATGTCATTGTTACTCAATATAGTTAATTTTTACGGGAAGAACAACTTAATTATGGTGTGCCCTCAATGTCCACGGTTGTTGTACCTTGGTTGTGTTTGTCGACCTCGACTACGGCGGTCCACACCTCGGCTTCATGATTGGGGTGATACCCAAATCTGAGGCAGGCTGCGGCGTATGAGAAGGAAGCACAAATTCCCAACAATTGCGGTAAGCACTCCTACCCTTGCCTGAGTTCACACCATCGACCCACTTCTCTTCAACATACAATGTCAGACTTCATTTATGCGTTTCTATGATTAGGTGGAGTTTGATTCCAGTAATGCGGATGATGCTGACATGGATGCATGCCATGTCGAGAACCAACAAAAAGGACAGTACAATGAAGTCCGTATGAGCAATTTGGAGTCCGACATTCGCGAAGTGAAGGAAATGATGAAGCAAGTTCTCCACAACCAAACAGATTTAATGGAGATGTTGCGACATTTCGAAGCCAAGCAAGTTGTTGGCAATGACAAGGTAATCCATCCAAGCAAATATTTAATTTTCACACAGTTGAGCCACATCATGTAAAGATGGTTTATAAGACTAAGTTCACGAATGTGTATGTATGATTAGGTGGAAGGCAATGATGTGTGTATCATTAACCTCTCCTCCAATGTTGCTCAACTGAAGGAAATCTTTGAAACAAGCTGCTTCAACATTTCGATTTGAAACAACGAACCGTTCACTGAACAAACCAATTTATGTGAACTGAAGCAAATGCTACACCACCTCATCGAAGGTATATTCTCTACACATAACCCGGCGTGGCCCAGAGGGTGTGGACCTATTTGTTGGAGTCAAGGCGCATGACGATGGCGTGGCCAAACCATCTGACGAAGTTAACCCAATGGAGTGTAATATTTCAGATGTACAAGGGTGGATCACCAACATGATTTTGAAGGAACCTTGGCAAGGGACAAAAGTCATTTGCATGATGGGCGGTGAACATTGAAGAAGGTGGGGACAACAACAAGAAGGAGGCCTTGATTAGGAAACATATGGCGAAGATAAATACACTCATGACCTTGGTCGATTGGGCGTGAAAGAACATGGCGTGCGATGTGCATACTTCTCCTACTAAGCTTGGCAAACCATTGGGAACAAGCTGGAATCGTTCACGGGAAGTGCAAAGGGAAGGCGAAAAGGAAAAGGAAAAGGAAAAAGCGGCGGAAGTGGAGTTCAAGCCAGCGAGGTGGGGATATGCAATTGTGCATCGATAGCAAAACAAATAGTGGAGTTAGCGACATCGGTTCACTGTGGATGTTGATGGTGTGGACAATGTGAACAAGGTACAAATCTTGCCTTTCATGCCCCACAAGTTACGAATACCAAATTCATGCCCACATCAATAATGTTTTGCTAATTTTACAATCATCATGTTGTATTGTACTAGTTGTCAAAAATTGCATGTTTGCGATTATGGCTTTGCCATATGTTAGTACACATTTCTAACAAACTCCGCACCAAACATCACAAGTTGGGAAAACTCACGAGGCTCACAGTTTTACATCATTTCACGTTGTTTTTTATGACTACCGAGCCTTGTAATGTAAGCTTCAATTTTTTATGAAATGTGTCTTTGTTAGTTGGTGTTTATTTTTGTAGGATTAGATTGTGATGTTGGGCAATGAAGGGTTGTTATCGGCGGAGGAACAAAAACTTCTTAACTATGTATTTGGCGATAGCAAAAATGAAATGTATTGTTTCATTTACTACTTGCAAATTTTAAATAATGATCCTTTGTGAAATAACTATCGTTCTAAGCATCATTTTTTGCTTGTAGGGACATTGTTGTTTCCATGAATCTTCATGGGCGGCCATGTGAAGTTGCCACCGGCGTGACATCGCCTTGCGCTCAAACCGAAGTCTGGCTATCCGACCTTTGTAAGTGTTATTTGCACAAATATGAATCTGCGTTTTTCGGTACCACTGAACTTCGAAACCTTTCTAATCAACTTGCCTTGTGTCTTGCATACAATGTTCGGCCAATCAACTTGGTGGTGGTGCAATTGACTAATCGGCAGAGGATTTACACAATGACGGAGGCACAGCTGATTGGTTCTTTCCGTATATGTGTCGGTAAGTAAGTGTTTAAAAGCTCGTTGTGTATTGTGTATGATATATTTTGACAAATGTTTCCGTCAATGACCTTTATGCATTACACATGCAGACTTTGATTCTAAATAAAGATATGCAACCTCTGCACCATGAACATATCGTCACATCCTTTTTCGGACATAGAGATACTGCTGCTTTGCGATTGATGCATGCGGAGGGTAATATCAATGTTCATCCGTTATATTAAAACGAAAATATGAAAGGCATTACATGTTTACATGGCCTCTAAACAAGGTCTGCCGTTGTGTTTACGTATAGATTTACATGCCTTTCAATTATAGAGGAGTGCATTGGTTGTGCGTTAAAATTGATATGGTGGACCGTGTAGCCTACCTATTCGACTCGGTCCCATCCAACCGACCGAACAAAAGGAAGCTAAATCGGCTACAATTTTGGTATGTCCTTCTCGTGCATTTCTGAACACTACCAAAAACTTGAACATCCTTCGTAAACCAACTTCAACCTTGTGGAGCAGGTTCAAACTATGCGACGACTTGCTGCAACTACACTTTGGAAATGATTATATTCTGAGGCGTGCGTAGCTTTCCCTCTGCATGTTAGATGAGAGGCGATTACAACAACTGGACGAGTAATCCACAATCCCTCCCTCACATTAATGCCTATCTTTGCATGACTTAACGAACCTATTAAGTATTGGCGACAACTTTAATGTGAAATTATTTTTTGTATACGTTTGGTTGTGGGATGTTAGTCATCAAATTCATGCGACAACTTTGATTTAAGCCGGTCCACACAAGGTACATTCTACGCTTAATTTCCATTTGTCAATCAAATCCTTCCTTGTATGTCTGCAATTTTAAGCGATTTGTCTTATGATCTTTACGTACAAAGTTAAGCTCCTGTGCGTCATAAGTTGTTGGTTGACATCGTTATGGATGTCAATAATGCAAAGATCATGATGCAGGAGTGCCTTCATATGAGCAATGCCACAAGCTAGGCCAGTGATGGTATTGGGCTGCCAGTACGCCAGTAATTTGGGTGGCAATAGGACTTAACTAATTTTTTATTGTTTGATTTCAATATGGATGTTATTTATGGGTCCCCAGTATTGTTTTTGCTGGACGATGTAAATATGGACTACCTGCAAAGTGCAAGTCAAATGTAAACATGGATCAAACATGTCGATGTGGCTGCTGACTTAGTACTATTTTCTTTACGCATGTTTCTTGTTCGGATGAATGCGACTGTAACTGTATATAATTTACGGCTGCTTTTGTTGCCGAAGTGTTTTTATAATTTAATTACGAAAAAGGGAAAATTAATTTTCAAAAATGAAAGAAACCACATTATGAATGAAAACTCAATACTCTTCGTAGGTAGGTTATATATCAGCCCATTAGCACATATGACTCCAGGCAGAACAAAACTTTCATGGCTTACAGGGAAGGTTAAAAAAAAAAGATATCAAATCTACATATCTGTTGCATCATCGGCGTCTTACGAAGAGTTGTCCGTACTATCGATTATTTGTCCTCATCCATTGTCTTATCGAGACTTAACCGTCGCCGCCAAGTTCTCATCGATTGACCAATCAGCGTTACGCTTGATAAGCGCCGACTTGCCGCTCCAAACTTGACAACCGTGTGTCCACTTCATTCAGCCTTTCGTAGATAGCTTGCAACTGCTCCAATACAGGAGCAACATGAGCTTCAACAATAGCTTCAATCTTGTTCGAATCAGACATTTTGTAGGAATATGTGTATGGTTTATTTGACTGACTACTTTTTAGAGGAATGTACAGATTCATAATATTACACAACACTATGCTGTATGTATTTGTAATATATGGTACATGACTTGTATGTTTGCAGAAGACCTCATGCATTGTGACATACATTGTATTAATTTCTCAAACTGGCCGAATTCATCTTGCAAAAATTCGTTCCTTCTTGCATGCACCAAGTCATCCGTTCAGTACCCCTGATCGTCCATTATTTGGCATTTCCAACACACATGCATTGCACCTTCCATCAGTACTATCCCACTGTCATTGATTTCCACACCCACAGTTCATCATACATTCACATTCCTCATTTGTATTTGTGCCCCAACCCAATTACATGTCTACTCATCCATAAAGGTTAGCAAAATTGCTCTTATCAGATACATATGCCTTTCCAACTGCACCCAACCTATTAAATGAAATACCCGCAGTCAGTAAGTTGCTTTTACGCAGTTTGGGGTAGGTGTTGCCACCAAACAACAATAAGTGTGTTCACATCTTTAAACCTACCACCAACGTATTAATGACTACGGGTTTAAGGTAATTTAACATTTACAACCAACCACAAAAAAGTTTGGAACCAGTGTTGTTTCCTTTGCATTTGGGTTTGTTTTTGCGTGCATATATTCTTCGTGAACCTGCGAAAACAAAGTTGGACTCAATCAAGAACCTTCACACGTATGGATGCACACCACGGTAAACGTTCGCGTGGACAATCACTTACAGCGGTGACGACTCGGACCGAAGTCACCAGAATTGGATTATGCAGGTGGGTATATCGATTCGTCCGGTGATCGACGTTTTTTTGAAACAGGGTTCCCACTGTGGAGTTTTGAACCTCTACGGGATTACAACTGCACCCCAATACAAGATGCTTGCCTGGGGAAGTATTTTGGAATTCGATTTCCTTGTTTGCCAAACGAGTTCAGTGTGAACACCACCGTCGCTGTGCTTTTCTGAAGGTCACAAAAGCCCGGTCGGTTGAAATGCAGCGGCAATTCCCTCATGTCAGCGACTCCCAAGTTAGGCATCGTTTGCAAAGTGAGGTTGGTCAGATGACTCGTCGACTCATTAGGAACTCACGGATAGAGGACGCAAAGGCAGAGTCGAAGATACATGGATCGAACCCGGCAGCTGCGATCAAGGCTATAATGGAGGATCCTGCACTGGTGTCGGACCCTGACCTTTCAGATTACTCAGACTCCGAGGTTGTTGATTTGAGCGAGGATTAGCAGGCCTGGACATGTGTATGACATAGTAAGCGTAGTCTTGTCTGTTGGCATCGTCGAGCGAAAATAAACGACTTACAAACTAACAGACCGTCATACTCTGCTAACCATTGCAACGGTGCATGCGTTAATGTCTTCATCATGTCCACTTTGTTGAAGGTATTTTTTTGGGTCACCGTCCTCGACTAAAACCTGTCTTATGATTTTTGTTGGTACGATGAGAAGGTAATTTTTTTGTAATGTCAATGACCGATATCAGAAACTATGGTGTAACCTATGGTTTGTTGATTACTTCATGTTTGTGAATCGTTCAATATGGACAATAAGGTTTAAGTGTCAGAATCATTGACTGGAATCACAACTTTGTAATTGCGGACAAAACTTGTGCACAACCGCAAGCGGTGTCATACACTCTAACATCAATATGGCCACATAATGTTTTGTTTTTCAAACACAACCGTTGTGTGGAAGCATACCCATGGGGTCAACTTTGTGCATTAGCAATTTGTCTCCCATTGTGCATTGTTATGAACTAATCGGCTACCCTTCAAACAAAAATTATACAATAGACCATGCGAGAACGAGTATTGATATTCACTAATGAAGAAGTCGAGCGATGGTGAAGAAATGTCTGACGCATTCTATATATACGCTTTCAACTTGCGAGCAGATAATAGTTGAGCCCACATAAAAGTGACAAGCAGATACTAGTTGACGATATGATTTGCCAAATCATTAATTAAAACAAACACGCAACAAATAACGAAGTTGTTCATTACAACCAAAATTCATGCACCGAGATAAGAGAACACGCAGCGAGATAACAGGCCACAGATAACTGACAATGCACCCATAAAATTCAGTCATCCACAAAGCATCCACAAAATTCATCCACATAGCATCCACAAAAATGAATCCACATACCATCCACAAAATTAGTCATGAGATCGCCAAATACCATCCACAAAGCTCTTACAATGACACCAACGTTTCCCAAAATTCATTACAGAATAACATTATAAGTTACATCATAATACCTTATAAAATTCTGTCCGTACATTCATTCCATAATAAAATTCATTCCACAAAGCTATTAAGTAAGTTACATGAGTTACATCATAATAAAATTCATTCCATAAACATTACTTACATCATGAAGTACAATACAACAAAAACTGGTACAAACTTCCATTAAAGTTCCCAATATACAAAGAAGTACAAAAGTTACATGATCAAGTACAAAATGATAGAAAATACAATGAAATACACCATCGCTTTGATAATATGTTCTATCCTTTCAAGCCTTCGACCATGGTCATTTGCAAAGTCATGAAGCCTCGTCCTTACATCGTTGAAGTGTTCTACTGTTAAAGCATCACCAGCTGTAGTGTTGGAAGGGATTCTGGACGTAACGTCTTCATCATCTTCAGCCACGAAGTTGAAGTAATTGCAATGGGGAGTGGGAGTGGTACTCTACAATGCATGACAATCACTTAGTTGAATACGACAAATATTACTGTGACTACTAAAGGATTAAAATTTCCAATACATACTTACATATTTTGATGGGCAAACAAAGAACAAACGCCCTTCATTTCCATTCTCATTGTTCTGACAATACGTATGGCAGCGGTTCTTCCCCAATTGCATAGCCTCGTTTGTATTCTTATGTTGCTAATGTTAGAAGAAGAAGCCATGTTTTAAATCTGCGTACATGACAAAGTTGTAGTGCTCTGCTATGCTTCTGTTTGATGGGGTCAATAGCATGTCTAGTTTAATTTGAGGAGAGAGTGTGTCTTTCTTGAAAACATCTATTTGTTCAAGCGCCATGTTTAATAGCATTTGCCTGAGAGGTTACCTGAGACTAAGCTGGTAATAGCATTTGAACAAACATCGCAGCTCAATCTACACACATAGCATTTTGGAACTGAACAAATACAGCAGTTTCAAACATAGCATCTGTGATTAATTACACACATGTTACACACATAGCATTTCGAATCTGAACAAACATGGCAGTTTTACAAACATATCAGTTCAATGTGAAGTAAATTATCAATCACACATGTTAAGCAACTATTATCAACAAATCATCTTGGCGTGAAATGATTAGGGCTGATTGTTGGAGGCGTGATTGATAGTTATCAAAGTGAAATAGTTATGAACAAATGAGACATGTGATTTTGAACAAACCACCTTTGAAATACTTATCAACAACTTCGGTAATAGTTATGAACATTTAAGTTCGGTTTCATAATAGTTATCAATGTTGGTAATAGTTAATTCAAGTCACGCGGACTAACACATTAGTTGATAGCGGTTCATTACAACAATTCATGCGTGATTCACAACAAATTCAGCAAAATCACATTATCAATCAGACATTGAAAATTACGCAACTAGATGCATTCATTCAACTAATTATCAATCTGCATAATCATACTATGTTCTGCAAAGATGTGATCCTTCCATTTTATGTTGGATCAGTTTATGCGTATTCATACTACGTTCTGGAAAATGTATACTTTAACATGCATAAATGTTCGTCACAATATGTGCCACATTTTTCAAGCATACCATTAATCTATCTGCATAACAGTAATTTTCAAAGCCCAGGAATTTGGAAGCCGTAATTTTCGAAGCCCTATTTTTCAATGAGTAATTTTGGAAGCCCTAATTTCCAAAGTTCAAATCTATTTTGTGAATCACAACCATAACTTCTTGATTTCAGCGTTTGGAGGACGAACCTGGTTCATGTATGGCCTCAAAGCCCACGTTATAAATCAACAAATTCCTTGTCTCTGATAGATGGAGGTCATTTGTCGAGCTATGGCTCGCGAAGCAGAATGAGATTGAGGTGTATACTCTGTATAAGCTGTGTAGTGTAGCGGGAAAACGAAAATTTTTGTTTGGTTTGCATTTGGGAGACGAGTTTTGAAGAAATAAATTTCTAAAAAATTGTTTGGTTTGAGTTTTTCTGAAAAACATTTCTAAATCACTTTCTCTCTCTTACTCATCAATTAATCACTTTTTTCTCTCTCCTCTCTCCCCTCTCCTTCCCAATCACTTTGAAAAATGCTTGGGAGCACTAATTAGTGCTCCCACTAATGATGGGTCCGTCGAAATGATGTGATGTTTTGGTCTTGGAGTTGTATTTTTTTATTTAATTATTGTTTTAATGCATTAGTGCTATTAGTGGTGGTGTTTTTAGTGGGATGAATCATTGTTGCAATCAGTTTTTATCTGACACACATGTACTCAAATTCTCTCAAAATATCAAATCATCCCAAACTCCCAAAAAAACAACTCTCCCAAAATACACAAGCAAACAAACATTCAGAAATTTCTAAACTGTCTCCCCAAAATTTTTATGAAAAACAACTCTCCCCAAAACAAACCAAACAATGTTTATTTTCATTTTTAGTCCGTAACCCAAAAAATCACTAAGAAAATACTGTATGAATAGAGATTGGGACTCCCTTTCCCGTACGAGGATCCTCTCCTTGCAAGCCCCTCCTTGCGGCCGTCGTTCTTGAGAGATTGGGCCTACTTTTAGGCCGAATCTTGATAATTTGAACCGTTCATATTTTATGATTTATTCAGTATATCATACCTGTAAAAAATCAATCTGATCGGATATCAGAAAGTATGGGATGGTGTTATAGGTAACAGTTGAAAGAAAACTACTCCGTCGAGATAGTTTGTGGATATTCGGTCAGCGTCATTTCCCATAGGTATGTAGTCGCGACAAACTGTACACATTCTAGTGATGATAACTTCAAAAGCGGGTCCCTGATTGCCCCACGGGCGAACAACACTATCCAATGCAATGCACAATATTTCTGTATTCATAATACATTGGGATTATGATTCCCTCGATTTGTTATATAGATTTGTTGGTTTCGCCCCTTTCATCCTGTGTAATGTACTTACTGTACTTCCCTGTTATCCTAAATTTGGAACTGGTTGGTTGAGCTTAGGAACCAAGTCTAGTTGCCCAGATTTTGGAAGTGTTCATATAGCTAATATGCTTATCTGTTGAAATGCGGAAACAGCTTGTATGCTTATCTGTTCAGATGTTGATACAACTAGTATGTTTATCTTTTGTAAAACAGGAAGCGTCTAACATGAGTCACTGTCCCTTATAAGTGGTTTGCCAGGTTCAGAGCCGTCGATGTCAAATTTAGAAAATGATGAGAAACGGAAAATGAAATGAGATATGAATATTGTGGTCATATAACGGAAATGTGTCACGGATTGGTTTATGGTAATCGAACATTTATGAACTGCTGATGTCTCAGTTATTGCTCATATTGTGTTTAGTATATCTGTACTGGGCGTTGGCTCACCCTATATGGGACACCATTTTCAGGTACAAGTAACATGGCACCTCTACGGACATAGCTTGGATGGATGTGGGAGTTGAAGACTCTTAGTTTTTGATTATTTTGTTGTATTACATGTACATCAAGCCACGGGCTTATTTTGTATACAGTTAGCACTCTTCTTTTGTGAAACCAAGTGTGAAGTTGGGAAGTTGTAAGCCTATAGGGCACTTGCTTTTGTTGTTAACATGTAATATTGTTGTAAGAATTACTCTGATGAATGAAAAATTTGTTGATTTCTTTATACCATTGCATGTCTAATATAATGGGATTTATGTATTATTTTGATGGCGTTCGCCATCCTTTGTATCATCATTGACCTGATTTGCCTGTTTGTGCGCCCTGCATAAACGGGGATTGTCATCATGTATTGTTAGTCGCGATACATTGTCCGTTGGCCACTCGGTTCGAAATTTTACCCTTGACGAAATTTTATTCATCGGCCTGTAGAACTATTTTAATTTTAATTTGTAGGCCGAAAATTTAACTTCGCATTCCCCTACCTTACGGTACGCCTCATTTATGAAAAATAAACAAAAACTACAAAAATCAGCAAAAACAATTAACAGTAACATAAATTGGCACGTCAAACATATAATCAGTGCAAATTTCCTATCACAAACATCATATCCAAGTACAACAAAATCTATTACTATGAAAACACGAAAAATTTAATTTTAAAAAGTAAGAAAATACGTAAATAACATAAAAATAGCAACTTCGTAACCACCTTGTACGGCTGGTTTGGCATGTTTACAAAAAGCCAAAAGTCCAAAACTCATAATTTTACTTCAATCACATTATTTAGGTTAATTTTTTGACGTTCATGGAAAAATGTGTATTACAGAATTGTATAAATTAATGTGTAAGGAAAAACAACAATGCTACGATGTCGTTTGGTAACACTTACTTTTTCAGTTTTCTGTTTATATTTACAAAAATTAAAAATTTCAAATTTATGAATTTGTTTGGTAAAATTTTTGATTTATAAATCAGTGCTCTCAGTTTATAAAATTGGCCAAAAAATAAAAACACAAAAATGTGTTTCCATTTTGAGTTTTAGTTTTTTGTTTTACCACCCAACACTAGCCACCACCATACAATTTTCCACCACCGTCTTCGCCACCACCACTCACCCACCTACCATCCACTCGCCACCACCACCCATCCTCACGCCGCCACGACCACCACCACCACCCACCATCCACTTGCCATCCACTTACTACCATCCACGCCGCTACCTACTTGCCACCACCACGATCCACCCACCACCACCACCACCACCACCACCCGCCACCACCACCCACCACCACCCACCACCACCACCACCCACCACTGCTACCACCTACCACCCTCATGTCACCCACCCATCCACTACCACCACCACCGCCACCTACCGCTTTCACCCACCACCACCGCCATCCGCCACCCACCACCCACCACCGCCACCACCACCACCACCTGCCACACCTGCCACCACCGCCATCCGCCACCTACTTGCCACCACCACCCATCACTTGTCACCACCACCACCACCACCCATGCCACCCACACCACCACCACCCGCCATCCGCCACCCACCGCCACCACCACCCACCACTTGTCACCACCACCAACACCACCACCCCGCCACCACCACCACCACCACCACCACCACCACCACCACCCTCACTACCACCACCACTACACCACTACCCGTCACCACCACCCACCCATCCCCACCACCACCACCCACTGCCACCACCACTACTACCCACCACCCTTTGCCACCACCACTCACCACCCGGCACCACCACTACCACCACCCATTCGGTACCACCCACCACCATCGCCTACCCACCCACTACCACCACCTACCATCCACCATCCACCACCACACCCGCCACCCACCACCACCCACCACCCACCCACCACCACTTTCCACGCCTTCCTTCGCCGCGACTTACCACCACTTGCCATTTCTCACTCTTTTTTATATTTTAAAAATTTTTAAAACATTTTGTCAATTACCAAACGCGTTTGTCGTTTATGTTTTTCTAAAAATAAATAAAAACTAAACAAAAACCAGTTTATAAAATTTTTGTAAATAGAAACTGAAAACGTAAACGTTACCAAACACACGTATCATGAAAAATCTTTCATGAAAATAATCATTAAAGTTTTGTGACTCTTGGATTACACTTAGAACAAAGCAGCACACATTAATCAAGGTAATCCAAGGATCAGAAATCTTTCATGATCATTTACATGACAAAAATTAATGATCCCTAACTTTTCTAAAGGAAAAATTATAATTCGGAGTTATGTTGCCGTAATTTTTGACTTTTTCTGAAGGGAAAAACAGGGGAGCTTCGAAGCAGAGGCGAATCCCGAAAATGCCATTTTGGGTAAAAAAAAAAAAAAAAAATAGTTTACTTAAAATGGAAATTAGGGGATTAGGGAGGAATTCGAGCTACCAATCAAAATTGTTTTCTGAATAGTAATAACTGTTGGACTTGTTGGTTTTTTTCCCCAACTTGCCAACTTCGCCTTATGTAGTGTCACGTACGTTTCGGTTTCCCTCCCAAATTTGGAACAAAAACCAAAGTCGCCAGACAGCGCTTCCCACAGATGCAGTACTTTTCATGATGACCCACATGCCGTAGCCTTTCTAATCTCACCAACTCATTTCCATTTCTCACATACAAATTTCGGCAACTGTGGTGTCCCTCCTTCTCTCTCCATTTCGGTTTTGCTGTCCACCTCCAGTAACACACTCTCTCTCTGTCTCTCCATTTCGACTGCGCCAGTCGTCATGCGCAGTAAGTCACCATTTTCTCGGGCATGTGTGAGTCTGTCTATTTGTTTTTCCGGAGCACATTATTATTATGACCTACTGTGTTCCACTCGCACGACATTACCATTTCTGAACTAATAAACTGTTCCTCCTTAGGTCATTGAAACCAGACGTACGACTAGGTATACAAACTACGCGAGTGACAAACTGATATTGCCATTGACGAGTTCCATAGTGACAAACGGTCTTCGTTCGGCGATGCGATCGGTTTTTATTTCTCTGCATGAAGGTAAGTTGCGTATGGGTGATGTTGGGTTGAATGTCCGATGTGGCCCTGTTCCAAGTGTGCGCATTGGTTGTTGATTCTGGCTTCAAGTCGTAAATACTATAAAACGAGTACAACATATGGGCAATTAAATTTAAGTAAAAGCGTGGCATGCCATATACGCATAAATTAACCACAACATATCGTGCTTGAAAATACGAAAAGTACCACTTTCGTACAATGTGCGTAGGACTCAATGGTTCGTTCATTGTAAGTTGTTGTGATCAAATTCGTTTTGTTACAATTTGAGTAATGTTCTTTACGCATCCTTATGAATATTGCATTAAATTCTTTGCGGAAATATCGTAAGTGGATATAGGCGACATGTCGGACAATCTTGAAACAAGCTGTGAGTTTATGTCGATTCGATTATTTCATCTTTATTAGGTTTGCAAGGTTATGTTTCTGTGCGTACTAAATACCACGATGCATGCGTGTATGGCATATTGTGCCGTTATGTCTTTGCCATCACGAGGTTGTGCGATTTGAGTTTCACACACTTGCGATAGCCACAAAATGCACCATGAATTGCGTGTCCTGGATTAAAACTGTGTCGATTTGTTACCAGAATATGTGCACATAGGCCACATGTTGCGTATTCTGCGGACAGAATTTGTGAAATCCATAATTCACTGAGTTATACTAAACCACTTCAGTTCATAATTTTTCGGTGACAGCGGAAGCAGCGTTACCATTTTCACGAAAATGGCACAACTTTTTAAATGGCAAGGCAAGATTGACTAACTTTAAAGTTAGCAAGCGAAGATGATAGAATGCACAAAGCGTACATACCACCGATGTAATTTGGCCTTCAACAAAATTTCATTCTCTTGATATTTATTACGAGCAAAGGAACACATTGAAGGCAAGTGGCAAGGTTCACGAATTGAAAGGGTTGACATTACCGAGCCCCTCGTCGAGCGGCCACTTGGACCATTTATTTTTCTGAGTTCGATCGGTGTCCTTCAAAGCGGCTCACGCATCTGAATCCCTCACAGGTGAAAGCGTGTGGCGGTATTTTTGCACAATTACGCATTACATATTTTCAACTCATAGCTTGCGCTGTGCACATTCTGTTTGTACTCAAAAGAAATTAAGATTTTAGAGACCAAAAGTAAGGGCCAAAATAATTTGGACCATTTATAATGTTGTTCTTGAAATGATGTGGTTATTATATATAGAGTAATGCTAGGAATCATGAAAATAATATCATGAATGTGATCATGAAAGATTCTCCACATTTGGATTATACACACAATAAAACACCATACACTAATCAATGCTAATCAAATGATAAAAACATTTTCATGATACATTTCATGATATTATTGTCATGATCTCTAATATTACTCTTATATTTTTAGCAACCAAAATTGGACATTACGGATGCATTATTATGTAGTTGGGACAAAATTTGTTTGTGTAAAAATTGGTCCCTAAATGTCAATGTCTGCGATTTGTGTACATATATGTATAGATATCCATCCATATGTAACATATACTTACGCTTGAAATTGACAATGTTTGACCAAACAACAATTCAAGGAAAGGCGAAAGCAGAAACCCCGGACGAATATGGTTGAGTGTGCGAGACATGTAGTAAGTAGAGTACCGTCATGGAAACACGTGACTGCTGTGATAGCAAAGTATGGACTTCTATTCCATGCGCACACCAGTCATGTGCTTCTATCGTGTCGCATTCAGCGATTTCCAGCAGTCATAGACGCCATATTGCATGTTCTTATAAACTCCGATTATGTGTAAAATTCCATGTCCGTTATTATTTAAACTGTGTGCGAAATAGTAATTTGTATGTGCAAACATATGTAAATACCATAAAATGTGCACACATTGCGAGTGATACAACTTTTGGTGACAATTATTTTGGACTTAAAGCTCCTATTTGTCCTGTATGTGCGTCACGTTCGTGTAACACTTACAGAGCCGAAAGGATATTGGGGAAAGGTGGAAGGAACTCCCCTGTGATGAGAAGAAGAGGTTTCAGGACATGGCTAAGGCAAGTGCCAAGGCTGGCGAAGAAGTTGCAAAAGAAATCTGCAAAGGTACTTAGGTGCTTAGTGTTTTAAATAGCTTGCATTTGGGGAGGACCTGCTATCGACACAATGTTGGTTAATTTTTTGTATTAATGTTCACGTTAATAACATTGCAGAGTAAAATGCAAGTCCGCATATCATTGAAGTCAATTGTTGATATCGTGAACGGTATGTAAGCACAAAAGCGGCGATCATTGATATTGGGTTCGGTGGCCTCCTCGGGTTAAAGTGTACCGTATAGATCACAACATGTGCCAATGGTTGGTGCTGAACTTGATCGACACGTGTTAGTTATTTGTTCATAGGCGTCACTGAGGCTCACTGTGAGAAGTGCATGTCTTATTGGGTATCACGGTCGAGAAGGCAATGGCGTGCGATTCCTTTGGTTCAATAGATGCATATCCCAATATCTCTGAAGAGGTTGGGCTATTAAGGAATCATTCCTTTGAACCGGTTGAGAGTTTATCGTGAGAGTGATGGTGCGGATGGCGAGTTTGGCGGAAGTTTGCCTGTATGCGTGTTGGGGGCCATGTTGTGTCCTACCACAATGGCCGGCTTGAGCTTTGTCGTTCGTTCATCCGTGAAGGATGTGGCCGGTATGGGGGCATGTAATTGGGCAAAAGCGACCTTTGCAATACCTTGTCAAAGGTGTTCGGAAGTATAAGATGAAAGTTCAGCGCCATGCAGCTGGATGTGTTTTCCTTCTGATGGTAACGTAATTGACCGTTGTTTGTTTGTACCATGCGATTACATATTTCATCCATTGCTGTGCATATGGGTCAATAAAATGGCAGTCGTTGCGAACTACAAACTTACCTGTTAGTGACCAGCATGACAAATATACCATATGATTGTGTTGTAAGTTGTATGCATTGTTAGCGAATACGGATTATTTTGCTCGAAGTGTATAGTAAATATGTTTTCCCCTTATAATGCGGCTATTTTACTTGGATCGTTTTGCCCTCCTTGTAAAAGTCGTCGGCTACTACCGCTCCGTCCCTCGGCTAAATGATTGGGGTGATGCGAAATCACGGAGGCGAGGCGGCGTATGGGAAGGAAGAAAATGTTGCGACAACATGAGGTAATCAACCCATTAGATTACGCACATTTCACGGCATTGCCCCACGTGTTATGGATAACGGTGTGAGCGAAATTTGTGTTCCTATGACTAGGTGACAAGCAGTGACAAACAGTGACCCTTTCCTTAGCGTCTGTCATATTTTCAGTTTGTCCCTCCCTATTTACTCTGAAATACTCGAACTTTTGGGGCGAAAACATTAAGTTCCCATGTGGTGGATGTTGTAGCCTTACAAATTCAATTTTATGTACTACTTCCGTTATGAAATGAATTTTGGTGAAGCCACGAAGTCGAGTTTTGGAAAAGCTTGAAGATTTTGGTTTTTTAACCTTGTAAAAAGGTCAAAACATTGTCGTCCAGTTATTGTTAGTTCGTAATTGAAAATTTATCTTTGTTTATGTAATTGGGAAAAGGTAAAGTGGTAAACATGGGATCGACTGAAGTTTTTATCCACACCAGATGAGCATGATTTACAACAAATTTTTTTTTTCATTTCAGATGAATGGAGGAATTAATTTTTATTACATATATTTAATATGTCAAGTGTGTACACATACGTTGTGTGCAACTTAAGAAAGCGGACCGAAACTTTACGATTCACAGTTGAGATCGATTAACGATTCAGTGCATTACCATTTTCATTTATGATTTGAATCGATTTGACAACTATATCGGTGGAGTTTCCTCCAACAAAAGCGAAAGCAACGACATTGATGGCGCAATTGACACACACCATGTCAATAACAAGCGAAACCACGGATTGATGATGTTCGTTTGAGCAAGGTTGAGACCGACATTGGTGAACTCAAGGAAACCATGGCGCAAGTGCTTGAGCAATGCGGAAATAAGGGACATGTTGCTCAATTTCGAGGAAGGAAGGCATTGACAATGCAAAGGTAAGCAAAAGCAATCGGTACACATGCTTCGCTGAGTTCCACGAGAGGTTAATTGGGGATGAAATTTGGTAGTAACTTAATGTATGTGTTTGTGTGATTAGGTGGAGTCGAATGAAAGAAATTGTAACATTAACATGTCCTCGGCATTCTTTGAGCAGAAGGAATCTTTGAGCGAAGTGGTTGCTGACTATATTATGCGCAAACAACCGTTTAATGAGCAGACACATATTCTTTGAAATGAAACAAATGATCTGACGAGTCTTTGGCGGGTTTATTGGAACAAACACAATTGCCTCGTATGAGAGGAAAAGGGTTTTGACCCTACCGGAGTCGAGTTGCATGATGGCGGCGTGGTCTTCCCAAATTATTATGGTAGCCCAAATGAGGGTAATGTTGAAGATTTACAGGGGGTGGATTGGGAGGACAATTATGTGAATGCAATGTTGTCGAATGAGATAATTGATATGCACGATGGACAGTAGCGTACCGTCCAAGAAGTTGGGGACATGCACAACAACCGTGGCCTTGCGTTGGAGGAAACATCATAGCGAAGATAACAAATCTCTTCGGTTGATTAAGCCATCAAGAGCGTTACTGTGAGTTTATCTTCGTTTGATGATTTGCAAACCTTGCGACCAATGCGAGGAGAAGCGGACAATGTGCATCCTTCTCTGGTAAGGTTGGCCAAACATTGGGGCGGGACAAATTATATGAGCACCACGAAGGGGCGAGGAAGAGGAAGAGGAAGAGGAAGGAAGAGGAAGAGGTGTTGAACCAGCAGGGCGTGGGGATATGCATTCGTGCAGCGATAGGAAAATGAGTACTCGACTTACTGCCGAAAAATTCCCAAGTCGCCACATAACTTCACCTTTCGTATGTTTCATTACCAATTGATGGCGACAGCATTACTGATCATAATTGAACCATTATTTGTGTTGTATTTTAATATTTGTGATTCTACTGCAAGCTTGCAGTAACAAATGTTGTACACTTGTGTTGCAGATTTCGGACAAAGTCCTGTCCAAACTGCACAGGTAGGACAAGAGGGTCCGTTCACGGGTTGAACATCATTGCACCAATTTTAGATGCATAAGGATGTGTTATGTACTTTGCAAATTAATTTTACGAGCAGTCTTTGAGTTAGTTAATTGTTTATATTAATAGGAGTTGATGTTACTTGATTGTTTATATTGATAGGACTTGATAACCTTTGGAGAGCATAGAGGTTTTATCGGTGACGAAAATGAAGTTGTTGACTCTGTACTTGTGACGAGAAAAAATGAAAGATGCGGATGAGTTTAGTACTACTTAATTAACTTTGTTCCATAGTATTTGTGAAATAAGTTTGATTTCCACAATTTTCATGTGTCGTGCTATGTTTATTTTATTCTTGTAGGTATCAGTTCTTTAAATTTTCATTCTCTATGATTTGATGGGTTTATGATGGGTTTATCGATGTCGCATGTAGGATTTTCTTTGAATTTAATGCAGTGGGCTAGGGAAAGATCAGTGGCTAAATTTCCTCGCTGAAGTTTTCTTCTTTTGGTCTTATCCTGCACACATCTACCTATTGGGAAAATTGCAAACCACTGATATTTTCACAAAAATATTTACAAACTCATGGAAACCTTTATAATTTTAAATATGAAACTTAATAAAGTTTACCCATGAATTGCAAATTTGTTTGAAAACTTGTAATGAAGTGCAATTTTCCGTAGCTATTTTCTTCTACTCTGCTTACATTTTCCACTTATTTTGGGATACTATTGGCTCCAGTTTGTAAGAAACATGTGTTTCTTTTTTTTTTAAAACTTGCTGACCTGGAAATGAGCATTACAATTTTCACATATTATTTTACCAAATACTTGTAATATGTAAAACTTTGTCTTTTAATTTTGTTCTTTTAAAACTAAAAAGTAATCTTCATTGGATTGGAGACTAGTAGAATCAGGAATATACGCCATAGTTGTACTGAGAAAAAAATAATCTTATGTTTATGCAGTTAAGCGAATCGTTTAAGTTTTACTAAGTTTGTAGGTTGCTTCTTCTTGGTTGATGTCTCGTTTAATGTAGGGACATTGTGCGTGTCTATGAATCTGCATGAAATGCCTTGCGAATGTGCTTTCTGTGACGTGACATGCGCGCGCTCAAACGAGGGCATGGCTATCCGACAACTTGTAAGTCGTGCCATCGACAATGTTATTGCCACTATATTCGCATGATGGACATCCATGTAGGGACATTGTTATTTCATATTACGTTTAAACAAATGGCAAACCTTATTTACGCAAGTTGCTGATGCATTACAATGTTCGACCAATCAACAGTGGCGGTTCAATTGACTAACGGACAGCGGCAAGTACACAAAGGCAGGAGGCATCTTTGCGTGGTACTTTCGATATGTGTCGTAAGTAAGTGTTTTAGGTCGGTTGTGTATTGCGAAGACATATTTTGAAAACTTTGGTGACTCAACTTTTACACACTAAACATGCGAGACTTTGATACTAAATCAAAAACTCAACCTCTGAACCATGATAATATCGTCAAATCATATTTTGGACATAGCGGATATCTTTGGGGTGCTTGATGCATGTCGAGAAGGTAATATGAATGTCCATCCCATTGAAGCGAGTAGATTTAATATGAGCGTCGGTAATATGAATGTCGATCCCATTTACATGAATGTCAATGTAAATATGAAAGTTCGTACATGTTAGCATGCCCTCTAAACAATGTCTTCACTTGTGTTTATGTGCTGATTTACATGCCTTTCAATTATAGAGGAGTACATTGGTTGTGCCTAAAATAGATATGGTAGACCGTGTGGCGTACCTATTTGACTCATTGGCATCCGCCACACTAGACACCAACAAAATTTGAGCAGCGGCAAATATGTTGGTATGTCGTCTTTGGATTTCACATATCTACTTCAACAACTTGTCACATCCTTCACAAAAACTAACCTGTCATTACGCAGCGAGTTCAAACAATGCATGCCTTCTTGCAACTACGGTTTGGAAATGAATATCTTTGTAGGCGTGCGTACCTTTGGCGTCGCATGTTAGAACAAAGGCCATTACAATTGGACGAGTAATGCACAAACCTGCGTCACGTTTACTTCACTCTGAATCACTCATTTAACAAACACCTTATATTTTACGGCCGAATGTTACATTTCATTTGTAGCACTTTCATTGTGGGATGTTTGTGATCAAGTACATCTGTGACCTAATATACCCGGCGGTCCACACAAGGTACATTGTGCAGCTTAATTTACAATTCTGAAAAAAATCCGTTTATTTCCTACGTATGTATGCACGATTTGTGTTATTAAGCTTTGTGTACATAGTTTCATCATACGTGCTAGGAAGGCTGCTGCTTGACTTCATTATGGATGTGAACAATACAAAGATGGGCGAGTATCCTTCCTGCATGTGATTGATTGCAATTACAACAAATCTGGCGATTTTATCATGGCTGCCCGATCTGACGATAATTCGATGCGAACCACAAGCGGATAAGCTGCATCGACTTGTCGTGACAACTTCTTAGGTCGCATTGTGATAATACTAATTTCCCTGCGTATTGATTGTACCGTAATTCCAATGTTTGGAATTTGGAACAAGCGAGGGAGGTCTAGTAATGTTTGTTTGCTTTTATCGTGGCACATGCGTAATGTCATACACATAATTCCAATGTTATGGGTACAGAACAAACAATGCAATGTCATATTTGCCGAATGAATATAGTAATTTTTGTCAACCGCAATGTCATATTTGTCCAACAAACAATGCAAGTTAAAAGTAGTAATGTTTGTTCGCTTTTACAACATCCATTATGTTTGTTTGATTTTTGTCAATGCCATGATTTTGTCCAAAACAAAGCAAAAAAAAGGCCACAGAACAAACAAATAGCGGTGACTATAATGCACTTTGAAGGGGAATTGATTACTTCATAACAATGCACAAACGGTGAAAAATTGCACAAAAAATAAAAACAACCATACAACAGACCATTAAAAACACAGAGTATTGACATTCAATTTTGTTTTTGTTCGGCAAAACAAAAAACTGTATTCATGAAAAGCACATACAAGGTGTCAATGCTACATCAAGAAAGAGGAGGTTGGAGCTAAACAAGGTCCGACCTCCTAGTTGGTGACAGACCAATGAAGAGAAACAAAAACAGAAGGAAAACAATAAGAATGTAACTCCAAGCCCATCCTCAGAAAACCGCATAACAGGGCAACCAGATGAAACTCCAAGGCAGCATGAACAAACTTAAGACCATACAGCCGCCATTGAGACTTGAGCGTGAACCTTCAACCTGCATTCAGACTTGAGCCTGATCCTTCAACCTCCAAAAAAAACAACTTCTGACGCAGACCAACAATTACAACAAGGCGGCGGACCTCGAATAACTTTCCCCAATCCGGCGAGACTTCAATCTGACACCAAAACATCATTCAAACAGCTGGAAAAAGGCCAATATCGGCGGCGAGACTTAAGGCTATTCGTTGATCCCATATAGCGGCGGCGAGTACATATATAGCGAAGCGAGTTGAAGCAAAGCGAGCAACAACGAAATGAGCATGCTTGACCCCATAAAGTAGGCTACGATTTGGGGAACGAGCGGCTAGAACACCCCACTACGATTGAGCATCTGCCCGGCATGGCTTGGGCTTGGTCAACTTCGGCTTTAGTTATGCGAATGGATGCGAGCGATGTCTAATTTGGGAGAGCATCATCCTTGCTTCTTCATGAAAATTTGGTCATATTCTTCGCTGCGAGATGAGCCTTTCTTTGCTGGGACAGAGGCAAGTTACGCCATGAGTTTGGCTTCCTCAACTTCAAGTCTTGAGTGTTGCTCAAGAATGCTGCGAGAGGTTTCTTGGCTTAGTTTGAGTGAAGTAGATATGGTGTGGGCTTCGTTTAGGAAATCCTTTTTGGTTTGCATATCCTTCCAAAGAAGTCTGAACCATCTCTGAAAGGGTTGGCCATTCAAGTGATGATCTTGGCCAATTGCTTTACTTGAATGGGGTTGAAAGGATTAGGGAGAGGTTTACAACAATGAAAAACGGCCAAGGTTTCATCGGGTTTGTGGAGAATGATTTCTTCAAGCTGGGGTGTTAATGAGGTTGATGAAGGTGGTTAAGGTTTGTTGAGTTTGACATCAAGCAGATGTAGCCTTTGAGGCAATGGGGATATTTCGTCTAGATCTTGTTGAAGAATCGAAACTTCGGCCCAAATATCCTGCGATGGACCGATGGCCTTTGAACATTAATGGTTCGGTGACAATATATGCTTGCAAGTAATAAAGAGTAAATAGGATGAGGTTGGAAATGGTAGTACCTGTCCTGATAACGTGCGCGCTGACGGTTGGCCTTGTTCAGCTGTGGTTGTGGCATCAGGACGAGTTGTTTCAATCTTGATGAAATGGCAGCATCAGCGCCTTCAGGCTCTTTCTCTCGTACTGCTAACAGGGGATAGTCATGAGGACCTTCAAGTTCTGTCTCGCCCATTGGTCGTGGAGATGAGTGCTGTATTATGTCCATCCCTGTAAATTGGAGAACAATACCAGTTACTTAACGAGAAGTTTTTTTTCCCCAAACAAACAGTAACATTTGTAATTCTATTTACCTTCGTTGTGGTGAACTTGTGGTTGAGGGGATTTTGTGTTCTCATCTGTTGGAGAGGATTGGGTGTTGATTGAAATGTCAAATTCAATCCTCTGTGATTCTTTGTTTGAAGTTTGGGAATTGGAGGGGTTGGATGGTGATGGTTGAGGGCTAGAGACAGAAGGGACAATGTGTTGAGGAGAAGTGGAACGATGTTACGATCTTGATTGTGTAGATTCTTTGTGCGAAGAGTGTGAAGAAGGTTGTAAGGAAGTCTGTGTGATGCTTGGTGGTGGTGGAGTTGGTTGTACAATGGGTTACGTGGGTACATTCTTGATGGAATGGGAATTTGATGAATGTGTTGAGGAGAAGTGGAAGCATCGTCATCATCGGTGACAGAAGTAATCTCCTTCTTTTCTCTGCACAAAAGTAAGTGATCGGTCGGTAGTGAATGGAAATTGAGATGATGTAAAAATGTAAAGTGAAGGCTTACTTGCAGTACTACTGAAGGATTTGATGTAGTTTGGCCAAGCATTTGGTGAGAGGATATCCCACTCAGTTAGGTGCATGCTTAGAAGCGAGCGAGGCTCTTCTCTCTTCTTATTTGTGACCTCTGTCTCGGCGAGAATGCGGTGGTAGTTCCTCTCTGTCTTCTTGTCTGTACAAAAAGAGTCAGCATTAATTTGGGCCCGAAGGGGTGTTTATGCGAGTAGTTGCATCCATTGGAGCCTTGCCTTTATGTTGGTCCCTAACCAATGGTTCGTGACGAGCCCAATTTTGGTTGTCAAAGGTTAAACAAGTTAGTGTTTTAGAAAAAAACAAAACAAATTGCATGACACGGTCGAGGATCTCAAGTATATGGAGGAAGGATACATGTAGCCTTAACCTTGGAAGGCGAGGATATGCGACCTGAATATGACAAGTATCGTTAAAGCTGACTTTCAAGTGGCTTGTGAAAATAATGGCGGACATAAGTCCCCACCAATGGTGAAAGCGGTTGAAGCGATCAAAGCGGGTTTGAAGAAGAAGGGCCAAATTCTTGGAAAAGTTTGGTGTTCTCTGTGAGTATGGATTGACTTGTGTAGGATCTTTGAAGTGGATTGGACCCAATCTCCTCATGGATGGTTGGGTGGAAATAAGGATAAGGGATAGCACAGGAAAGACCAAATTACTGGACCATTGATTGATTTGTATGTCTCAAAGCTGCAATTGGATAGCTTGGCGGAGGATCTGAACACCCAACCAAGACATGTCTCTGGTGAGAATGTGTCTCCAACTCTCATTTTGTTCTTGGACTTGGTCATTGTGTAAATCAGGATGGAGTGCTGTGAAGAGGAAGCGAAGTCTACTGGAGGAGAATTCAAAGTTTTGTAATGGCATGTACAGGTGGGAAGGTCTCTGCGAAGGAAGGTTGTAAAACATGGTCAGATGATTTGTGAAAGTGAGGATGGGTTGGCTGGTATAAGTGGCGGTTACTTTCGGCATAGGAGTAGCAACCAGGTTTCAGGGAGTTAGGTGGTGGGGGTCGTCCCCCAGGGAAATAGGCATACAACCAGGCCTGGATGAGCGAGAAGCGGCCACCACAGTTGCCAGAAATCTTCTTGTCCACAAAGGAAAATAGGGCCTTGTAAAGGGTGGCAAGAAGATAAGGGCGTAAAGCCATAAGTTGGCCATCTTGCATACACAAGGCAAGGGGAGGTATTCTTCGTGATCTTGTACCTAGGGACACAAAAAAGAAACTCACAAAGCCAAAGTAAGTAAAAAGCAGTTCTTTCTTTGTCATCGACAGGGGAACCAGGCTTGCCTTGGTATTTTTTGGCAAAATCTGTATAGCACATGTCAGTGTTTAAAGTAAATGTCACTTTTGGAGGCTCAAGGAGAGCATGAATTGGATTGCCCAAGATTGGGAGACCAGTCAAGTGAGCTACATCTAAGATGGTAGGGGAAATCATACCAAAATTGAGGAGTAGGGAGTTACTAGACTGCGACCAAAAGCATCTTGGCAGCGACAATCGGCCCTTGTCGCGTCATAAATTTTAGTCGACAGTCTAATTGCTTCACCAATGCCCTGGTGCTTCCATACTTCAGCGTCGTGACCTTCAATTCTCCTGGCCCAGCTTCGCCAATCGGAGTCTGGTGACCTCCACTCTCTGAGTGGGTTTTCTTGACATTCAGTTAGTCCACTTGATCCGGTTGGTTGAGAAGAAGGTTCTCACCATTACCAAGGGGATAGTATGGAGCTAGCTCGTCTGCAGGAAGTAAGGCGAAGGTAGGGCCTAGAGTAGCCTTAGCGGCGAGCTTGTCTTTGGGCAATAGGGTTGCACCAAATTTTAGAGGAAGCGTCGTGCTACACGATAGAGATGCAGGAAGCGGAGTAGGTCTTCATTGTTCTCCTCGGATGGAGATGGTTGAGATTTTTTGGCGCCATGGGTTAGGGTTTTGTCGTGCTCTACGGTTTTGAGCGGCAATGGTTGAGAAGGAGGAGTCTGGGAGTTCGAATCGAGAGAAGCGAAGTGGTTTGAAGTTGAAAGGGTGGGTCTTTTATAGCTTATGATGGGGCCAGTATATTTGGGCTCTAGTTTATGTTTGTTTTGGCCCGTATTAACAAATTTGCTATTGGCCCCAAACAATGGCCCCCTCGTTAAAGTTAAATATCATAGAAAAATGTTTTGTGGCCCTAATGGCCCTAATTTCCTTTTTGGGTAAGTCTTTTTTTTTTTTTTTTTTTTTTTTACTTTATATGGAAATTAGGGCCATTAGGGCCACTAATTTTCGAATCATATGACTTGGAGCCCCACAAGGGGGACCCCCATGACCCCCTCTCTCTCTGATTGGCCACTTTTTTTTTTCTTTTTTAAAAAAAATTTGTTCTTTTTTTTTTCCCTTCTCCAATCAGCACCTCCCACGTGTGTGTGTGTGGGGGGGGGGGAATTGGTGGTGGTGCAGGTGGTGATTGGAGGGGGTGTCAATCACTTCCGCAATATTTAACTTGAACATGGGGGCTATTGTTTGCACCAAGTTTTGCCAGTCTCTGTCGACAGATGGTCCACTTAATCGAGGGCATGTGGCCAAGAATGTCCACCACCTGAAAGTGGGCTCTCTGCATGTGGGTCACCTAGAAGTGATAGGGGAAGTTTTTACCACCAGTCATGGAGTTAGTGGGCACACTTTCAGGAGGAAGCATGAGACAAAGCAGGAGCCTTGCTCTGTCGTGAAGTTTAAAAGCAGGTTGGTGGCCATGAAATAAACACAAGAAAAGGGAGCTCCACAGATAGAAGTGGAGGTTTAGTATTGATATCCATTATCTTTGTTTTTGTGGCCCATCATTGCATGATCCCTGCGTCTACACCATAGCGCCACCCCGACTTGAATCTTCAAGTCCCTCTGCCAAATATTATTTGTTCCCGATCGACCTTCCTTTTCACCATTGTGGGGCATGTCCTCATCATTATGAGTTAGTGGGCATACTTTCGGAGGAAGCATGAGACAAAGCGAGCCTTGCTCTGTCGGCGAAGTTTCAAGCAGTTTGGTGGCCATGAAATAAACACAACAAAAGGGAGATCGGCAGGCTGAGGTGGAGGTTTACTATACTTGGAATGCCTAGAACGGAGATAGTTCGTTTCGCCGTATACTGTTTTTGTGTGACATTGCATGATCCCACCGTCTACACCATAAGCTACGGTAGCGCCTACGACTTCGAATCTTCAAGTCCACTCTGCCAAATGTTGACGCTTCCCTGTCGACCTTCCTTTTCACCATTGTGGGCCATGTCCCTCATCATTATGAGACAAAAATCGACAGAATATTGTCCACTAAACACAACCACAATCCTTGCAAACTGGGCCACTGAACCACAACACTAGGCCACTCACTGTTACTGCCCCTGACTATGAATCATCACACTCTGCCAAATATTGAAATTCCTCTGTAATTTAATAAAAATATGTTCAATGTTCTGTATTGTAATGACTTAAACACAATTGTTGTCCTACATTTTACGTAACGAAATTACACAACTTATTTACATCAAAAACAAAATATACATCTCGGGTTTATAATCAAAAAAATGGGAACTACTTTTTAAAAAAAAAAAGTTCGGTCATATTTTCAGCTAAATTATGATTGGATATTAGATTAAAAATTCCTCTTTGCACCTATTTTTCCCACATCCTCCCAACAGCTGCTCCATTCACCTAACATTGAATCTTGCATGCCACCTGACTTACTGTGGGAGCGATTCTTGGCGGTGCTCATGGATTTAGTGGCGACCTCCAAGAGGAAACATGAGCGAATTGGGAGTCTGCATGTCTGTCGAGGAAAGGCTAAAGGATCTGGGCACGGTGGCAACTTCAATTATATGCGCCGGCGGTACAAGTGAAGCTTTTATGTGGTTTCAATACGAAATGACCGATGCGATTCACGAAGTTACCTGAAGCGATTCTTGAATTGGCAGATCATGGGGTCGTGGGAATTTTATAGCTATAAAGGGCAGAATGTTTGCAGAGAGAGAGGACATGAACAACAACACAACTTACTTTCTACATTGTAACTTCTGTGTAGTTTTTTCCCCTCTCCTTTCTACTTTATTCTGACACAACAACACAACAACACAACAACTTTCTACTTTCTACTTTCTACTTTGTTACCATCAGTTCATCGAAAGAAGTCTTCATCCTTTTCAGGCATTCAAACCAATACCACAATTGCTTGATTTTCTTCTTCAACTTGTCAAGTTAAAAATACTGCTTCGTTGCTGTCGATATAGGCCCACCATAATTTTACTAACAATAAACCCATACTTCCATAGTAAACATGAAATAATTTCACAACTCTGTTAAGTAACTCGTAATTCATATACCAATCGGCATGGAGATAAAATGCTTGACTTCGTTGGGTTACTTTCTCCAAATTATACAATTACGATTCACCTCATCAATTGTGTTGAATCATTTTTCCACCTTTTGCTTCAACACTACCGTATTGCCCCACATTTGCTTGGAATCGGGAGAAACATCGAAAAATAGTCGCCGTTGCTTAATGTGCGGTGTACTTGGATCCACCAACCCAGATTTGCGTGAGCAGGCGATGACTCCGCATTGTACTCAAGGTCAGTTATGTGAGGTGTATCTGCATCTGAGTTAGTACCCACTGTTCGTCTAAACCGAACCTTAGGACACGTTCGCTTTGTGTGCCCAATGCATTTGCAATTCCCACATTTTCTTGGTCTTCCACAGTTGGACGATGCGATCACGGGTTCCCTTTTGTCTTCACAACATCAGGATCTTCTACTCCAAATTGTCGACAGAATGAATGTTTCCCTCTGTCTCCATTCCCACCGTTCAAATTCCTCTCATATAACTCCTTCATCCGGCTCGTCATCGGAAGACATGCATCCCTAGCCTCTTTGAAACCTTCCGTTGATTGCGAGGCATAGAAACACATTTCGTTGTAGGAAGAACTCAATAGCGCATACCGGGCCGTCAGTGTTATAGTGCTATCAATTGAGGGTTGAGGCCATTCTTTGGCCATCCTTGCTTCTGACCCTTGTCCATCTATCACGACACACAAGTTGGGGAATTTGCGTGAAATTTTAAACTTTCATAACACATATCATGTGGCGACAAGGTAGCTAACGACTCAAACTTCATGCAAGAACATCTCATTGCGGCATCCTTTGGTGTGTGTTACTATCCATGATCATCCTTCACTTTGTACTTATGAATATAGTAGCATTTCGACCATCCGGCAAAGGAACCGTCCTTCACATTCAACTTCCCTCTTCTAAGATTTCATCACGGAACATTCTAAATATATTTGAATTGAATAGCTCGACTCCATGTCTCTCTATATCTCGCAATGGAGTAATCAATAGGAAAAGTGTTATTTGTTTGACATCATCTCGACCTCGTTATACCTTATCCTTGCAAGAGCCGATCATAGTGCCTAACAAATTCATATAGCTTCAATTTGTGTTGGAGGAAGGGATTGAAATAAGCATTCATACACTCCGTGTGAGTGCTCTTCATCCCAAAAAAGAAATGTCACGCATATATGCCTCGGCCCACATATGGCGCTTCTCATATGTCTCCAACACCCATTTGTTGGTTTGAAGTCCAAATTTTTCGACCATTGTCGTCGACCATGCTCAAACTTTGTCTCATCCGTTTCCATGTCCATGCCTTTGCTTGAAAGCATGTGCAAAGCCACTATGTGAACATTTGAAACACATTTTTCCCAAGATGCCAATTACATAATCGATGTCTTGCGTGCGAAATACTCTTCGATTGCCTCTCGCATCGCCTTATCCCCATCTGTCGATCACGGACACGGTGCTTTATTGCCCATCGCCTCCATAAATGTTTCCAAAACCCATGTGTATGTCTCAATTGTCTCATTAGCTAGCAAAACACATGCAAATATCGTGGTCCTAAAGTGGCTAGTCACACCAGCCAACATGACAAAAGGTTTCTTGTATGCATTGGTTTTGTAAGTTGAGTCAAATATCAACACATCACCAAACTTTGCGTAGTCGGCCGCGATTTCGAATCTGCCGGAAAGATTTTGTAACTTGTTATCGTTACACATCATACTTGTAAAAAGCGTGCATCAACATCAAGTTTTGCACATAGGTAAATAACGCACCTGCGCATCACCATCCTCAACCGCTCTCGTTCGAAGCGAATATGGTTGTGCGGATCCGTGCGATGAAACCAACATTCTCATAAGACCGGATTGATTTACCATATAGTCCATGATTTGGCTAGTCTTCACACCGACATTGCGCATAGCCATTGCTTGAGCTTTGTCGGTATTTGTTTAAAGCTGCGATGTGACCTCGGATACATCACCGGTGTTGTTCGCCAATTCATGGTTGTGGTCTATGACGAAGTGAGTCACAACATACTTTCCCCTTCACCGATCCGCATCGCATGCAGTATGCGAAATTGGGCCTTGCAACCTACTCTTGTTAGTGCCTTGGGAGCTCTACTCTTCTCAGCAACACGGTCCAAGTATTTTGGTAATCTCTGACCCTCCCTTGAACACAACCACAGCCTACTAACGACCTTTCCCTCTTTATTTGTGTTAAATCTGGATTTTCGTATACTAAAGCCCTTCGCTTTAGCATACGCATTGTAGAAATCTTCTCCATCTTCGACCGAATCAAATTTCTGTTCCAGAATAGCACGTTCAACATCACCAACCATGTCATTGCGATGAGCATCGTCAACCATCTCTTTTTTCACGTCGGCTCTGCCATGTTCACCGTTCATGTTGGTTGCTTCTTCATTGCTCGGACCACCTTCGCAACCATGATCAGGTTCTGCTCGACTTTCATTCATCAAACGAATGTCATCTGCTTCATTTCGAATGTCATAATCATCACCTTCCCTTTTAACTTCCGCTGGGGCCATACTGCACAGGACATTACTACAAACAATTACTTGATGACCGAAAATTGTTAACACAAACACAAACATGACATTTTCACACGGTTTAGCTGTTTGTGCAAACACAAACACTCGCTTGAGACAGAGAAAGAGAAAGGTTAGTTGCCAATGGAGGGGTTTCCGTTGGACCGAAGCGTAGAGCGGTTGAAGTTAAATTTGGGGTTTAGTTGATGGAAAATATTTGAAGTGAGCGGGCGAGAGGCAGAGAGGGAGGCAGAGAGCGAGACAGCTCCATACCTCATATCTAGTTCCAGAGAAGGGCTTCACTTCAGCAATGGAACCAACACAGCCTTGTAGTTACGTTGTTGTTGGAAATCGCCCGTTATACTGTTCCCTACAGAGCTTCGTCAATGGAAATCATTAACCGAACAGGGGCTTCTCCCTGTTAATGGAAATCAACAGTTACACTGACTCGACCTTACAGAGAGGAGAGCAGAGAGATAGAGGCGAAATCAAAGAGTGAGTGGGATGTAATCATGCAAATACAAGCATTAACTTGCCCGGTTTCAACTTTTTCACGATTAAACAATTCAATGGTCTTGATCAATTATTGTAATCTAACGGCTAACAATTGGGTTGCATATGGTGTGCAACCTTAAGGGGGTTGCACACTTAAGCATGACCCTAAGAACAACTCTAATAGTGTCCTATATGACTTCTTATTACTATATCAGAACCGATTGGGAGCTCGAATCCGAGCTCTCCCGAATGCCCCGAACTCCATTTTTTTTTTTTTTCTTTCCAGCAAAAGAACGAAGAAGGAGGAAGAGGAGGAGGAGGAGGGGACTAGAGGGGGCATACTCGGAGGTGGGGCTGGAGGCGATCGGGAGCTGCTGCGACGAGCTCGGCGGGCTGCGACGATCGGGGACGTCGGAGCTGCTGCACGAGACCGGGGCTGGGCCGATGACCTCTCTTCTCTCTTTCTCTTTCTCTCTTTCTCCCTTCCCTCTCTGGTTCGACTGAAAATGGAAGAAGAAGGAGGAAAAAAAAAAATAATGCCCAAAACGACGTCATTTTGGGCATTAGGGGCATTCGGGGCTTGAAAATTCGAGGCACAAATCTTTTTTGTTACTATATTTTATGATTTTGCCTAGAAACTTTTAAATGGTTACTCCAATGTAAAGCATATGAACTGCTCTATTCTACAGTTTCAAATCAGACTAGAGTTGTATTGTTGGGTTTATTAGGATTATTTTTTGGTCTCGTTTTGATGATTCAAATTATTTATATTTTAAGATTTGTTAAATATATCATTTTTATAAAAAATCAAATCGATCGAATAATAAAAATTATATGTTCAGATCAACTTTGTATAAAAGTAAACTGCAAAATTGAATTTGGCTACCCAAATTCTTAGCATCTGACACTAGCGGAGATGTTAACATCCCCATTGTTGATACTCTAATGGGGGAATTCTAAAGAGTTTGTACCCTATATACCTTGTTATATGTTTATATTTTTGTTGTTTTTTTTTTATATTTTTGTGATAAATATTATAATTTTTTTTATTAAGAATTACGACAATTAATGGTTTTAAAATAAAGTTGCGCATTTTGTGATAGTGTTATGAATTTTTTGATCTAAACATTTTCTAACAATAAAACATGTAACAATATTACAAAATACATAATACTATCACAAAAATAAATAACTTCATTTCTCAAACACAAATTGTTATAACTCTTACTAAAAAATTATGTAATATTTACAACAAAATTACATAATACACCATAAAAATATATAACAAAGTCCATATGATACACACTAATATTTCCCTCATTAATCTCTAGCAGCCCATAGTAACTGGTTTTCCCCCTTCTAAAGAATAAAAAATAAAAAAAATCTCTAGCAGCCCATAGCAACTGGTCTTCCCCCTTCTAAAGAATAAAAAATAAAAAAAATCTCTAGCAGCCCATTGCAACTGGTCTTCCCCACTCTAAAAAATAAAATAAAATAAAATTCTCTAGCAGCCCATTTGGAGACAGTGATTGGGAAAAAAAGAAAATAAATGAAATTTATTTTTTTTAAAGGATATTTATTCATAATTTTTTTTATCTATTTGTGTTCTACTTAATCTAAATTATTTTTTTTATATTTTAATAAGTCGTATGGATGACAAAATTATCAAAATACTCCTAATAATAATAACACGAAACGCATATTAATGTTTATATTGACCGCATGAATATTTCATAATGTGAACGTTCACACTGTCAATGTAAACATTCACATTGTCAAACTTATTTAAGATAAACTACCAATAGGTCCTAATAATTGGACTTAATTCTTATCAAGTCTTATTGAAAATAAATCTAAGTAAAATCGTCGCTAAAAATAATTTTTTGTGATGATTTTTTACATGATGCTAAAAATTGATAATTAGTGACTTTTTTTATCACGATTTTTATAAATTGTTGCTAAAATTTATAATTAGTTATACTTTTCTGTGACAAATTTTCAAACTGTCATTGAAAGTTAAAAATTAATAACGATTTTTTAAAAATGCCACTAAAACTTATAATTAATAACATTTTTTGTGATAAAATTTTCAAAATGTCACTGAAAATTAACAAATAATGACATTTTTTAATAGTGTTTGATAAAAACGCCATAAATTATCATATGACCTATTAGACAATAAGTTTACTTATTAGGACCAACAAATAAATCCCCAATTTATTTAAGTTTGGGTACTCCCAAATAATCCAAAAAGCCAAAAAGTTATTCAAAAAGTTAAAAAGTTAACACTATTCACCAAAAGTCAACAATTACGGCTGCACAACTCCCAATTCAAATTTTCCTCTAAAAACCAATTTTCACAATTTTTTATTACACGTTTTTTCATAAAAAGTCAAAAAGTTAACCCAAGCATCCATATTTTCAACCTTAATTTTTTTGTCAAAAAAGACAAAAAGTGCACTTATTTAGTCTTCCCAAACTAATGTGAATGTTAACATCATAAAACATTTAAATAGTTCAAAAATAGTGCACACCAAGTTACTAGGATTCAATAGATATTTGTAAAGGCAAAATTGTCTATAAAATACCTTAAATATGAGAATTAAGATTTGATAAATCAAAATTCAAGATGATAAGACTTATTGAAATATAAGAATATCTTATACACTAATTGAATACAAGTACTTAAAAGATGATTTTGTAATAAATTTATCTTTTTTGAATCACCCATTTAGATATAAGTAAAGAGGAGAGAAATTAAGGCCTTGTTTGTCATAATCTAAAAAAGTCAAAAAGTCACTATCCTACTTAAGTTACATCATCTTATTTAAATCACATCACCTATCTACCACATCATTTCAAGCTCAACCCATACCTAACTTATATTTCATAAAAAGTTAAAAAATATACTTATTTAGAACATCCCAAACAACCTCTTATGAAATAGAAAAAAATGAAAAGAAATTCATTTATCTCATTATTCCTATGTTGAATGTCACTAAAAATGAAGGGATTGAGAGGGAGAGAAAAAAACAACTAAATATTATTTGAAAAATTCTACTTCGACAATATTTTTATCTCATTATACTCCTCATTTTAATATTTTATTATTACATTTATATTCCTTTATGAAATTACTAATAAGAACTAAAAGTCTCAATTCCTATATTGAATGTCTCTAAAAATGAAGAGATTGAGAACCAAAAAAATAAAAACACTAAATACTATTTGAAAAATTCTACTTCGACAATATTTTTATCTTATTATACTCTTCATTTTAATATTTTATTATTACATTTATATCCCTTTATGAAATTACTAATAAGTACTAAAAGTCTCAAATCTTCTCCTTTCACTCTTTTTACACCTTTTCATCTTCATTCCCATCACCCACCACCATCACCACCCTCTTCCTTTTCCAACCATAGCCACCCTTTCTCTCGTCTCTCACTTTCTCAATCTATCTACAAATTCAAATACATCTACCTTAATATCTATATAATAAAGTAGGATGATTTTTCAATTTGTCCTACACATATTTATCATACTAGGACATTTGAACGGTTCAGATCTATTCAAATTATAAAACAACAGCAGATATATATTTTTCAAAAAATATCCTACATGTACATTTTTTATTTTCCCGCTTCTCTCTCTCTTATTACTTTTTCTTTTTCTCACCCATCCTTCCATAATTCCATGATCACACCTTCCTCTCTCTTTATTTTATTTTCTCCCATTTTTATTTTTCTCACTATTTGTTTTTTTATTTTATTTTCTCATTTTTGTTTACTTATATTTATTCATATTATATGAAAAAGTTTGTGATCCCAAAATTAGGAGCCAGATTTTACTGTGTGCAGTGGTGATTAAATTAATGAATTTTTTAGTTCACAAATTAAATGAATTTGAACAATTAATTATTATTTTTAAATATATTGAATACTTGATAGACTTCGTAAATTTAGACCTCATATGAATTTTCAACATCTATATAATAAAGCATAATGATTTTTGAATTTGTCTTATATACATTTGTCCTACTAGGACATTTAAACGGCTCAGATCTATTCTAATTATAAAACAAAGGCTGAGATATATTTTTCAAAAAATATCCTACATGTACATTTTCTATTTTTCTGCTTCTCCCTCTTACTTTTTGCTTTTCTCACCCATCATTCTATGATCCTATGATCCCACCTTCCTCTCTATTTTCTTTTTATTTTTTTTTATTTTCTCTCATTTTTATTTTTCTCTCTATTTATTTTTTTTATCTTCTCCTTTTTGTTCACTTATTTTTATTTATATTATATGGAAAAATCTGCGATCCCAGAATTAGAAGTCAGATTTTACTGTGTGTAGTGGAGGTTATATTAATGAATTTTTTAGTCCACAAATTTAATGAATTTTTTAGTCCACAAATTAAATGAATTTGAACAATTAATTATTATTTTAAAATCTATTGAATACTTGATAGATTTCATAAATTTAGACCTCATATGAATCTTAACATATTTTAATAAAGTAAGACGGTTTTTGAATCTTCAACATATTTTTGTCCTATAAGGACATTTGGATGGCTTAGATCTGTTCAAATTATAAAATAATGGCTGAGATATATTTTTTTAAAAAATACTCTACATATACATTTTCTACTTTCTTGTTTTTCTCTCTCTTACTTTTCCTTTTCTCACACCCCTCCTTCCATGATCCCATAATCCCTCATTCCTCTTTCTTTTCTTTTTATTTTTTTATTTTCTCTTGTTTTTATTTTTCTCTCTATTTGTGTATTTTTTTATTTTCTCCTTTTTGTTCAATATATTTTACCCATATTTCCATATAATATATGTATGTCCATAATACAGTAGGACATTACGGGCATATATACAATTTCTATATAATTATATAAGCAAAAACAGTATTGTATGTATGCCTGTGGAAATTTTATGTATCCTGGGCACATCTATCTATCTAACTATATACTATATAAGTAAAAACGAGTTTTCGTAAGGAGTTTTGTGAGCACTTCAAAATTTTATAATAAATTTTTGATTTTATCAAATTAAAAAATAAATTTAAATAGTGTTGAGATTACAATTATATTCTAATCATAATATTATTTACACCGTACTTTCAGATACGGACATACGCTAATATATATATATATATATTAAAAATAGTGTTTATACTCAAATTTTTTTTTTTCTTTCATACATAACATATCTCTATTCTTCTTCTTCTTCTTTTTCTTCTTCTTCTTTGTGATGCATCATTGTTCTCTCATACTTTTTAAAAATGCCACAGTAATATACCATTATATCTAATTAGTATTAAAATCTAATTGTGTGAGTGAATTTCCGATCACACTGCCCTCCTTAGTAATCCAAATCAGAGAACACAGTAATAGATGGCACCTCAGAATCTGCATAGAAAGAAAAGGCTCCGGCGGTGGTTCTTCCACCCGTGGGCACTCCGACGATCAAGTCAATATCTCTCAAAGATAATATCAGTGCATAAATTACTGCTCAGGACTACAAATTGCGTACCTTAGACCCGCCGGGGGTGCCCTTCTTTTATAGTCTTTCTCTATCCTAGTCCCACTAGAAGTCTCACTTCTATGGACTCTCATTCAATACTTACTTTGGACTCTACAAGAGATAAGGATAGACTCCCTAAGAATACTATCCTTATCCATCTTGAAGTCTTTCTTCATTCTAGGACTCTCGCCCCTTATCTGATCTCCTCGGATTCCGATATCTTCGGAGGTAACCTCGGCAACTCCGAGATAACCTCGGCGTAACTACCACGACACGTGGGACCTCGGCTGACACTTCGGTGCCACCTCGGCCACGTGTTGGTACTCAGAAAATACATCCCCACAACTGCCCCCTAGGTTCTATTACCTCGGCGTACTGAGGTGATGGAACCTATACTGAACTTTTTCTCGTACGTCGGCTTAAGAACTTTCTAGCCGAGATCATTCATTTCAGGCCGACATGTCTTCATCCAAGAACAAGAATTCAGATGAATATTACTTCGCGCATGAGCTGTCATGCACCATTTTTCAACCGTTTCACTGACGCGTTTTTCCCTTATTGGTCCGTCGGCCGGCGCTACCAAGAAGTCTTTTTCTTCGCTTATGCCGTCTGACGCATGCGTTATCCCAGGCGCAATAATTGCCGCCGTTTCATGTTTTGGACAAAAACGTTTGTCTCTCTCTCTCTTTTCACTTCTGCATTTGAATACTCTACATTTTCTCTCTCTAAAGCTTTTTCTTCTTCGAATCCGCCATTGCTCGAAGCTCTCGACTCTGCTACTGTCTTGCATCTGCCATTTCTGCGAAGCTTTCGCCATTGTAGCGTCCGCCATCTGACCTCGGCGTAGCTCATTCCAGCCTTCACCTTTTCTGGTAAGCAACTGGCTTTTCTCCTCCAGTTCTTGATTTATCCCTGAAATTTCTTGCCATTGTTGTTCTGCTCTAGTATTTAATTTGCGAATCATTCACCTGAATACGTCTTTATTTCTTGATTTTACATATGAGCATTTACACTGTTTCTCCTCTATTCTTGGTCTTCCACCCTTTGTATTCTTGAATCTGAAGCTTCGCTCTTGCTTTTCTGTTTTTCCAGATTTTCTGCCCTTCATACTCATTCTTCGTAGATTTAGGTTTGGGATTTGCTTATAGAACCATCAATCCTTAGGAAAAACTGAAACCAACTTCACCAATATACACCTAGGTTTAAGCCGAGGTCCCAAGAACCCTTCGAAGTAAAGCTTTCACAGTAGCCTAGTACTTGTATACCAAAACCATGGGTATGTGGAGAAATAGGGTTAACACCCCAACCAAACTAGAATATTTTAGGCAAGAATTCTCTGTTCCTGCCGATGTTCACCTTAGGCTAGCCGGGGATGATGATTCCATTATGCCTACGGACAATACCATGCCTTTCCCTATTATTGCTTTTGTTGAGTGTGGACTTCGGCTTCCACTAAATCCCCTTTTCCGTGAAGTTCTCCACTTCTACAGACTGAACCCCATGCAGCTTACCATCAACTCCTATAGGGTGATTAATGGTGTCATAGCCTTAGCCCGGTGAGAGAAGGTTAGGATCACCCTAGCCGACCTTCAATACTGTTATACAATGTGCCCCCTTAACCTGAAGGAGAAGGGCTTCGTATACTACCTTAAGCCGAGGTCCACTCAATTCCAAATTATAGCCGATCTCCCAAATTCCAACAAGGGGGCTAGAGATGATTATCTCATTGCTTCGGGTAATTGGGAGTTCGGCCCCGATGAAGATGTCCATATTTTTCCTCTGCCTCGAACAGTTAAAGAGGGCAAGGGTAAGAGCCCTGTGTTACTGCTTACTTGTTTTCTCTTTAAGTCTTCCATACTTATCCCGTTTCTAATGTCTGTTTGTTTGTCTTGCAGACCTCCATCAGCCACCCAAAAGCTTCCGTCAAACCTATTTTCCAGGCACAGACCTGAAGAAGCTTCTAGATCTTCCCATCCACAAACGCAAAGCTCCACTGCTGTTAAATTTCATCCCCACCTATAAGTCAACTTTGCCCGACGTTCCAAGAGCGAAGAAAAAAAACCCATCCACAGCCACAACTCAAACCACATCTACATCCCGGACAGATCAAGGTTCCACTTCTGACCCAGCCGACCTTCCATCCACTTCAGCCCAATACCTGATCCCAGTAACAGAAAGAAAGCATCGGCGACGTCTTGTAAAAACTGCTGAAATGGTCCGCCCGAAGCCCGTTGTTCTAGACCTCCTCGCCGACCTTCCAAAGACGTGGATGTCAGACGGTGCCTCCACCAAAACCAAAAAGAGTCAAGAAGGCCCAGCCAAAGGCCAATGCTACTGAGGTCGAGGTTGAAGACGCTCTGCCCATCTCCCAACTAACTTCAACCCTGAAGACCACTTCTGCACCCGCCAAAAGATCTGCCGAAGCCCAGCCGTCAGGGTCAACTCAGCCAAAAAGGCCGAGGCTGTCGTCTGCGACTACTTCGGGGTCCAGGGTTCCCAAAGTTCCCTGGGAGCCCAAAATTACACTTGAAAATAGGCCAGTCTATGCCAACGAAAGTGCCGCCGATGTCAACATCGGCGTGGCACTCAGCACTGCAGTTCTCCTTGAGGGTGATCTTGAGCGTAATGCCAAGATGAACGAATACGAGAACTACGCCCTCATGCTGCAACGCTCTGTCCAAGTAAGTCTTTGAATTTGATAAATTTTCTTACCGCCACTTTTCTTCATACTTGCAAAGTCTTGTAACATTTTGTGATAACCTACGCCTTGTGAACTTTCAGGCCATTCAACACGCCCACACCTTCTCCATGCAAGCATTTGAGGCGAAGGAGAAATTGATCGAGATGGAGAAGGAGTTTGCTGCCCTTCAGAAACAAAACAAGAGTCTTAAAAATAAAATGAAGACCTTGGAAGATCAAGCCGAGGCTGCAACTCAGGCTCAGCAAGAGGCTGATGAAAGGGCCGACGCTGCTGAAGCCATTAAAAACGTTGCTGAAGCGCAGAAGAAAGAGGCCGAGGAAAAAATGGCCCAGGCCGAGAAGGAACTGCAAGATGCCCTGGCCACCAAAGAAGCCGAAATCAAGGCTGCAGATGAAAAGGCCTACAACCAGGGTATTGCCGACGTCACTGAAGACTACAAGCTTCAAGTCAGGCAGGCGTGCAACAGGGGATTTTCCCTTGGCTGGATGTCCCTGGCCAAAAAGTTGAACATCCCAGACGATTCGCCATGGCGCAAGGCCGATGCTATCCCTTTGCCCTTTCCTCCTCCTCCTCCTCCTCCAAGCCAAGCTGAAGAAGAAGCTGATTCTGAAACCGAGGTTGAAGATGGGGATGATGAAAACAAAGATAACGAGGCCTTGGTGAGGAAGTCCAAATCTCCTCCTAAGGGTGATGAAGTTTTGGACTTGATCCAGAACGAAGATCTTGAAGAGGCGCCTATGAAGGAGGCGTCAACAAGTTATCATCCAACCTTCTCTTGGCGAGAGAAGTGTTGAGAAGACTTTGGCGAGATTGACGCCGAGATTGCGGCGGACAAGGAGGCCGAGGTTGAAGTGCAAAAGACGCCGAGGTTGTTCTTCCAGAGACTTCCGAGGTCCAGATTCAAACCGTTCCCGAGGTCAAGAAACTTAGCTTTTTCCTTTTTACCTTTTGTACTTTGTTTCTTTTCTTCTTTTGTTTTCTCTCGAACAATGTAAGCTTTCTTTATGGCCGATGTGCCTCTCTTTGTTGCTTTAGAACAATTTACTTCTGCTAGGCCATTGTGCCTCCTTTATATACAACTGTTTGTCTCTGAATGTTTTAGTCTTCAATTTTTCATTGCTTCTGTATACTTGGGATATTTTGCATGACTCATATAATTCTTCCTTCGCATAATCTCCTCGGGGTTACATACCTCGGGTATGTTTACCTGTAGATTTATCTCGGCCAGGACTTCACCTGTAAATTTTCCATAAACTTCAACAAGTATAAAGCATATAAACTTAATTTAACTTCATCTTGTAAATTGCTACAAATTTCAACAAGTGAAGATAAACAATTATATCGGCTTAACTTTAACTTGTAAATTGCTACAAATTTCAACAAGTAAAGATAAGGAATTTATCTCAGCTTAACTTTAACTTGTAAATTGCTACAAATTTCAACAAGTAAAGATAAGGAATTTATCTCAGCTTAACTTTAACTTGTAAATTGCTACAAATTTCAACAAGTAAAGATAAGGAATTTATCTCGGCTTAACTTTAACTTGTAAATTGCTACAAATTTCAACAAGTAAAGATAATGAATTTATCTCAGCTTAACTTTAACTTGTAAATTGCTACAAATTTCAACAAGTAAAGATAAGGAATTTATCTCAGCTTAACTTTAACTTGTAAATTGCTACAAATTTCAACAAGTAAAGATAAGGAATTTATCTCGGATTAACCGTGTTTAAACATAATCTCGGCTTAACTTCGGCTAAGCATTGCTAATGTCTTCTCTCTGCCCCCAATGTGAACCTAAGTTCCTCTTGGGTTCTCATTATTCAAAAAACAACATCATGCAAAGTTGTATAAGTTCAGAAAAATTCTGCTAAGATTTTATTGATCATATCGGCAAAAAAAATCAAAGAACATCTAATGATAGAAAAACTTTAAATTACAAGTGTTCCATGGTCTAGGCAATGCCTTGCCCTCATTATCTTCGAGCCGATATGCCCCATTTCCTAACAATCAAGTAATTCAGAGGGTCCTTCCCGCTTTGGGCCAAGCTTGCCCTCTCTCGGGATCCTTCTTATTGCGACGACTTTTCTCAAGACTAAGTCGTTGACTTGAAAATCCCTTGGATTGACCTTCTTGTTGTAAGCTTTGGCAAGTCGTTGTCGGTATGTCTCAAAAGTCGGATTGCGACTTTCTCTCTTCTTTCTTCCAGAGATCCAGATCTCGGGCTAAGAGCACATCATTAGACCCGCTCTCAACTCCTGTGTTCGATCCTCGATGCCGATCTCCAATGGAATGACTGCTTCTGTGCCATAAGCCATGGCAAAGGGGGATTCCCCTGTTGATCTTCTCGGCGTAGTGCGATATGCCCAGAGCACGTTGGGCAATTCGTCTACCCACTTTCCTTTTGCTGCCTGCAGCCTCTTCTTTATTCCATCCAGAATGACTTTGTTTGATGCTTCGGCTTGCCCATTACTTTGGGGAAAGCTTGGTGTTGAAAAGTAATTCTTTATCTTGAACTTTGCGCAAAAATTCTTGATGAGTTTGCTGTCAAACTGTGTTCCGTTGTCGGCAACGATTGCTCTTGGAATCCCAAATCTGGTGATGATGTTTTTCCAGATGAAGTTCTTCACATCCACATCTCGGATTTTGGCAAGAGGCTCTGCTTCTATCCATTTTGTGAAGTAGTCTGTTGCTACCAGTAGGTACTTCCGCTGCCCAGTTGCTTGGGGCAATTGTCCAACGAGATCCATGCCCCATTGGGCAAATGGCCAAGGGCTGGAAACCGGGTTCAGGTCAGCAGCTGGCTGATGTATCAACGGTGCAAACCTCTGGCATTGTTCACACTTCTTCACATAGGCTTCTGCATCTTTTTGCATATAGGGCCACCAATACCCCTGGGTAATGGCCCTGTGAGCTAACGATCTGCCCCCTGCGTGGCTTCCACAAACTCCTTCATGAATTTCATATAAAAAGTCTTCGACCTGAAGAGGGTGTACACACCTTAAAAGAGGTCCAGTGAAGGATCTTCTGTAGAGATGTCCTTCTGCTGTCAGGCTGAATCTTGCCGACTTCAATCTGACCTTGTGTGCTTCCTTTCGATCTTCTGGCAGCTTGCCCTCTTTCAGGAATGCAACAATTGCATCCATCCAGCTTGGTCCCATGTCCACACATAATGCTTCTTGCATTGTGTGTGGTGACTCTATGCTCGGGCCTGATAGGTAATCGATCATTATTGTCCTCGTCTTTCCGGTTTGCATTGAGCTTGCTAAATTGGCCAACGCGTCGGCGTGGTTGTTATCTTCTCGGCTAACCTGAAGAAGTCGGCAGTTTTGAAACATGTCTGCCAGCCTGATGACTTCTTTTGCGTATGCCGACATCCTTTCATCTCGGGCAGCAAACTCTCCTGTAGTTTGATTCACTATAAGTTGTGAGTCACAAAAAACTATTACCTCATCTGCCTCTGCTGCTACTGCCAGCTTCAGTCCAGCAATCAATGCTTCATATTCCGCCTCATTGTTCGAGGCTTTGAACCCCAGTCGAATAGACTGCTCCAATATCTCCCCATCGGGGGAAATTAACACTACTCCTGCCCCTGCCCCCTGCCGGTTTGAGCTCCCATCAACAAAAAGTTGAAAGGAGTCGCCGATGTAAATGCTGCAGGGTCTGAGTTTTTCCTTCCTTGGTTCTTTAGCCTTTGGCTGGGCTTCTCCTTCCTTGTTTGGACATCGTTCATCTCGGCTCAACGGAGCCCGATGTTCGATGTATTCTGGCGAGAACTCGGCCACGAAGTCGGCCAAGACTTGGCCCTTAATTGCTGTTCTCGGCCTGAACTCCAGGTCATATTGGCCCAAAACTACGGCCCATCTTGCTATTCTTCCAGTCAAGTCTCCTTGTTGCAACAAGGATTTTAGTGGGTGCTCTGTCAGAACCACTATCTTGTGAGCCTGAAAATAATGGTTTAGCTTCTTTGAGGCCATTACCAAGGCCAGCATCAATTTCTCCAGTGGTAGATACCTTGTTTCTGCATCGGCCAAGGTTTTACTTACATAGTAAACAGCCTTCTCCTTTTTCTTCTCGGATTATCACAGCACTTACTGCGTGCTCTGAAACTGCTAAGTATAAAAACAGTTCCTCCCCAGGTTGAGGTGTTGAGAGGACTGGAGCCGAGGTAAGATATTTCTTCAGGTCGGCCAAAGCGGCCTCACATTCCTCTGTCCATAGAAAATCCGTGGCCTTTTTCACCAGATTGAAAAAAGGTTTACATTTGTCCGAACTTCGGCTTATGAACCTGTTTAGGGCTGCGGCCCTTCCAGTAAGCATTTGAACCTGTTTAGCCGATGTCGGACTCTGTAATTCCAGAATGGCCTTGATCTGATCTGGGCTGGCTTCAATGCCCCTTCTAGTCACCAGGTATCCCAAGAACTTACCGGATCCGACTCCAAACGCGCATTTCGATGCGTTTAGTCGGAGCTGATATGTTTTGAGTATGTCAAAGACCTCTTCTAGGTCAGCAAGATGATCCTTTGGTTCCTTGGTCTTCACGACCATGTCATCAATGTAGACTTCTACAGTTCGGCCAATCAAGTGTTTGAACATCTTGGTTACCAGCCTTTGGTAAGTTGCTCCTGCGTTCTTCAGCCCAAAAGGCATGACTCTGTAACAATACAGACCTTTGGGAGTGATAAATGCTGTCTTCTCTTCATCCGGGGGGTACATGGCTATCTGGTGATACCCCCTATATGCGTCCAAGAAGCTCATCCTTCCATGTCCAGATGTGGCGTCCACCAACTGGTCGATCTTTGGCAGAGGGAAGCTGTCTTTGGGACAAGCTTTGTTCAAATTTGTAAAATCTACGCAGACCCTCCACTTGCCATTCTTCTTCTTTACTACCACGGTGTTTGATAACCATGTCGGATAATTGGCTTCTCTGATGGCCCTGGCCTCTAGAAGTCTGGCTACTTCCTCTTCCACTGCTTCGACGTGCATCAACGTCGGCCTTCTGGCTCGTTGTATCACAGGTTTGGCCGACCTGTCAACGTTAAGTCTGTGACATGTGACCTCGGGGTCAATGCCAGGCATTTCATATGGTGTCCAGGCGAACACCTCAATATTTTTCCTTAGAAAGGCTTCCAACCCCCTTTCTTCTTCTTCGGCTAGTCCTGTGCCGAGAAGAAAGAAATGTTCCTCATCGCCCTCTTGGACGAAGATTTTCTTCAATGCTTCTTCACTTTTCTCGGTCGGCTCCTTGCCGACGTCATCTAGGACCTTCATGTCCTCTTTTTCAACTTCTGTCTTCTCTGGTTCCCGAATACTGCAGGTTAACTTCATTGCTGCCATGGAGCAATTTTTCTTCTAGAATCGATCTCCTCGACTTCCTCAATCCCATGTTCATTTGGGAACCGTAGCGCTTGATGCAATGTTGAGGAATCGCCCCATTGCATGCAACCACGGCCTCTCCAGGATGATGTTGTAAGGCGAGGGCGTATCAATCACAATGAATTCTGTCTTGATCTTCTTGGTGCCAGCTTGTACCTCCAAGCTTGTTGCGCCTAAAGGCCATGTCGGCGTTCCATTGAAGCCGACCATCGGGCCGCTTGACTGCTCCATGTCATCAGGGTGAAGGCCTAACTCCTTGTAACATCTGACATACATGATGTCGCAGGAGCTGCCTTGATCAATCAGGATGCGTTTCACCTGGCACTCCCCAACCTGGAGGGATACTACCAAGGCATCATTGTGCGGGTGCTGAACCATATCAAGGTCGGCTTCTGTGAAGGCTATCATCGGTCCTTGGCAATCTTCAGGCCGAGGTCTTTTCAGTCCGACCTGGTTGACGTGCTGCAGGTGTTTTACCCTCTGTGTCTCCCCCCGTATGTCGTTTTCATTCACCTTTGAGTGGATCACATTAACCACCCGAGGTCCACCTGCCTGTGGTTGCTGCGCTGGGGGAGGCGGGGCTGCTGGTGCTTGAGGCAATCGTGCCTGTTCTTCCCTTGTTTTGGCCTCATCCACAAGGTCTCTCAGATGGCCTTGCCTCACCAAATCTTCTAAGTGTGCTTTAAGGGCTCTGCAACCCTGAGTTGGGTGCCCCTCCTCATTGTGGTAAGCACAACGCCTACCAAGGTTTCTCCCCATAAATTCTCCTGGTGCTCTTGCCGGCGCCCTGAAGTAGGGCTGATTTCGAATTTGATCAAGGACTTTGTGGACCGGAATTCGGAACACCGTCGTCACTGCCTGCTTAGCCCTCAACTCTGTCTCCTGTTTGTTCTGTCCATTGTTACCTCGGCCTCGCTTCGGCGAGCCGTTGCCTTTTTCTGGCTTCGTCTCCTTATTCCCCGACGTATCTTCCTCGGCTCTGGCATACTTCTCGATTCTCGCCATGAGCTCTTCCATACTCTTTGGCAGGGTTTTTGCCAAGGACTTCCGCAGTGGACAGTCATCCTTCAGGCCGTTCTTGAAAGAGACGACCGCCACCTCCTGGTTGCATTCAGGTATTCGATTGAACACCTCATAGTACCGCTTTGCATAGGCCCTAAGGCTTTCATCTTTGCCGATCTTCAGAGCCATCAATGCATCCACCCTCAATGGCTGCAGTTTGTTTGTTATGAACCTGGCCACAAACATCTCGGCCAGGCCTTCCCAGCTCTTCACGCTGCCCTTCGGTAATTTGTGGAACCAATCTGATGCAATCTCCCCGAAGGATGAAGGGAACACTTTGCAGAGCAACGGCTCGTTCCCACTGTATAATGCCATTGAATTCAAAAATAATCCAACATGGAAGTTAGGGTCTGACTTACCATCATATATCTGGAACCTCGGCATACTGAATCTTTTCGGCGCGACGAATCTGTCCAATTCCGTCGAGAATGGAGTCCTCGGCTTAACCGGGGAGGTCACTTCGGCTCCGGCATTCTCCTGCTTTCTCTTGAGGTAATCTCTCAAGTCCTCTTTACTTCTTCCTGCAGCCCGGCTGTCATTGGACTTCAGCCTTTTCGGCGCGCTACTCTCGGCCTCATGGTGGCCCCTTTTCGATCCTTCCCCGCAGGACGCATCGAAACACAATACCCGCCCTGGAACATGCCGATGTTCTTTGGGGTCTGCTTCCTTCTCGCGATATGTCCTTCGGGACTCTTCTCTTCTCGGCTCTTCTCGGCCGACTTCCCTAGAGGGTCGGTGAGAGTGCCTTCCACTCCCCGTGTGCTGAGGGGCTTCGGGGATTTCTTTCCGCCCCTTCTTCTGGGCGTTTGCTGCCGGCATTGGTGTGTCCTGTAGCGGGTATGGCGGCTGCATGACATTATTTTGCATCATGAAGTTGACGACCGATTGAAGGTCTGCCAACTTGTTTGCCATCTCCTTTACTTCTTCATCCCTCCTCAGACATCTGTCTTTCCAGATCTGGAGGTTGTCCTCGTTATAGTACTTGCCCTGGTCCGCTTTCTTTGATGTGTCGCCATCTTGGCCGACACCTTTCTCTGCGTGATTCTGATCACGAGCTTCTTCGCTGTGGTCTCCCCCTTCAGCGTTAGGGTCGACGGGTCTTCCACTCCCAGCTGGCGTGTCGTCCCTAATCCTTTCCTTCTGCGTGTTACTGGCCATCTACTCCTCTTTCGTTCCCACAGACGGCGCCAAATTGTGTGAGTGAATTTCCGATCACACTGCCCTCCTTAGTAATCCAGCTGTAGAACACAGGCAGAATAGATGGCACCCTGTAATCTGCACAGAAAGAAAAGGCTCCGGCGGTGGTTCTGCCACCCGTGGGCACTCCGACGATCAAGTCAATATCTCTCAAAGATAATATCAGTGCATAAATTACTGCTCAGGACTACAAAATGCGTACCTTAGACCCGCCGGGGGTGCCATTCTTTTATAGTCTTTCTCTATCCTAGTCCCACTAGAAGTCTCACTTCTATGGACTGTCATTCAATACTTACTTTGGACTCTACAAGAGATAAGGAAAGACTCCTTAAGAATACTATCCTTATCCATCTTGAAGTCTTTCTTCATTCTAGGACTCTCGCCCCTTATCTGATCTCCTCGGATTCCGATATCTTCGGAGGTAACCTCGGCAACTCCGAGATAACCTTGGCGTAACTACCACGACACGTGGGACCTCGGCTGACACTTCGGTGCCACCTCGGCTACGTGTTGGTACTCAGAAAATACATCCCCACACTAATATGTAAAAGCATTCTATTTAATCTGAACTACCTATAGAATTAATACTTTTACGAAGTAATTTTCTTCTATTAAATGTTAAATATATTTTTTTATTTTTTCAACTACCAAATTAATATCTTATGATTAATTTATATTTAGTTTTCTATTTGATACGAAATTCTTTATTATATTTATAATTAATTTAAATTTTACATACCTAAATACAAAGCGTATGAATAATTTCAAAAAAAGAAAAAAAAATCAATACTTTACATATTTAATCTATGTATTTTTTTCTTAATTCAATTACAATATATTTATATTTAATTTTTTAAATAATTAAATAATTAAAATCAATTTTAATTTTATGTTACTAATTTTTCTTTCAATTTAACTATTATTTTTAATATAAAAATTAGTGTTTATTTATAGCATGATCGGACTAAAATGATCAAAATATAAATAATTTAACTAAAATTATTATATATAAGTATTCAAATAACACTTTTATAAGATGATAGGATTAAGATTATTAAAATAAAGAATTAGAATCACACCTTAATTTTAAATTAAAATTAATATTAATATTATTCATTTGTAACACATATATTGTAATAAAAGTATAATTTTTTTATAAAAAAAAATTAGCCCGTGCATCACATGAGTCAACTACTAGTATATACATATACATATACATATAACAAACAAAAAACAAAAAAAAAAATATTTGAAATGTATATATAATTATTATAAATAAATAATGTACAAGAATTTTATGTTTACAAGATGTTTGGATATGATTTTTAATCATTTCAGTGTAGTTTTGCATTATTTGAAACAAGTGGATTCAAAACTTCTGCCACTTTGGTTCGCCGAACAAGTTAAGTTTGTTTGGACTTATATGGCCGAATATGGTTAATTAGTCAATTCTGACTCATTTGGTAGAACGCAGTTTGTTCAGCCATTACCAAGTGAACGAACATGGTTTGTTCGGCCGTGTCCCGCCAAATAAAATGTGAATATTGAGAAGAAGTTGCGGAAGTGGTAGTCACAGGGGAGGCTGCGAAGTGATGATTGCAGTGGTGGCCATGGCATTAGGGTTGTGGGGTGTTTCTCAAATGTGTTATTATTATTATTATTTATTTTATAATCCTGAGGGAGTTACAAATTTTATGTTATGTACCACCAAACAAAATATATTATAATGGTATTAAAACATACTTTTAATTTATATATATATATACACACACTAGGTAGGGAAGCCTGTACAAGGCACGGGCAAGTTGCATTTTTTTTTTTTAATTAAAATTAATTTTTTTTTTATTTTAATATAGTCTTTGTTTGATGGAATAAGAATATAGTTGAATAATTATTTAGTAAATGTTAAAGAAGAATAATTTGATTTTAACTCAATAGCATTTAGCTTTCATTTCAATTAATTAAATATTATTTGATATTATTATGTTAAAAAAAAAAAAATTCCTTTTCGAAGTGAATGAAGTAGAAGATTTATATTGTAAGTTTCATTGAGCATATCATTTATAAAACTCTCAAGATATATATATAGGGAATATATATATATATAAATTTATATAAAGAATATGAAAATTCTATAATGGAAATTAAAGATATATTTTCTGAGTACCAACACGTGGCAAGGTGACGCTGACGTGTCAGCCGAGGTGCCAAGTGTCTTGGTTATAACGCTAAGGTTATCTCGGAGAGGCCGAGGTTATCTCCTGAGATATCGGAATCCGAGATAAGTGGATAAGGGACAAGAGTCCTGAAAATAAGGAAGGACTTCAAGATGGATAAGGATAACACTCTTAGGGAGTCTATTTTTATCACTTGAAGAGTCCAAAGTAAGCACTAAAAAGGAATCCATTGAAGCTAGGCTTCTAGTGGGACTAGGACTGAGTTAACTATAAAAAAGAGGCACCCCCAATAGGTCTAAGGTACGTAATTTATATTCTGAACAGTGAGATTAGCACTATTGATTATCTTTGAGAGATATACTAACTTGATCGTCGGAGTGCCCCCGGGTGGACGAACCACCGCCGGAATCTTCTCTTTACTTGTAGGTCACCAGTGTCATCTATTCCGCCAAGATTTCCACCGAATCTTGAGTTGGCAGTGTGGTCGAAAAATCACTCACACAATTTGGCGCCGTCTGTGGAAAGAAAGGAGAATAGATGGCCAGCAACGGACAGAAGGAAAAGATTGGGGACGACACTCCTGTTGGGAGTGGCAGACCTATCGACCTTGACGTCGAAGGAGGCAACCATAACACAGACACTCATGACCAGAATCACAGCAACAAAGACGTCGGCCAGGATGGTGACGTACCAAAGAAACCAGATCGAAGTGGGTACTACAAAGAGGATGACCTCAAAGTATGGAAGGATAGATGCCTGTAGAAGGACGAAGAGGTCAAAGAGATGGCGAACAAGTTGGCGAACCTACAATCGTTCATCGACTTCATGATGCAAAACAATGTCATGCAGCCGCCATTCCGGCTGCATGACACGCCGATTCCAGCGGCCAATGCTCAGAATGGAGGACAGAAAACAATCCCCATAGCCCCTCAGCACACCAGGAACGAAAGACATTCTCACCGACTTTCAGGGAAGTCGGACGAGGAAAGTTAAGAAGGGAAGAATCACGGAGGACGCATCGCACAAAGGAGGCAGACCCCAAAGAACATCGGCATGTTCAGGGGCAGACACTATGCTTCGACACAACTAATGGAGAAAGGTCGAAGAGGACTCACCACGAAGCTGAAAATAGTGCATCAAAAAGATTGAAAGCAAGAGATAGCCGAGCTCCTGGGCGGACAAAGGAGGATTTAAGAAATTACCTCAAGAGGAAGCAACAGAATGTCGAAGCCGAGGTAACCTCCCCAGACAAGCTGAGGACGCCATTCTTGGTGGAGTTGGACAAGTTTAAGGCACCGAAGAGATTCAGTATGCCAAGGTTCCAAATATACGATGGTAAGTCAGACTCCAACTTCCATGTTGGATTATACTTGAACTTAATGGCATTGTATAGTGGGAACGAGCCATTGCTCTGCAAAGCGTTCCCCTCATCCTTCGGGGAGATTGCATCCGATTGGTTCCACAAACTACCAAAGGGAAGCGTGAAGACTTGGGAAGGTCTGGCCGAGATGTTTGTGGCCAGGTTCGTGACAAACAAGCTGCAGCCATTGAGGGTGGACGCACTGATGGCTCTGAAGATCAGTAAGGATGAAGGCCTTAGGGCCTATGCAAAAAGATACTATGAGGTGTTCAACCGAATACCAGAGTGTAACCAAGAGGTGGCGGTCGTATCTTTCAAGAACGGCCTAAAAGACAATTGCCCGCTACGAAAGTCTTTGGCAAAAACACTGCCAAAAAGCATGGAAGAGCTCATGGCCAGGATTGAAAAATACGCTAGAGCCGAGGAAGATACATCAGGGACTAAGAAGACAAAACAAGAGAAAGAAAATGGCTCGCCAAAGCGAGACCGAAGTAACAATGGATCGAACAAGCAAGAGTCAGAGCTAAGGGCTACACAGGCAGTGACAACTGTGTTCCGAATCCCAATTCACAAAGTCCTGGATCAAATTCGGAATCAACCCTATTTCAGAACACCAGCAAGGGCACCAGGAGAATTTATGGAAAGAAACCTTGGCAGGCATTGTGCCTACCACAATGAAAACGGGCACATGACTCAGGGCTGCAGAGCCCTGAAAGCACACTTAGAAGACCTGTTGAGGCAAGGCCATCTGAGAGACCTTGTCGATGAAGCCAAGACAAGAGAAGAGCAGGCAAGATTGCCTCAGGCACCAGTAGCTCCGCCTCCCCAGCAGAGTAACCTCAGGCAGGAGGACCTCGGGTAATTAATGTAATTCACTCGAAGGTCAACGAGAACGAGATTAGGGGGGAGACCTAGAAGGTAAATTACTTGCAGCACGTCTACCAAGTCGGGGAGAAGAGACATCGGGCAGAGGAGTGCCAAGGACCAATAGTGTCCTTTTCTGAAGCTGACTTTGAGATGGTGTAGCATCCGCATAATGATGCCTTGGTAGTATTCCTCCAGGTTGGGGAATGCCAAGTAAAGCGCATCCTGATTGACCAAGGCAGCTCTTGTGACATCATGTACGTCCGATGTTACAAGGAGCTCGGCCTTCACCCAGATGATATGGAGCAATCCAATAGCTCGATGGTCGGGTTCAATGGAACGCTGACATGGCCACTGGGGACAACCAGCTTGGAGGTGCAGGCAGGCACCAGGAGGATAACAACAGAGTTCACCGTAATCGACACACCCTCCCCTTACAACATCATTTTGGGAAGGCCATGGTTGCATGCAATGGGGGCTGTTCCCTCAACATTGCATCAACTATTGCGGTTCCCCACAGAGCATGGGATTGAAGAGGTCAGCGGAGATTAGCTGCAGGCAAAGAATTGCTCCATGGCAGCAATGAAATCCATCTGCAGCATTTGAGAACCAGAGAAGGTAGAGATCGAAGATGAGGACGTGGTGGTCGTAGAGGATGTCGGCAAGGAGCCAGCTGAGAAGAGTGAAGAAGCACTGAAGAAAATCCTCGTCCAGGAGGGGGGATGAAGAACGCTTCTTTCTTCTCGGCTCGGGCTTAGCTGAAGAAGAGGAAAAAGAGTTGGAAACCTTTTTGAGAGCAAATATTGAGGTGTTCGCGTGGACGCCTTATGAAATGCCTGGCATTGACCCCGAGGTCACTTGCCATAAGCTGAACGTTGACAGGTCGGCTAAACTTGTAATCCAAAGAGCAAGAAGACCGACGTTGATACACGTCGAAGAAGTGAAGGAGGAAGTAGACAGACTACTGGAAGCCAGGGCCATTCGTGAGGTAACTTACCCGACATGGCTATCGAACACAGTAGTGGTGAAAAAGAAGAATGGTAAATGGAGAGTTTGCGTAGACTTTACCAGTTTAAACAAGGCCTGTCCCAAAGACAGCTTCCCTCTACCCAAGATTGACCAGCTAGTGGATGTCACTTTAGGGCATGGAAGGATGAGCTTCCTAGATGCTTATAGGGGGTATCACCAGATGGCCATGTACCCCGAGGATGAAGAGAAGACTGCGTTTATCACCCTAAAAGGGCTCTACTACTACAAAGTGATGCCTTTTGGATTGAAAAATGCAGAAGTAACTTACCAAAGGTTGGTAACCAAGATGTTCAGACACCTGATCGGCCGAACGGTGGAAGTTTACATCGACGACATGGTCGTGAAGACCAAGGAACCAGAAGGTCACCTCGCCGACATCAAAGCAGTCTTTGAAATCCTTAAAGAATATCGGCTCCAACTCAATGCATCTAAATGCACATTTGGAGTTGGATCTAGTAAATTCTTGGGATACCTGGTGACAAGAAGGGGCATTAAGGCCAGCCCAGATCAGATCAAGGCTATCCTGGATTTGAAGAGCCTGGTGTCGGCAAAACAGGTACAAATGCTAACTGGAAGGGCCACAGCCCTAAATAGGTTCATCAGCAGAAACTCCGACAAGTGCAGACCTTTCTTTAACTTAGTGAAGAAAGCCACAGACTTCTTGTGGACCGAAGAATGCGATGCCGCCTTGGCCGACCTAAAGAAGTATCTGACTACAGTCCTAGTTCTTTTAAATCTAGAACCTGGAGAGGAGTTGTTTTTGTACTTAGTAGTTTCAGAACATGCAATAAGCGCAGTGGTAGTCCAAGAAGAAAAAGGGGAACAAAGGGCTGTTTACTATGTAAGCAAAACCCTGGCCGATGTAGAAACGAGGTATCTACCCTTAGAGAAATTGGCACTGGCTTTAGTAATGGCTTCAAAGAAGCTGGACCATTACTTCTAGGCCCATAAAATTGTGGTGCTAACAGAACACCCCTTAAAGTTCTTGCTGCAACAAGGAGACTTAACAGGAAGAATAGCCAGATGGACAGTCACCTTAGGCCAGTATGACCTGGAGTACAGACCCAAAACAGCAATCAAAGGCCAAGTTTTGGCCGACTTCGTGGCAGAATTCACGCCAGAATCCATCGAACATTGGGCTCCGTTGAGCCAAGGTGAACGATGTCCAAACAAGCAAGAAGGAGCCCAGCTAAAGGCGAAAGAACAAAGCAAAGAGGAAAAACTCAGACCCTACAGCATTTACATCGGTGACTCCTTTCAACTGTTTGTTGATGGGAGTTCCAACCGACAGGGAGCGGAGACAGGAGTAGTACTGGTATCTCCAGATGGGCAGATACTAGAACAGTCGATTCGTTTGGGGTTCAAGGCCTCAAACAATGAAGCAGAATATGAAGCACTCATTGCAGGACTGAAGCTGGCAGCAGCAGTACAAGCAGATGAGGTAATAGTTTTTTGTGACTCACAACTTATAGTTAACCAGACAACAGGCGAGTTTGCGGCCCGAGATGAAAGGATGTCGGCCTACGCAAAGGAGGTCATCAGGTTGGTAGCCTTGTTTCAGAATTGCCGACTACTTCAGGTCAGTCGAGATGATAACAGTCACGCAGACGCATTGGCCAACCTAGCTAGCGCAATACAACCTGGGAAAGCGAGGACAATAATGGTAGACTACTTGTCGGGCCCGAGCATCGAACCACTGACCGCAGAGCGTGAAGCAATGTGTGTGGACATGGGACCAAGCTGGATGGATACAATTGTTGCATTCCTGAAAGAAGGAAAGTTGCCAGATGACCACAAGGAGGCATACAAGATCAAATTGAAGTCGACAAGATTCAGTCTGACAATAAAAGGACATCTCTACAGAAGATCCTTCACTGGACCCCTTTTGAGGTGTGTATATCATTCACAAGTTGAAGATTTTTTATACCAAATTCATGAAGGAATTTGTGGAAGCCACACTGGGGGCAGGTCACTTGTCTATAGGGCCATTACCCAGGGGTATTGGTGGCCCTACATGCAGAAAGATGCAGAAGCCTATGTGAAGAAGTGTGAAAAATGTCAAAGGTTTGCACCTCTGATACACCAACCAGCAGCAGACCTGAACCCAATATCCAGTCCTTGGCCGTTTGCCCAATGGGGAATGAATCTTGTTGGACAACTGCCCCAAGCAACTGGGCAAAGGAAGTATCTACTGATAGCAACAGATTACTTCACCAAGTGGATAGAAGCTGAGCCCTTAGCCAAGATCCGAGATGTGGACGTAAAGAACTTCATATGCAAGAACATAATCACAAGATTTGGGATCCCAAGAGCAATAGTCGCAGACAATGAAACACAATTTGACAGTAAGCTAATCAAGAGCTTTTGCGTAAAGCTCAAGATCAAGAATTACTTTTCAACCACAAGCTTTCCTCAAAGCAATGGACAAGCAGAAGCATCCAACAAAGTTATCTTGGATGGGATACAGAAGAGGCTGCAGGCAGCAAAGGGAAAGTGGGTGGATGAACTACCAAGTGTGTTCTGGGCATATCGGACTACGCCGAGAAGATCAACGGGGGAATCCCCATTTGCCATGGCCTATGGCACAGAAGCTGTCATTCCATAAGAGGTCGGCATCCCTGGGATCAGAACCCAAGGAGTGGAGAATGGGACTAATGATATACTCTTAGCCCGAGATCTGGATCTACTAGAAGAAAGAAGGGAAAGAGCTGCAATTCAGTTAGCAGCATACCAGCAGCAGCTTGCCAGGGCTTACAATAAAAAAGTTAACCCAAGGGAGTTCCAAGTCGGCGACCTAGTCTTGAGAAAAGTCGTCGACAACAAGAAGGATCCCAGGGAGGGCAAGCTTGGCCCAAACAGGGAAGGACCCTACGGAATCACTTCGGTATTGGGCAATGGGGCATATCGGCTTGAAGACAATAAGGGCAGAGAGTTGCCAAGACCTTGGAACACTTGCAATTTGAAATTTTCTATCATTAGAATTTCTTGTCATTTTGCCGAAGTAAATAAATAAAGTTTTTAGCTTGTTTATATATTTTTATATACTTGTTACTGATAAAGATACATAACGCTGCTTCTGGAATACATGTATAATGAGAACCCAAGTGGAACTCAGGTTCACATCAGGGGGCAGAGAGAAGAAAAATGATGTTTAACACTTGTTGAAACTTGAGAAAAGTTTACAAGTTGAAGTTAAACCGAGATGATGTTTAACACTTGTTGAAACTTGAAAAAAGTTTACAAGTTGAAGTTAAACCGATATGATGTTTAACACTTGTTGAAACTTGAGAAAAGTTTACAAGTTGAAGTTAAACCGATATGATGTTTAACACTTGTTGAAACTTGAAAAAAGTTTACAAGTTAAAGTTAAACCAAGATGATGCTAAACACTTGTTGAAATTTGAAAAAAATTTACAAGTTGAAACAGCCGGGGTATTAAGTTAAGTACTTACGTACTTGCCGATATAAGCTAAGGTGATTCACCCCGAGAAGGTTGCACAAGACTACGGTGTGTCTTGAAGACACAAAATTATTCTAAGTATGAAAGTCATACAAGAAGCAATAAAAGACAAACATGTAAACATTCAAAAAAGAAGGAAGTTGTATTCATTAAAAGGCATGTTGTCCATATGAAGAACTTACAAATTGTCCCAAACAAGAAGAAAAACAAAAGTACAAAGTACAAAGGAAAAAGACATCAAAGTAAAGGCTCTTCAACAGATGGTTGGATCTGAGGTTTAGATGATTGTTGGGAAGACATCTCGGCCACCTTCTCGGCCGTAAGCTCAGTATCAATCTCCTGAAGGGTCTGATCAAGACTCTTGTCAACGAGAGGCACGTCCAGTGATGCCTGCTCAGGGGTAGCTTCCTTGGGAACCTCCTCAACCTCTTCATCTTGAGTCAAGTCTAGGACTTGCTCATTTTGAGGAGGAGACTTAGCAACATCCTTTGACTTTCTCACCAAAACCTCCTCCTCGGACTCAGAGTCGTCGTCGACAGATTGGCTTAGAGTTGAGGGGAATGGCAGAGGAAGGACATCGGCATTACTGAGGGGGGAATCCTCGAGCACGTTAAGCTTTTTTAGCAAGGTCATCCAGCCAAGGGTGAAGCTCCTGTTGCATGCCTGCTTCACCTGCTTTTCATAGTCTGCCGTAACATCGGCCACCCCTTCGTTATAGCCCTTCTCGTCGGCGGCTTTAACTTCGGCCTCTTTGGTGGCCAGGGCGTCTTGAAGCTCCTTTTGGGCCTCAGCCATCTTATCATCGGCCTCTTTCAGCTGGGCTTGAAGGACTTTGTTTACCGCCTCAGCAGCACCAACTTTTTCTTCGGCATCGTCCTTTTCTTTGATAGCGACCTCGGCCTGATCCTCCAGGGTCTTTATTTTTGACTGCAAATTTTTATTAATTTTCTGAAGACTGGAGATCTCCCTTTTCTTCTCGGCTAGCTTCTCCTGGTTTTCAAAAGATTGTATTGAGAAGGAGTGAGCATGCTGGATGGCCTGAAAGTGAACAAAACAAAAGTTATTAGAAAATTTTCTTAAAGTATAAAAAAGGAAGAAAGAAAAACAACCAAGCAAAGACACTTACTTGAACGGAGCGCTGAAGCATCAGAGCATAATTCTCGTACTTGCTCAACTCGGCGTTTCGGTCAAGATCGCCGAGAAGCAGCAGAGCGATACTCAGGGCAACGCCCACATTGATGTCATCGGCGCTATCACTAGCCATGACTAGCTTATCTTCCAGAGTGATTTGGGGGGCCCAGGGGGCATCGCGCTTTGAGGACCCCGAGGTGGTTGCAGTAGACAACCTTGGCCTCTTTGATCTGGTGGATTCAGATGGTTGTGTTTCAGCAGACCTCTTCTCGGGGATGGAAGTGGTTTTCTCACTTGGAGCCAATTTGGAAATTGGCAAAGTGTCCTTAGTATCAACCTGAGTCACCTTTTCCTTTTGCTGAGCTTTTTTTATTCTTTTTTTGCTTTGGTGGAGGCTGGATTTGTGTTGGCTGAGCGTCAACATTGGTAGGAATGCTGGCCAAAAGATCTTTTGCAACTGCCTTTTGACGATCCATCTCGGCAGAAAAAACAGCTCGTCACCGATGTTGTCGTTGAGATGGTGGGATCAGGTATGAAGCCGAGGTTGACGGCTGCTCGGCTGGATCAGAGGTTGATCCTTGGTCTGTCCGAGATGTGGACGCGACTTGTGGAGTTGTGGCAGAAGGTGGAGAAAGGCTTTTTTTCTTCTTTTTTAGGACGTCGGGAATAGCCGACTTATAAGTGGGGATGAAGTTGAGAAGCAGAGGAGCCTTCCGCTTGTGGACTGGCAAATCCAAGAGTTTGCTTAAGTCTTTGCTGGGAAAGAAAGACTGACGGAAGCCCTTTGGTGGCTGAGGAAGAGCTGCAAGAAAAAACAAACATTAGAAACGGACAAAGTATTGAATACTGTAAAAAACAAGTTAGTATGAACACAGGGCTCTTACCATTGCCCTCTACAAAAACTGAACGGGGAAAAGGGTAGAAATGGAGGTCCTTATCTGGAGCAAATTCCCAGTTCCCCGAGGTAATAAAGTAATCATCTCCAGTTCCCTTGTTGGAGTTTAGGAGGTCGGCTACGATTTTGTATTCTGTGGATCTCGACTTGAGGTAGTAAACATAGCCCGTGTCTTTTTTGAGGCCACACATGGTGTAGCAATACTGGATGTCGGTTAAGGTGATCCTAGCATTTTCTTGTTTAGCCAAGGTTATGATACCATTAATAACTCGATAGGAGTTGATGGCGAGTTGCATCGGATTCAACTTGTAGTAGTGAAGTATCTCACGAAAAAGGGTGTTGAGTGGGAGCCGAAGTCCGCACTCAATGAAGGCTACCACAGGGAAGGGCATAGAATTGGTTGTAGGCATGATGGAGTCATCCTCCCCAGCCAACCTCAGATGGACGTCGGCAAGGATGGAAAGCTCTCGCCTAAAGTATTCTAATTTTGTCAGGGTATCTACCCTATGCTTTCACATACCCATAATGTCGGTTTAAATGGAGGTATCGAATTTCAGGAAGAAGTATTTTTGGAGGGTTTAAAAGACCTCAGCTAAAAACCTAAAAGTGTACTATGGTAAGGGTTTGTATGGATCTAGAAGAAATTTGTTTCAGTTTTTCCTACAAATTGTGGGTTCTACAAGCAAGTCCCAAACCTAAAACTATGGAGATGAAGATTGAAGGAACGAATCTGGAAAACAGAAAAACAGGGATCCGTTTTAGAAACAAGAATGGGGATGAAGCGATCAAGAAATCAAGACAAAAAGTTTGCACAAATGTATCAGGCCAAGAACAGTGGCAGAAATCAACAGGTATGTGAACAGTGCGAGTGTTCAAGACATGGGCAAAGAGCAAAATTATGAAATAAACATGCTCAGATACATGATTCACGAATCAAATATTTAAGTAAAACGGCAATGGCGACTAATGATGAAACACAATTTCTTGGAGCACAACAAGAATTAAAACCAGAAGGAATGGTGACTTACCAGAAAAAAGAAGCCGATACTTGAGATCGCCGAAGTCAGAAGAACGGCGGCAGTGGAACAGATTGGCAAGAACTTTGCCGGAAGAAGTGAAACAGCGGTGGTAGCAGAGCTTCAGAGCTTAAAACAATGGAGGATTAAAGAAAAGCTAGACAGAGAGAAAGAGTTTGAATAAAGACGATGAAAAGTGAAAAGACGAAAGGGGGAAAAAAAAGTTTTGTTAAAACTTAAAACAGCGGCAAAACAAAATTAATGAGCCTAGAAAAGTGAAATTGTCAGACGGCGCATATAGGCGCAAGACGACTTACAAGTGCGTAACAGGTACGATCCAGTAAAAGGAAGGCACGTGGCTTAAACGGTTGAGTTGTTATATATAACAACTCATACGCATGAAGAAGCTCTTTGAATTCTTGATCTTTAAGAAGATACATCAGCCTATGATGATGATTTCGGCTTAAGCCGATGTACTGACACTAAATACCGATATAGGTTCCATCACCTCAGAATGCCGAGGTAATAGAACCTAGGGGCACTATTACAAAAATAGTTAAATATCACACTTTGACAAAAAAAAAGATCTCACTTTTATTAGAAGTGTGATAAAAAAAAAAAAATAGATTGATATTTTAATCACACTTAATTTGATTGAGTGTAATAATATTTATTTTTTATGTCACTTTTTAATTAAGTGTGATTATATATATATTTTTTAATCACACCTTCCAATTAAAGTGAGATTATGTATACACTACTACTTTTTAGTCACACTTTTTAAACAAGTGTGATTATATATATATATTTTTTAATCACACATTCTAATTAAAGTGTGATTATTTATATATTTTTTAATCACACCTTCTAATTAAAGTGAGATTATATATACACTATTACTTTTTAATCACACTTTTTAAACAAGTGTGATTATATATATATATTTTTAATTACACATTCTAATTAAAGTGTGATTATTTATATATTTTTTAATCACACCTTCTAATTAAAGTGAGATTATATATACACTACTACTTTTTAATCACACTTTTTAAATAAGTGTGATTATATATATATATATATATATTTAATCACACATTCTAATTAAAGTGTGATTATTTTACTACAACAAAACTGAGTTTTTATGACTTTACATTAACGATATACAGTAAATGCAAGTCGTAGTTTTTCACTTTTACGACTTGCCTTTTTTGCATGTCGTAAATAATTTTCCAACCACGATGTATCTATTGTGTAGGCCGTGAATGCTAATATCGATATTTTTTTACGACTTGCAATGCTAGCCGTAAATAATAAAAGTTTCTATGACGTGCATGTGGCATGTCGTTAATATATCAACTATACATGACATGCGTACACTAATTGTTAAAAATATTAAACATTTCACGACGCATAAAAAATCAATTGTTAAAATTTTTACTTTTCACGACACACAAAAAGTCAACCGTTTAAAATATTGGACTTTTTATAAAATATGACCAAAAAACAAGTAGCACGGAAATGAAGAATTTGGGCGCCAACACACAACCAAAAAATAATAATAATAATAATTAATTAAAAAAACAAACAAATATATCAAAAATATGCCCACGATGTATCCCTGTCTCTCTCACTAACTCTCCATCTATTTCTGTTTCTCTCTATTATTCACACAAGCACAAACCCTAGACCACCATTCAAAACCACCACCACCAAAAATGTCTCACGCCGTGGTGGCGTTGCCCTATTTCCCCACCGTGAGGTCGGCGGCGAACTGACCAAGGCAGAGAGCAAACATGAAGAAGGCGACTAACACGAAATGAAACAGGAGCAGCGTTGGAGCAGCAGTGGGGTTCGGTGGAGAGATGAAAAAAGTTTGGTAGCAGTGTGTGGAGCCGCCTACACTCTACCATTGCTAATCCTCTCGATTTCAGACCTCTTGCATCAGGTAAACACGCTCTCTCTCTCTCTCTCTCTCTCTCTCTCTCTCTCTCTCTCTCTCGTTCCCCCAATTTCAAACCCTAATTTCAATTTTCAACTTTTCAGATCTTTGCCTCTCAAGAGTTTCTTCACCTTGAATTTGCTAAACCTGTAGTTTTTGCCTCCTGTGATTAATTTGATTGACATGGATTGAAGAAAACCCCTTTTTCCTATACAATTGAAATATGAAAGCCCCAAAAAATATATTTATAAATAAATAAATATATCAGATTACACAACCCTAGCTCTTTGGCTTCCAAGGGTTTTATCAAAATGCATAGAAGTTCTAATGGAGCAAATATGAAGGAGCTCAGTCTCAATCTCTCTCAATCGTCTCATCGAAGAAGGCTATACTTGGTACATTGCTTCCTCCTCTCCTTCCTCTGAATAGTCTCATCGAAGTCTCAATCTTGCTATTTTTTTTTTTTTCTAAAAACTGAAAGAGTAGAACATTTGAGTGTTCAATTTGTTTTCTTTCGCCCCTAGTTTTTTTTTGAGCTAATTAAAACAGTTTTTATAGAACTTCATACCGTTGTAAGAGAAAAATGCCCCCCAAAAATGGTTAGAAATTGAAAAAGTGTGAAAGACTCTACTTTAATGCAATCGTAAGCAATATTCATGTGAACTAGCGATTTCAAACTAGTCTAAATGTAACACCCTCAAAATAATACACAAAACCCATCATTTTAGACATGCAATGATATAAGAGAAATCAACACCTTTCTATTCATCAGAGTAGTTCTTACAACAGTATTACATGTTAACAACAAAAGCAAATGCCCTAAGGGCTTACAGCTTTCCAAGTCAACACTTGGTTACAAAAAGAAGAGTACTAACTCTATACAAAATAAGCCCTTGGTTTGATATACATGTAATACAAACAAAATAATCAAAAAGAATCTTCAACTCCCTTAACCATCCAAGCTATGTCCTTGGAGGTGGCATGCTACCTGTATCTGAAAATGATGTCCCACATAGGATGAGCCAACGCCCAGTAGAGATATGCTAAACACTATATGAGCAATAACTAAAACGTTAGCAATTGATAAATGTTTGACTCACATAAATCAATTCATACACTATTTTCATTACATGGCCAATGTGTTCATGTTTCATTTCGTTTTCCATTTCTTATCAAATTCACAATTCACAACTACGGCTCAGAACCTGGCCAACAATTTCAATGAGGTAGTAACTCATATTAAACATTTCCCATTTCACAACAGATAAGCATACTAGCTATATCAACACTTCGATAGATAAGCATATAAGCTATATCAACATTTCAACAGATAAGCATATGAGCTGTATCCATACTTCAACAAATAAGTATATGAGCTGTATCCATACTTTAACAGATAAGCATATACATCATATCCGGTTTAGAGGTCCATCCCCTATCTTCCCCTAAACCGTGGAGTACATCCCCTATCTCCTCTCACACAACACAATACATATAAACAATTATCATATACATTATCAATCAGCACATAAAGTCATTGTATTCTGTCAACCGTCATACTCTATGACACATTCCATTGATTAGTTTTAGTTTGCCTAATCATCATGCATTGTCTACAATAATCAAAACTAACCTCCACCGGTAGCCCAAAACAATTATTTCTAAACAGATAATAAAAGCACCAACAGATAAAATATCCGCATTTTCAAAAGTGAATAATTTATTAATCCGACTCCACTAGTCCATCTCATGATGAACCACCATCATTATGTTCAACTCAATTTCACAAATCCAAAACTTTCCCAAATTAATTATATCAATTAATTTATATACAAATTAGGGCTTTCTTCCCCGTCTCTCAATATTAACCTAATGGTTCAAATATAACCTATCAACACCAATAACATCATTTTGAAACCCAAAATACATATTAGAGAATCAAAATAACAAAATCCTCTTTTATATCTTTTGAAACCCTAAGTCCCAAAATCAACCATTTAAACAACAAGCTCAAAATCTAGGTCAAAACTCATAACAGTAAGTAGGAATCCCTACCTCAAATTCAGAGTCCAAGGAAAGAAGATGAAGAAATTAAAGATGCTCCAAATCCCAAAATTTTTGGATCAAAAGATAGCCCCTGACGATCAACACAACTTTTACAAAGACCCAAGGTGAGGAAATCACTCATACTAGATCAATACCTAGAGAGAAGTTGAGGTTCTAGTGAGAGAAGGTCTCCAATGGTGTTTTTGAAAAGTAAGAGAGAGAAATGGAGTTAAAAAAGTGATCCAAAAAGTTAGATCTCGGAGTGATATACTCGTCGCTCCGCTCGAGCGTGGAAACCCCCGCTCGAGCGTCATTCACAGACACCCGCTCGAGCGTCCAAACTGCCGCTCAAGCGCCGGATACACACTCCCAGAACTTTTGTAGAACTAGGTCCCCGCTCAAGCGTCAAACTCCCCGCTCGAGCGTCACACACAAACTCCCGTTTGAACGTCAAAACGCAGGCTCGAGCGTCCAACACTGCAGAGGAAAAACTGGGAGATGGATTTTTCCGCTCGAGCGCCAAAACCCCTGCTCGAGCGGAGAAGCACAACAAAGGCCCACTTGAGCGTCTAAAGCTCTGCTCGAGCGTGAAGGCTAATTTCTGGGCAACTATTTTTGGTTTCTAAGCTCAACCAACCTGTTTCCAACTTGCCCAACACAACCCAAGACTCAAATACAAGAGTAAGGGATGTAAACAAGATATACACAACAACCAACTCCACGGAACCTAAGTCCGGATACAACAATTAAAGAAAGGAAAACCAGGATCGCTATAACCTCCCCCCCTTAAAGAACTTCGTCCCTGAAATTAAATACAAGTTTTCAAAAACAAGTTTTCTCCATTCCCAACAATATTACAACATAATGTTAAACAACCCGACCCATTACCGGTCAATCTCATCTCTTTTCAAGAGGCAAATCACAATATAAAAACAACTTGCATTATTAACATGCATTCCTTTGAAATTTGATAATTTTATCACATTTTCCACAATTCCTTAACATATGCAACATTAATATCATGCTTGTATTTCCACAATATACTTAACATACACAATGTTAAAACAAACTTCCATTTTGAGGCAAGTTCTAAAACACACTTCCATAAACAAAAACATTTACAGTGTTTTACAACTTAAGACATATTAAATGCTCTTAAAGTTCATTAATATTGCAAAATTTCAATACATGATTACACATCAACAAACACGTTCGGATATTTTTCACAGACTTCCAACTCACGTTCCCAAGTGGCTTCCTCCACTCCGTGATGCTTCCACAAAACTTTAACCAAGGGAATGGTCTTGCCTCGCAAGACTTGATCCTGTCTATCCAAAACCTGAATCGGTCTCTCCTCATACGAGGCATCCTCATCAACCTCTAAGTCGGTCCAATCCAATACATGCGATGGATCTGGCTCATACTTCCGAAGCATACTCACATGAAACACGTCATGAACTCCGGACAACTGTGGCGGCAAAGCTAAACGATAGGCAATCTCGCCAATCCTCTCAAGGATCTCAAAAGGGCCAATAAACTGAAGGCATAACTTCCCACTCTTCCCAAACCTCATCAATCCCCGCCTAGGTGATATCTTTAAAAAGACATGGTCACCTACCTCAAATATCAAAGGTCGCCACCTACGGTCGGCATAAGATTTCTAACGACTCTGGGTTGTAACAAGCCTCCTACGGATAAGCTCAACTTTCTCCGTCGTTTCCCTCACCAACTCCGGACCCAACAAAGGTGCATCACCCACCTCGGCCCAACAAACTGGAGACCTACACGGTCGGCCATACAAGGCCTCAAACGGTGCCATACCGATACTAGACTGGAAACTGTTGTTGTAGGCAAACTCCACCAAGGGCAAGTGCCTCTCCCACGTCCCACTAAAGTCAAGGACACAACCTCGAAGCATATCCTCAAGGATCTGAATAGTACGCTCGGACTGCCCGTCAGTCTGAGGATGATAAGCCGTACTAAAGGTCAACTTAGTGCCCAAGGCACTCTGCAAACTCTGCCACAACCTAGCAGTAAAACGAGGATCTCTATCTGAGACGATCGTCACTGGGACCCCGTGCAACCTCACTATGTCCCGAATATACAAATCGGCAAGATGATCTACCGAATCTCTCACGCGCATAGGGATAAAGTGCGTCGACTTAGTCAACCGGTCTACAACCACCCAAATAGCATCACTACCATTGAGTCCTCGGAAGACCTACAACGAAGTCCATAGTGACATGCTCCCACTTCCACTCGGCAATAGGCAAGGGTTGCAACAAACCCGCTGGCCTCTGATGCTCGGCCTTCACTTGCTGACAAGTAAGGCACTTAGACATGAAAGCTGCCACATCTCTCTTCATGCCCCTTCACCAAAATTGGCGTCCCAAATCACGATACATCTTGGAGCCACCAGCATGCACCGCAAGGCGAGAATGGTGAAACTCTCGGAGTACCTCCTCTCGGCAGGACTCTGGCACAAACAATCGGTCTCGGTACCTCACACTCTGGTCGGGATACTCAGACCAACCCTTCTCAACCTTCCCACTGGAGATCTTCTCTCGGAGGGATTCTACCTCAAGGTCACCTCTCTGTGCCTCTAACACTCGAGTCACAAGTGTAGTGCAAGAACGACAACAAAAACAAGGCCGACCTCAGCGGATTCGCCGAAGCAAATCAAACTCGCCAAGTGCCCCCAACATCTCCCACTCTGGATGGCTATACAAGCTACATCACTAATGGATTTTCTACTAAGGGCATCGGCCACAACATTGGCCTTTCGGGATGATAGTGCAACTCAAGTCGTAATCCTCAATAAACTTCATCCACCTCCTCTGCCTCAAGTTCAAGTCTTTCTGTGTAAACAGATATTTCAGACTCTTATGATCCAAAAACACCTCGAATCTCTCACCATAAAGGTAGTGCCTCCAGATTTTCAAGGCCAAGATCACTGCTGCTAGCTCTAGGTCATGTGTAGGATAATTCTTCTCATGTATTTTCAACTGACGTGAGCCATAGGCAACCACTTTCCCCTCTTGCATCAACACACAACCCAAACTCTCTCGTGAGGCATCACAATAGACTGCATAACCCAACCCTCTCTCCCGAATAATCAAGACCGGAGCAGTGGTCAACCTAACTTTCAGCTCTTGGAACGACTTTTCACAAGTCTCACTCCATACAAATTTGACTCCCTTCCGAGTCAGTCTAGTCAACGGCGAAGCTAACCTGGAGAAATCCTTCACAAACCAGCGGTAATACCCAGCTAATCCCAGAAAACTGCGGATCTCAAACACACTCTTAGGCTGTGCCCAATCTTGCACTGCCTCAATCTTGGATGTATCAACAGACACCCCTTCCCCGGAAACCACATGGCCTAAGAACTTGACTTCTCCTAGCCATAACTCACACTTCCCAAACTTGGCATATAGCCTATGGGCTCTAAGCAACTCAAGCACCACTCTCAAGTGTTCCTCGTGCTCCTCCTCCAAAGGTGAATAAATCAGAATGTCGTCCACGAAAACGACCACAAAGCGATCTAAGAATTCCCGGAATATCCGGTTCATCAAGTCCATAAAGACTGCCGGTGCATTGGTGAGCCCAAAAGGCATCACCAGAAACTCATAATGGCCATACCGCGTACGGAATGCCGTCTTAGGAGTATCCTCCTCCCTGACCCTCAACTGGTGGTAACCCGATCTCAAGTCTATCTTAGAGAAACAACGGGAACCCTTCAACTGGTCAAACAAATCATCTATACTGGGCATACGGTACTTATTTTTGACCGTAGCCCGATTCAACTTCCGGTAGTCGATGCAAAGTCTCAAGGCACCATCTTTCTTTTTAGCAAAGAGGGTCGGTGCTCCCAATGAAACACTAGGCGAATAAAGCCCTTATCTAACAATTCCTGGAGTTGAATCTTCAACTCACTCAACTCGGCTGGGGCAAAACGATAAGGTGCCATAGAAATCGGCTATGCTGGGCACTAAATCAATAGAGAACTCTATCTCTCGATGAGGTGGCAAACTGACAAGATCCTCAGGAAAGACATCTGAATACTCACAAACCACTCTCGGCAATACAATCTGGGTCTCATCACACTCACTACTCAAAAGGCTAGCAAGAAGACCACTAAGCTCACTCTGCCCTCGCGGATCATACACCGGTGGTAACACACTACCAACCCGATCCCCCAAGAAATGGAAACACTCCCTGCTCAAGGTACATACTGTGACCCTCTGGCGGTAGCAATCAATAACAGCCCGGTATGACGATAACCAGTCCATACCCAAAATAACATCAAACCCCGTCATGGGCATAACTACAAAAGGAAACGGAAGCCGGCGGTCGGCGACCTCTATATCACAACCTCTACATCCGTGTTTCAAAATCAATTCACCCCCAACAGGTGATACAACACATATAGAAGATTCTAATTGTGCCAACTCCAGCCCCAAAACAGATGCAAATGCAGTAGATATAAAAGAATGAGATGCACCCGTATCAATCAACACACTAGCAACCGAGTTGCAAAACAGAAAGGTACCTCTCTGGCCGATGGAGCCGGTACTAGATCTGCTGTGATAACGACATACAGCGCCCAGTAGGCCCTGATCCACTGCTCACCTCCGGAGCATACGAATCTTTGCCTGATTGGGACGACGAAGCTCTCGGATTGGCCCTCGAGGCCTGCACAGACTGAGCTGGCTGAAAACCCTGCGTCTGCCTAGAACCAGACGCGCCCGAAGTGGCACTCAACTGTGGGCAAAACCTCTTCAGGTGCCCAGGCTGACCACACTGATAACAAGACAAGGGCTGGCCCCTGCCCTGACTCTGGCTTTGCGGTCTAGCTGAAGATGAAACAGCTCTCTGACCTCCTCCTTTCTGTGGGCAAACCGAAGCTTTGTGGCTCAGTTGAACACACTTGTAACAGGTGAAATCTCCTTGATTGCCTCTCCCCGAGCCTGCACTCGGCACTGGAAAGGTTGATCTAGCAACACCACCTTGAGACTGCTGAGGATTAGCACCCCTCTGTCTTTTGCCATCACCCTGACCATCCTGGCTCCTCTTGGAGCCTCTTTGTCCCTCCTCCTACATCATGATCTCCATATGGGCTGCAGCATCAACCAAGCGCCCATAGTTTCGAATCATAGAACCCCAACTCTCATCTTGAGGCCGCGCCTCAACCTCTTCTCAAACTTGATACAGCGGCATTCCTCGGATGCTACAAGTTCAGGTGCGAATCTGGACAAGCTAGTAAAAGCAGCCTCATACTCGGCCATTGAAGAACTCAACTGCAAAAGCTGGCAAAAATGGTCTCTCAGCTTCTCCCTGACTGCTGGAGATAAGAACTTCTCCTGGAAAGCATTCACAAAAGCCTCTCAAGTGCCATCCAAACGACCCTTCACGAATTTCCACCACTGACCCGTATCCCCCTTCAGCTGGAAAGATGCCAAGGTCACTTTCAAGGCTCCATCCTCGATGCCTAGCATATCAAATGTCTTACTCATCTGTTCCAACCACTCATCCGCCTTAAGTGGCTCCTTCGGATCACCGACAAACTCGTCCGGATTAGACCGGAAGAACTCCCTCTTCAAAAAGGAAGGCCTGCATCAACAACACGGGCACGACTTGATTCTCGGCTCGAGAATGCCCATGGATTCTCTCAATGCTCGGCTATCTCACGGGCTAAGGCGCCCATAGCTTGACGACTTTGGCTCGGCCACATTGGCACAGCCAACACCCTCTTCTTCTTGGAATGTCATCGGTATAGGCATCTCCTGCCTCCTAGGTCTACCTCGCCTACCACCTTGTCCTGACATCCTAATAAAGGTAACAGAGAACGTTAGCACATTCACAAATGTACCGAAGCTATAACACTCGCATCCTAATGCATGGACAACTGTAATTCACTCCATGTAAGCACATAAACACATAAGGACTTACGAATTTCGTTTCCGAATAATGATAGTCCCGAGGCGTTACTAGAGTTCCAGTTAGAAAGCATTGATCAAGTGCCTTTCCAACAAGACTCACAGAAATCCAAGGATCGAATCAACATCCTAGGAACTAAATCCCATACCCACATAGCCACATAAGCATGTTATCAATTTAAACACATAGCATATGACACTACATCTAAGTCTCTATCAAGCGAGACAAACCCATTATGATACTAATCACTTCCCACGTACCCAAAGTATTCGAACCCGGTACGCTCTGATACCAAGTTGTAACGCCCTCAAAATAATACATAAAACCCATCATTTTAGACATGCAATGATATAAGAGAAATCAACACCTTTCTATTTATCAGAGTAGTTCTTACAATAGTATTACATGTTAACAACAAAAGCAAATACCGTAAGGGTTTACAGCTTTCCAAGTCAATACTTGGTTACAAAAAAGAAGAGTACTAACTCTATACAAAATAAGCCCTTGGCTTGATATGCATGTAATACAAACAAAATAATCAAAAGTGTCTTCAACTCCCATAGCCATCCAAGCTAAGTCCTTGGAAGTGGCATGCTACTTGTACCTGAAAATGATGTCCCATATAGAGTGAGCCAGCGCCCAGTAGAGATATACTAAACACAATATGAGCAGTAACTAAGACGTTAGCAATTGATAAATGTTTGACTCACATAAATCAATTCATACACCATTTTCATTACATGGCCAATGTGTCCATGTTTCATTTCGTTTTCCATTTCTTATCAAATTCACAATTCACAACTACGGCTCGGAACCTGGCCAACAATTTCAATGATGTAGTAACTTATATTAAACATTTCCCATTTCACAACAGATAAGCATACTAGCTATATCAACACTTCGATAGATAAGCATATAAGCTATATCAACATTTTAACAGATAAGCATATGAGCTGTATCCATACTTCAACAGATAAGCATATGAGCTGTATCCATACTTCAACAGATAAGCATATAAGTTGTATCAACGGAGTCCATCCCCTATCGCTTCCCAAACAATATCCGGTTTAGAGGTTCATCCCTTATCTTCTCCTAAACCATGGAGTACATCCCCTATCTCCTGCCACACAACACAATGCATATAAACAATTATCATATACATCATCAATCAGCACATAAAGTCATTGTATTCTGTCAACCGTCATACTCTATGACACATTCCATTGATTAGTTTTAGTTTGCCTAATCATCATGCACTGTCTACAATAATCAAAACTACCCTCCACCGGTAGCCCAAAGCAATTATTTCTAAACAGATAATAAAAGCACCAACAGATAAAATATCCGCATTTTCAAAAGTGAACGATTTATTAATCCGACTCCACTAGTCCATCTCATAATGAACCACTATCATTATGTTCAACTCATTTTCACAAATCCAAAACTTTTCCAAATTATATTAATTAACTTATATATAAATTAAGGCTTTCTTTCCCGTCTCTCAATATTAACCCAATGGTTCAAATATCAACTATCAACACTAATAACATCATTTTGAAACCCAAAATACATATTAGAGAATCAAAATAACAAAATCCTCTTTTATATATTTTGAAACCCTAAGTCCCAAAATCAACCATTTAAACAACAAGCTCAAAATCTAAGTCAAAACTCATCAGAGTGAGTAGGAATCCCTACCTCAAATTCGGAGTCCAAGGGAAGAATATGAAGAAATTGAAGATGTTCCAAATGCCAAAATTTTTGGATCAAAAGATAGCCCCTGACGATCAACACAACTTTTACAAAGACCCAAGGTGAGGAAATCACTCATACTAGATCAATACCTAGAGAGAAGTTGAGGTTCTAGTGAGAGAAGGTCTCCAATGGTGTTTATGAAAAGTAAGAGAGAGAAATGGAGTTTAAAAGTGATCCAAAAAGTCGGATCTCAGAGTGATATACTCGTTGCCCCGCTCGAGCGTGGAAACCCCCGCTCGAGCATCACTCACAGGTACCCGCTCGAGCGTCCAAACCGCCGCTCGAGCTCCAGATACACACTCCCAAAACTTTTGCAGAACTAGGTCCTCGCTCGAGCGTCACACACAAACTCCCGCTCGAGCGTCAAAACGCACGCTTGAGCGTCCAACACTGCAGAGGAAATACTGGGAGATGGATTTTCCCGCTCGAGCGCCAAAACCTCCGCTCGAGCGGAGAAGCACAACAAAGGCCCGCTCGAGCGTCTAAAGCTCCGCTTCAGCATGAAGGCTAATTTCTGGGCAACTTCTTTTGGTTTCTAAGCTCAACCAACATGTTTCCAACCTACCCAACACAACCCAAGACTCAAATATAAGAGTAAGGGAGGTAAACAAGATATATACAACAACCAACTCCACAGAACCTAAGTCCGGATACAACAATTAAAAAAAGGGAAACTGGGATCGCTATACTAAACATGTTATAATGCATGAACAAAAACATGAGAAGAACTAAAGCAATAAACATGAATTAAATAAGAAAAACTAGAAGCTTAGAAACTAAACATGGCAAAAAGAATGCGAAACAAAGAAAGCAAATCAAGTAAACATTAAATACATTAACTGGGACCTTTTTCTTTTGTAAATTCCTCGTACTCTGGCCCTTTGGTGTTTAACAGAATGATCTGCTGGGCATTTGGGGCTTGTTTGGTGTTGGCCGTTAGTTTTTTCCCAGGTTGATTCTAGATCGTTTTCAAATCAAATTTTGGACCTTTTAGGACTTGAAATCAACTTTGAAAATGTTCAAAACACAGGGATATAATTATAAGTTCAAAAAGAGTTTATGGTGGGCAAAAATCATTTTGAGGCACGAAAGAGGTTCGGATTTTAGCAAAATGTGAAAAAATGAATTTCTAGACCTAAGACGATTCCATATAAAGGCTAGGTTCACAAAATTCTTCATAATTGCTCTTATATGTCATAGGGAAGCAGCTCAAATAGTTTTTGTATTGGTTAGACAACTCCCATTTTACCAAGGCCAAATCTCTAAAGTGGTGCAACATGAAATGGTTAAAACTGATATGATTTATTTATTAAGGCCACACCATAGGCAATGGAGTAAAACTGTGTCACAATTTACAAATGTTGGTTGAGCAAGATATACATGTGCCAAAGTTGGGGCATTTATGTGTTTCAGTGAGAGCAATATGTTGGCCTATATAGAATCTGTCCACTTAGTGTTGCGATGAGAAATTTTTGAATCCAACGATGCAGATATGAAAAAAAAAATGCATTTTATCTTGCATGTGGCTTACAAGTGGAAGAGCAAATTCCAACTTATTTCATCACTTGATCCCCCAAGATAATGAAGGTTATAAAAAACAAAATGACGAGCAGAGGGTGGATGGTGGGATTTGACATTAGATGCTTGATTTAGGATTTAAAATGCATGTAGTGTGATAAAGCCAATGAGTTCGGTGACAATCTCTACATTTTTATTTTTCTTTGATTTAGTTCTTAAGGTGTAAGAAAATTGTGATCAGTTTGACAAATGTAGATTGACAGAGAGACATGTTTCTTAGAGGTGGAAACATTAGGCAAGTTCAGTCCTAGAGCAACATCCTAGCATGTAGAAAACCCAGTCATGTTGTATGAAGGTGTGGGAAAATACTGAATCCAAATGAAGGGACAAGCCACGTGGCATATCCTCGTCATATCCCTATGTCCAACACCGCTACAATGCCTATTTCATAGTGTCAGTGCTTCATAGCCTACGATATTATTTATCCTTTTCGTCAAACAAATATAACTTCAGAGTAAGATCTGAACCTAACATTTAGTCGATCCCCACGACAAATCATAAAAGCAAAATGATGGGTGGGGTAAGTTGATTTAGATTTCAGCATTGGAGCTTAAAAATCTTTGGTTTTTCAACTTACAATCTTTATGCATGATGCTTGTTATTTCTTTTTTAATTTGGTTGTTAAAATGTAATGCGAATATTTAATTGTTGCATGAAGAAAGATTTTGTTGGCAATAGTTATTTTAATTTGCATGTTGCAATTATTTTACTTTGCAAAATAACTCTCTAGGGTAAGATGGCATGAAATTTTCAGTTAAATTTTCAACAGCTTTCTAGGTTTCTGGTTTAAAGAATAAATAGAAGGATTCAAAAAATTAATCAGTGTGTTTGATTTGAGTTTTCTGAATTAAGTTTTTTGAAAACTAAGTTTTTTGGTTTTTTTGTTTTTAGTGAATATTTTTAAAATTTTAAACATTTTTTTACTTTTTTAGATGCACCTTACTTAGACGTATCTAAAAAGTAAAAAATTTGTGAAAAAATATTTTTAAAAATTAATAAATACATAAAAATACAAAAAATGTACTGAATTATTATTTTATTTTTTTTGTATTTTTAATATTTAGTGAATTTTTAAAAGATTTTTTTTTTACAATTTTTTTACTTTTAGGTGTATTTATGTTAAGTGTCTCTAAAAAATAAAAAATTGCTTAAAATATTAAAAAAATTCAATAAAAACAAAAAAATACGGAAAATAAGAAAGTAGAATTTTCTGAAAAGTATTTTTTAAAAAATGAAAACAAGCAAACTGATATTTCTTTTAATGATTTCTAATCTGAACAAGTTTTTACCACAGCTTTTAAACCTAATGGTTTACAATCACAATTCACACATACAAGGTATCGTACGATTCATTGCAAAAGAATTATTACACAACCACATCATAAGTGATCAAAGCACACAATTCTGTCAAAATACATTCTTGAACTGCAGCACCAAGAACTTAAGGAATCCTAACATGCTTTCACATCCTGAAAATCTCTCTAAATGTATCACAAAATGAACCACCTCACCTAAAAACAATGGCATTCTCTTCTGAGCCACCTTTAATAAGTCCTGCATTGCGCAATCACTTCACCTGCAATCATTTCCAACCTTGACTCCAAAAATAACTACATGGATTCAGTGCAAGATGACTAAAATAGTACACCAAGGAAGATAATTTTTTCTCTGGACATCTAAACTCAGCAGTATAATGAACCAATAGATTCTTTTTATTGGCTCATCTCCCTCAACCATTTCTCAGTTTCATTAGAACTCCTATCCCCTCCCACTATCCTCAGCGTTACTATGATTGGTGGTCACCTTCTTAGAGACCATAATCTCATGGCATTTCTTTCAACATATTCATTTGTTAAAGTATTACACTATCCTCAATGTCAGAATTGCTGAGCTTGTACTATCTTTATGTAATATTAAGATTACTACTTGAGAAGAAGACAATGTAGCTACACACCACAAGGGAAGGGCAATCTCTATTTTCCCGGATTTATCTAGGTTGCCTTGTTAGAATATCATTAGCTTTGGTATCTTATGGTAGGGGAAGCACTACAAGATGAGAGGATTAATGGAGGGGCATTCACTACAAGAAAATCGGGAATTAACGGCGTTTATAAAACGCCGCTATAGGTTAGAAAAACGCCGTGAAAAGATAAAACGGCGTTTATAAAATTCATCGTTGTATCTTTGCGACGTTTGAAAAACGCCACTAAAGACTTTAGACGACGTTTTCTGAAACGCCGCTAATTCTTTACAGCCGTTAACTATGCACGTTAAAGAGTTATCTCTGACGTCATAATGACGACATTTCGCGACGTTTTTAAGAAAAACGCCACCATTTCTTTTATTTTTTTGAAAAAAAAAATAAAAAATCATAATTAGTGATCTGTTGACTTTTGTTCAAACCAAACCTATATCATCCATCACCATTCTCAAAATAATATATACCATAATGTGAATGA